>VWZP01009794.1:1329028-1588260 GCA_013396995.1 Dicaeum eximium | reverse complement strand
TTTTTTTTTTTTTGTGCTGGGGAACATAAAAGGACAGAGACTCTTCATTTGAAATCCAAACTGTTCTCTTCCTTGGTTTTATGTGAACTTGAAGCATTTGTGGATTGCCAGCTAGAAGGGAAGTCCATCTCACCTTATAGGGGGCTAAACCTGCTGTTTCTGCAGGGCCAATTATAATGTAAAATTAAAAAAGAAAAAGTTAATTGTTATCTGATATTTGAAAGGTGACACCAGAGTGTTGTTACTGGTCCATTTGTCACCCCAGTACTCAGGAAAGATTATGGATGGGTATAAGGAAATAGAAAACAAGTCATAAAAATCTATGGGAGTTACGATCTTTTGTAGCAAGGGCAAAAACCAAAGAGTAGATAAACACTGTAATCATAAATTGTGGGTCTACAATATACTGAACTTTGTTGTCTTCTTAGTAATCAGTATCTTCTCTTGAGCACGTTGGTAGCAATCTGCTGACGTAAAAAGTGCAACACAAACAGTTTACTCCATGTTTCTTGGATTCTCATGTATTACATTAAAAACTTTTCAGTCATTATGTAGCTTTTAGTGCCTAGTACACAAAGTTGAGCTTCAAGACGTTGTGTGTGGGTTTTGTGTGTGCATGCATGGGTGTAATGGGCATGTGTGCAGGTATGTTGCTTTGAACAAACAGTCAGGTCTCAGTGCAATGGTTCTTTTAAAGTATTAAAATAACTAGTAATAGTAGATGAGAAACCTACTTTTAATTTTGAGATATAACAGCATCAGAAGCTCTTCTTTCTTTTTCTCCCAAATTTTCATTTTCCTTAAGCATGATGTAATGGCAGGCTATCGGCAATGACACCTGCCTTTGCAGTGCTTTTCAGATAGATGTTTGTGGATTTGGCTTCCTCGGGCAGCGTCTCTGCTGCTCCCTCCCGGTCCCTGCTCCGGCCCCTCGCTCACGGTCCATGACTGACATCTGCTGGTGCCATTTCCCTACTGCACGGTAGCCTGGACGCAAATAATGACAAACATTTTAGGGCCGTAGTTCGTGAAATTGTCATCCTAAGGTTTGTTTCATAGCGCTCAGAATCACTGTCATCGTGTTCTGCTTCATCACCTTATTTACATATGCAAAGTCTCGCTCAAATTCTGTATTTGCAGTTATTCCCCTAGGTTTCCTTTTCAGAATTCTTGAGCTTGATGGCATTAAAAAAAAGGGGGAAGTATCACATAGGTAAGATGCATTTTAACTGTATTGTGAAGTCAATGCATTTTAAAAAAGCATTTGGCCTCTAACCCGCAGCTTTGGGACTACTGTCATATAACAGCAAAGCCTCAGAACAGCACAGGCTTTAGATTGTCATAAATATAATTGCCTTAAGTAAAGCTTAAAACAATGTTTTTTAGATGCTAGACCAGTGCCTCTGATATTTCTCAGGAATTTACTGAGCTTCTATGCATATATGCACAAAGCAGTGGAGCAGTGGGAAGATAGGTATGTGTTTAATTTAAAACAAACCGATGGTTTTGTTTACAGGAATTGCATTCTAGTCCTTCGTCTCCATTCCTCTCTGCATTCCTTTCATTCAGGAACTCAGACTGTTTACATGGTCTGTTTCCCTGACATTATGCTAAACTCTGGATAGAAAGATGATTTCTCCAAAGAGGTCTCCATGGGAAATCCCCAGATAAATGGTCTGTGGGGAGAGCTGGTGGGAATTTTACAGATTGAGACTGCCAGCATTAGAATGGATTGTTTGGCAGCAGTACTGAAACAAGGGCTGTTGCTCATGCTTCAGATATCTGCTTGCTTCTTAATGTGCTTGAGGATATGGTGTCCTTGGGTCTGGGACATGCCATAGCCACTTACTAGCTGTGTTTATTCCTTGAATTTCTTGAAAGTAAACAAAACCTTCTAGAACACTTACCCCTCCCAACTCTGACTTCTTGAGCAGGCAATCCCAACCAAAGTTTTGTGTGGTTTCCTATTTCCAGCAGTGCCACTGATGTCCTGCAGTACGAGGAAGCTTCAGGACTGCTGGCACTGTCTTGCAAGAGCTTTCCCATAATTTTAAGTGAGGTGTCCAACCTTGTTCTTCCTTTGGACCACCATTAATTTTTAAGTGCTCTCCCTGCATGTGTTAGCCTGAGTTACCTGTGACGCTGCTGCATGGTGTCCATCCCTTGATGTTACATGTGGTCTTCAGAGCTCCATATGCAGTAAAAGTTCAAGTACCCTTCCAGGCACTTTCCATGTCATATCAACAACCTTTTTACTTTTCTTTCCTCACTATTTGCCTTCTTGAAAGTTTTAAAATGCCTTGTGATTGTTAAGAACACACCTATCTTCTGCTCCTCACAGAAACCTGAGGCTTTCTCTTCAGACAAGGTCTTTCTGAAATGAAACTATTTACTGAGACAACAGAGTTGTGGGTGAGCATTTCAAATAACCTTATCTGTTTTCACTTTTTTGTGCTGGGTCTGGTTTGAATACAACCTACAAAGCATTAAAAGCATTGGCTCTAAAATTCAAAGCTGAGATAATGCCCTCACCTACTAAAAGGATAATCCATCTTCTCTCTCTTTCTGTAACTATGATGTGGTTTTGATCAGATTGACGTGACCAGCACTTAGCAAGGCTTTACAGCTCTTGCCACAGTCTGACATTACATGAACTTGAAATTAAGAGGGCATGCTGTTCTGAAGTGTAGAACGAGGCCAGCACTGAGAGGGGCTCCTAAACCCCTGCACAGTCACTTCAGAGCTAAGTGCCAGAGTAATGCTTTGTTCTGTGCAGGGCCACCTTGTCAGAGGGCAGCTCTGAATGTCTGGGAGAGATTGATTTTGAAACTGGCATTAAACTGAGGTGCCCACTTAGAGGTCTCTGGTGATGCCTGAATTCCAGTGTAGTCACTGGAGCTCATTTAGAGAATTATGCTGCTCCCTAATGCACAAGCCTGCTGCTTTGTGCATGGAATTGTTTCACTGATCAAATTTCTGCTGTGTATACTTGGAATTAAGCAGCAGCTACACTTACAGATAACTGTATGTGGATACCTATAGTCAGATGTCTCAAGCCAAATCCTCACCCTCACTAGAAAGTGATCCTCTTTTTTCAGCATCCAGAAGTACCAGCGTTTTCTAAAGAAAGTCTATTGCAAATTGCCTTCCTGGACAGGTCATTTTAGTTCATTGCAGTCAGTAGGTAGCCCTGTCAGAAGTCCAGTCCTCTTCCTTTGTATGTAAAACGGATTTTAAAAACAATTTGTAAATATAATTGAAGTATTCTTATTAATTATTTAATATTTTTAAAAACGTTAGTAACTGTAGTCCCTAGACATTTGAAACTGTATCAGTTCAGCTCCATCCTGAACTTTAGAACTGGAGAATTTCCTGGGAGTTGTAATCCATTAATTTCTCTCAAACTACTCAGCAGCATCCTGAGCAGATTGAAAATCTTCCTTGTGAAAGATGAATCTGTGGTCAGGCAGTTTCCACGACTGCATAGGTAGATGTACGGTAAATAAATTTCTCTTCAGTTTTTTGCATGCTATATTTTACAGTTTTTTGTATATTTACTACTGGGTAGGAGGAAGAAATTCAGCAAGTTGTTGGTTTGAGTGACTTCTGAGATGAGTGAGTCTTAGTCCTCACTAATTGTTACTGTCTGATTCTGAAGACCACATGTTTTATACACCGGCCAGGTTCAGAAACTGTGCACAGCCCCACAGTTAACACACCTGGATTGCACTCTGTTTTCCTCATCTTCCACAAAGTGGAGCTACAGCTGCACTAAGAGAAGGGAACGTGAAAAAACAATTTAAGCATAAGGAAATAATACTCTGCAGTGAAAAAAAAAATTGAAGCTTGACAGCTGAAAGTGAAGGAGAGATAATTCCTCAATCTAGCTTTGCAATGCTCTAGATCCAGAAATCATAGAGGCTTCTGATCTTAATCCATCTTGAGTGAGCAATGAAGTATGTGTATGGCTTGTACATGGCATACCCTTGCTTTACCATGGACTTACTGGGGGATGTGTTTCTTGTGGGAGACAGTGTTTGGTTTTCAAAACTCTGGTTTCATTTACAGGGAGAAGCGTGTGGCGGCATGTACCTCACCCCTGAGTAGTGGTGACTAGTTTGTACTGTAACCAGCCACAAGGGACTGTGCAGGCAGCTTGGTGAAATCCCAAAAAACTCCTCACTGATGCTTTACAGCTGAGTGAGAGTGTCCAGATATTCTTGAGGTTTGAGCTGTGTCAGGACTAAAACTCTCATCACTGCTGTAGCCTTGTGTGGCCCTGCATGACCTGAGATCGGGTAAGTGGCATTGAGTTACTGCCTACAGAAGTATAATAATACTGACCACCTCATTACCAAAATAATCCTTCAGATATGATGGGCAAGGTTTATACAACACATTGAAAATAAGTTTTATAAGTTCCTAATTAGGGAATCAATGGCCTTGTTAATATATAATTCTGCTACATATTACCTACAAAAGTGTTTCTTCAAATTCTCAAAGAGCAAAAGATTTTAGTTTTCTACTGACATGGAACAGAGGGAGCAGACAGATAAATTATATAGGATTCTCTGAAAAAAGGCCAGTGAGAAGTAAAACCTGATCATCACAGTGTAGCATTCTGCCAGTCAGACCATTAAGTACTTAATTAGCTCCTAAGCACACAAGAAGTTCAATTAACTAGGATAGTAAACCTGACCAAAAACCAGCTGCAGTTGTTGGATTTGGAGAGGGTATTGAAAATGCAGCTGTGGACTGTAAAGCTGAAGAGACAATACATCCAACCATGGGATATAGACAAAGGCAGTGTTTCTGCCATTTTTTATTGAGAAAAACAGCTAAGAAGATGGATTTGCCATCTTTGTATAATATAACTGATGCTCACTGAAGAAGGTGAGAAGCTTGAAGGGTGAGAGGTAGTGCCTGATGGAATTGTGGGACTGGTAAGACTAATCAAGGAATAGTTTGGGTTGGATAGCCTTTAAAGGTCATCTAATCTGACTGCCGTGCAGTGAGGGCATGGGGTCCAACCTAACCTTGAATGTTCCCAGGGATGGAGTATCTACCATCTCCCTGGATAATCCGTTCCAAGTGTTTCACCACCCTCATCATAACAAATCTTCTTCCTTGTATCTAGTCTGAATCTGTCCTCTTTCAGTTTAAAACCACCTCGCTGTCCTATTGCAACAGTCCCTGCTAATGTCTGTCCTCATCTTTCTTTTAAGTCCCTTAAGTATTAAAAAGTCACAATGAGATCACCCCATAGTATTCCCCTTTCCAGGCTGAACAATCCCAATCCTCTCAGCCTTTCCTCACAGGACAGGTTATTCATCCTTCGAATCATCTTGTTGGCCTCCTCCAGACTTATTCGAACAGGTCCATGTCCTTCCTGTGCTGGGACCCCAGAGCTGATGCAGCACTGCAGGTGGGGTCTCACCACAGCAGCAGAATCCCCTCCCTAACCCTGCTAGCCATGCTGCTTCAGGTGCAGCCCAGGACACTGCTGGGTTTCTGAGCTGTGAGTGCCCATTGCCAGCTCAGGTCCAGATTCTCATCTATCACTATGCCCAGTTCCTTCTTGGCAGGGCTGCTCTCAATCCCTCCATCCCTCAGCTTGTACTGTTAGATTACAACTGGGAGTTGCCCACCCAGGTGCAGCACCTTGCACTTGCCCTTGTTGAACTTCATGAGGTGCCCATGGGCTGATTTCTCCAGCTTGTCCAGTCCCCCTGGACAGCATCCAATCCCTCAGTTGTGTCAACTGCACCACTCAGCTTGGTGTTCTCTGCAAATTAGCTGAGGGTGCACTCAATCCCTCTCTGTCACTCATGAAGATAATTAACCTCTACTGGTCCCAGTGCAGACCCCTGAGGGACACTCCAAGCCACTGACCTCCATTTGGATATTGAGCTGCTGACCACTACCCTCTGGATGTGGCCATCCAACCAATTCCTCATCCACATAACAGCCCATCCATCATCTGTCTCTCTTCAGTTTAGAGAGAAGGATGCTAGACATCCTTACAGTACAGATACTCTGTCTTCTTGCTGTTATGTTTACCAGTAAACTTCTGACCTCCCTCCCCTGAATGCCTTTTAGACCAAGTGGGGAAGAAGGGGCTGATGCAAAATCCAGTTCTGTACAAGCTGAAGTCAGCTGCTTCTCATCAGGACCTTCCTTTTTAGTTCCTGCAAAGTCTGGTGAAAGGGAAAGACCTGAGTTTATGTTTTTGCTGCACACACTGTACTTTTTAAACATGGCAAAACTGCCTGCAAACTAAGGAAACTCACTGCTCCTGACAAAGTCCTTGGTTTCTCTTACAACGCCTTGGGCCAAGTCTGGACAGTGTTCTCCAGGCAATCTCTGGGAGCCAGGTGTTATGAGTCAGTTATTTTGTGGTATTATCCAGATCAGTAATTTCCAATGCAGGATTTTTTCTCCCCCTTGGTAAGTACCCTGTGGCTGTGTTACCAGACTTGTTGAATCATGTTGCGTGACAAGGAAGAGACCATGTTGCTGCTAGTAAGACCAAATTCACTCCACGGATAACTGTTTTAGATAATTAACAGGATAAAATGTTTTCATTATGTTCCAAGTACTTCAGATGAAAGGATACAATTCTTGCAGGATTTTGAAAATTACCTAGCTCTGCTAACCATGTCACAGTAAGTGGCTGTTCTACTGTGTGGGAAACATACTGTTAATGAGATGAGCAGGGAATGACATTATTCTTATGTCTTTTTTTTTTTTTTTAATCAAGAAAGAGCATAGCAATCTTTAAGGAAATTAAGATTCAGATGCTTTTGAGTGAGATGATTTGGCTGATGATAATATATTTGTTTATCAAATTATATCAATGATAATTTCAGATTTGCAGTGTTAAAAGCTGTGGATCTTTAAGGCCTTCACTATGGTTTCAGAATTTAAATAGCTGGCATTTGCAGTGTAGTAATTCTCAGATGAGACCTAACCTGAGGTGCTGGGGAATACAGAGTGCCAGTGCATACCTGTATTTAGCAGCTGCTAGTCAAGGAACACACTGTGTAATTGTGTGGGGATGTGAAATATTTTGTCATGAAGGAGCTCCTCATCTATCCTTGAACATATCAAGAGTGTGAGAGGATTTATGGAGCTGTCACCCAGGAGGTAATGAATGCACACACATACAAAAGAGTGAAGACATTATAAAACTGTTAACCTGGCTGGCAGGAGAATGAAGGAGCTGCCTGATAATGCTTTTAAGTTGCTTATTCTTTTAATGCATTTTAAAACCTAGATTGCAGTGAAGTTGACTTCTATGTCACCTATATTGACATTCTGCTTAATGTTTGCTGTCTATTCTATAGACATTAAAATGTAAATTTTTCTTTAAGATAACTGAGGGTGGGTATGGGATAGTGGTCTGAACAACAGTTGCTCCTTGAGATGCCTTAAAAAGAGAATGTGAGTCAAACCATCCTAAGCCAGGTCATGAGCAGGGGCAGTCCTCTTAGCATGTAATCAGAGAAGTATTAGTACTACTAACTTCAAAAAAGGCTGGGAGGAGAGCAGTGAGGCTCATGTGCAGCCCATACTGATTGTTCAGCTGCCTGAGTTATAATGCAGTGGGTTTCTGTTATTATGCCAGGCAGGGAAAGTGTTTTCCTTCTCTTAGGGAAAAGATTACAGGAGGTTTTGTGAAGGCACTCGAGATGATGAAAGTTGCAGTGGAAACTGATGATGAAAGTCATGGTTGGAACTGATTTATAATTTCTGGTGCAGGGGAAAAAAAACAAAGCCCTTCATTTCACCCAGTCCATCATATTTCTTCTCCATTAAAAGTGCTACTACACTTGTTTGGAGTGCTGGTGTGACTCTCCATTGCTAATACGTTGCAGAATATGATCAAGAAGAAAGTATATTCTACATGGCATAGGTACAGAAGGTAGGTTTTATGCTGTGGGAAGTGAATGAAACACTGTAGCATCTTGGGACTTTATCTTCTGGAACAAGTATTATCTGGTTGCAGAGGCTTTTGCAACTCCTTGTTTTTTCTGAACCCATGTTCCTAAGAGATTGTTAGGAGTTGTTGCAGAGTAGTTGAATAAACTTTAGAAACTTGGCTAGGCAAAAGTGCAGCAAAGGAAACATCAAGAACAATCAAGAAGGGAACAGCTTGTACTCAGCTGGATTAGGGGACATAGTAAATATAACACAATAGCAAACATGGGATCAGAAGTTCAGTTAGAAGAGATGTCGTGACTCCATTGACAGAATAGTGACATGGGGAAGACAAAAACATGTAAGACCTTGTGGACTGGGGCTATATGGCAAGAGAGAGAGATCCCCTGATCTGCAAGCAATTTCTTTTTCTTCCTATATTTTTGCCAGTTTATTCCTCTGTGTTATCTGTACTTCAAAAAAATGTCAATTGGAGAAGCGTGCCTGCTTTCTTGCTTGCTGTCATTGCATTACTAATTGCTGCAGATTTAATTATGGTCACGGTGCTGAAACCTTTCAGGCAGCTATTTGTTTGTGTTAAATCCAAGGAGTGAGAGCATTAACCAATTCTCCTCATGACTGGGCTGGAGTGGGAAAGCTAATTCTTCATGTTAGGAAAAATGCTCTTTTCAGAAGCATGGAGCAAAGCAACAACGATAACCTGAATCTTCTCAGGTTTTTATTCTAGAGACTTGGAGGGCTCAAAGACAAGGCACTATGTGACTTAGGCAGGACTCATCTTCTCTCTGGTACAAACCTGTAGCTACTTTTTCTGTAGTATAGCAGAACTCTACATAGCTAGGATACGTATTTACTCACTAGCCCTATTTTTTTTTTTTTTTTTTTGCTGTTCACTTATATTGTCTCCATAAATGTATTTGTTTCCCTCAAGACTGGATCTTTTTAGATTTACTTTTCAAAATTTCTTTCTGCCAAGGACTCCCTCAAATCATTTTTTATACCCTGTGTTTCAACCACAAAGACTTGCCTGATTCAGCTGCTGTGGAAAACTTTTTACTCTACACTAGACCATACGACAGCTGTTAATGGGATAGTATTTTCCAGTTTTCCAACAGGTATTTTCCAAGGTTTAGTCTGATCTTTGAAAAGCACTTTGAGACGTTTGCATGGGGGGTGTGATGTCTCAGTGGCAGCAGTCTCACACTGAAGCCAGGAACCTTCCTGGCATCTGTACAAGTGCTGTGCTGGGACACAAAGCATGTTCTGTCCATGTGTGAAGTATGTGTACAAATAAACATATTCCAGATAACATATATGAAGGCTAAATATGTATATGGAGATTGTAATTTGAATATCCTTTGTGTACTCCCAGTTCATCAGAAGCTTTCATTACCTTTTAGAGACTACTGAGAAAACAAATCTATTTTTCTGGAAGTAACTCTTGAACAAAAAAAGAGGTTCTGCCTTCATTTGTCTTAGTGGCTTGACTAGCTCTCTTAGCTTCTCATTTGAGATCATCTTTAGAGACATTTTTGGTACTACTGTTCAAAAATTTCTCCAAAATATTTGGTTGATCAGTAACATTTGAATTGGTACTGTCTTGGTACTTGTATTTTTATATATGAAATTAGAGGCCATAGAGATGGCCTCATAATTTAGATTTGTTCCAGCTGAAACAATTTTACACCACAGGTAAATTTTGCCAACTCATTCATCTGTTTTCTAGATCACTAATAAATGTTCATATGCAACAATGAACCTCTTTAGCATCTCACCCTTAATCATACACTATATTGAAATGTGACCATTTACTCTTCATTTAATCCAAGAAAAGGACTCTGTGAGTCACTCTGATTACTAATTTCCTTCATAGCATTCCTTCAGAGCTTTTACCCATTAATCAGTGTGTATGGCTGGAGAGGAGTAAGTGAAACTAAGATGTTTGATGAAGCAGGGACTTAAAGCCAATGAACAATTTAGATTTATTATATATTTTGGGGAGTTGGTTTTAGAATTCTTGAAACTGAGTTAAACAATAGAGGCAATCTTGTATTTGAATGAAGAAATGTATAAAAGTTGCTTTGAGTCTGACTGTTACAGGGAAGGAAAAAAGATGCCATGAAGAAAAAAAAAGACATATTGAGGAGTTTCATGAAGAATAAAGCCATTTTGAGCAGGATGCAAGTTACTGAGGCTCAGTCTTTCACCAGAACACGTGGATGAGAATGCTTCTGAGTAAGTGTGAAATAATTTACTTCAGTGTTGCATTCTGGGTTCCAACCTGTCAGCTTTCAATCAGGATTAACAGCCAGGAATCCTCCTCCTTGTGCTGAATGGTCCAAGGGAGAAGACAAATATAGCCTGAGCTCAATCTGGAAGTCTTCAATGACAGATCCATGTCACAGTTTTGGAACAAATTTGTGGTGCCAGTGGGTGCTGCTGCTCCTTAGGAGAACCATGAAACCTTCTAGGCTAAGGTACATGTTTCTGAACATAATTGGTGAAAGAACTTTCCCTGGGCTCAGGGGGAATGCAAGCAAACTTAGGTCAACTGTGGGATAATCTTGATTAGGAGAGCAGAGACTATTTTGCCACTTTTGTGCATTGGTCTTTTGTTTATGAGGGAAACTGGTGTCAGCTCCATTTGCTGCTTTAACATCAGTGCATCATCGCCTACTGTGTGCTCTCTTTGTTGTAAATAATAAGACAGTGTACAAAGATCTGAAATTAAATGTGAGCTGTCAAACTGATGAGATTGGTTCTGTCAGAAGATGAAACTCTTCATTTGGTAAGGTAGGTGTATTTTTTTTTTGGCTAAATGGCTGTTCAAAATCTCAGCATGTTATCACACAGTGCATGCACAGAAAAAAAAGACTGTACTAGCTGTACCCTCCACCCCAGAAGCATGGAAGAGCTATCTTCACTTCCATAATTTCTCTGGCATCTTTATAAGCTCCATGAAGGACATCTGGATCATCCCCTAGTTTGTAGAACTTTCTTTTTTATCTTGAATACAGCATAATCTTGACATACATATTTTTGTATGGTTCATGTCTGAAGGTGTTGCTGCAGGTGTCAGTGACAACTACACAGAGTTAATGTCCCCTGTACCAGTTTGTCCTGTGCTTTTGGAACTACTTTTTGATGCAATATTAAAAGTATTCTCTGTATTGAAGATAAAGATTTGATGCATATAAGGTAAAGGTTACAAAGGCTGCTTAAAAATTTTGGTGGTATGTCGAGAAAACTCCTTTTTCATACTTTCTTCAGTGCCTGGATGAGCAATAGTGCTTGGACAGATACTGAAAATTGGGGCTGGACATGCATTTGGTAGGTTCATGTTTTGAAAAACAGGTCAGTATGTGTAAAACTGAACTGGCAGCCTGGAGTGGAAATGTTAAAGCATAAATACATAAAACAGGGCTATTAGAGTAATAAAAAAAACTGTTTTAATTTTTGCTTTGCATAGCTAACAGGCAATTAACTTTCATTGACTCATGATGTGAAAAGTGATCGAGAGACAGATACTTTGCTTTGTTAACAGTCTGACAGTTGGGAAGAATGTTTTTCTTGACAGTTGATTAAGGGTTAAATGAGCTGAATAAAATTGGTAATTTTTGCTGCTTTCCCCACTTAGTATAACAGCTATTATATGAAGCATTTTTCCTTACATTAGTTGTAATGACTGACTTTAACTGATTACTCTGTTGAAAGAACTGGTTTTGATTGACAAAGATATCTTCTTGGTATTCTTAAGAGCTGCAAAAATGGCTGGTGTGTATAGAACCTGCAGTAGCTTCTCCCTGCTGCCCCTTTCCCCCATAGTTTAAGCACTTGTTTAATGATCTTTAGTCTACAAGAGGTTTAATTTGATGATAATCTTTGAAGTAGCATTTGGATATGTTAAAATATACCATCTCTCTCCAAAGGAAAACTTCAACCACAGCTTTAGCACAGTTGTCTGGAAGAATACTGATGTGTAGGCAACTACTTGGGAGTTTTTGTCATGGTCCTGTTTTGATAGAGGATGATGGTTTTTGAGGCAAACAATCAGGCTCCTGGATAAACAAGGTAATAGTGCTTCATCTGCAATAGAGGTGGAGAATTCATCTACTGTAGCGCTGCTGGCTGTGACTGTCTTACTGATGAAAGCAGCTTTTCACAGCCCCTTGAAACGTGCTGTGCTATTTCACTTGTGACACTTCAAAGTATGTGATTGTGTGAAAGTCCTGGAGTGAAATGTCTTTTCAAAATCTTAGATCAAAAGAGAAATGCCAGAACATCAACAGGAAATAAAACATTTTTATTGAATATCTGTGTAATATGTATGTTATTTTAACGACAATTGGAAAACTACTGTGGGGAGTCACTACACAAAGTGAAACAAAATATAAACCACCTCATCAAAAATGAAGGTAAAATACGGCTAAAGTTGTCAGCTCGCGGGCCACGAGCGATATGGCAGGATAAAACACCCCAAACATTTCTACAAGATACAGAGAAAACCCACACAGAGAAACACTCAAGCAGGCAGTAAATATACACAAAGGCAACTAGGATCTTTCTACAGCATCAGATTCTAATACTTCACACAGCTTTGTCAGAAAGGTACATGTGGCTTCTTTGAGGATGAAAAATGTCATCTTGGTCACATGGCAGGTTCAGTCTCTGACAATCATTGTACCTTACAAACCAGTCCTAGGGTGACGTTCAGTCTGGCAGTGTAGGAAGAGAAAGCATTAAGAATACCTTAACACAATAAGTCAGTCCTGGCACTTTGAACCTGCAGCTATCCTGAATGAGTAACTGAAAGCTGGAGACCATGACGCTCTTAGGCTGGAAAGCTGACTGTCTACTTCTTCTCTTTGGTGGGGTTTGGTCCTTAAGGATAAGATTTTTAAATAGTCCAGCTTGATGCTTTGCATGTATGTGCCTGTTTCTATCAGAAAATGTCTCGCTTGTGTTTTTTCTATGTTTCATGTAAAAAAGAAAGAAAATGGATCTTGCTATTCTCACTTTTGGAGGTGGGGAGAGTTACAGGCTTTTATTCTCCTCCGGTACTTTGCTGCTGCTTTTACCCTCCAAGTACTGAAAAACAGGGATGCTTGGCCATCCTTGCACTGACCTCTGAGACTGTCACACCTCTCCCAGAAGCAGAGCCTTGAGGGAGGCTGTGAAATTTAGTTTGCAGTGCACAGTTCTCTGATTACATTCATCTTTGTTAGACACAGAAGACTGATAAGAACATTAATGGTTAATTCTCATGCCTCCCTCCAAAAGCAATAGCATTTCCACTTTCTAGGGTAATTTGCATTGCTGAAAAGAATGAACTCTTCAAAGCATTATAAATATATTCACAGCTTGGGAAGATAAGCGAGGGGCCTCCAAGGACGGTGCATGAGCTAGAGGTGATGCCCTGGATGACTTGATGAGATGGTACAGCAGAGGTGCCATGCTGGGGAGTTGTAAGATGGCTCTACGGGAAAGCAGCAGGGGCGAGGGCGCTTGGAAATGTAGAGTATTGCACAGGGCTTGACAAAATGCTGCGTGGTCAACCCATTCTCTAGAGCATCCTTGTCCCCTGCATAGCTCTCCAGTTCTACATTGGTCCGTAACAACTGGAACTGCTTGTGCTATGCGTTCCTTCGGCAGTGCAGTAGAAGGGAATGGCAGTATTATTACAATATCACTACGGAATAAATTGATTGCTATCCACTGAGAAAACTACATTTCTAAGCACACACGGCAGTCACAGTGATACACAGAGCAGTCTTTCAAGACTCTTATGGAATGACTAATAGCTTCATAATAGTGCCATTTACTACATAATAACATTTAAAACATTTAAAAACTCCTCCTGAAACGAGCATCTAGTATACAGAAGAGGTTGCTTCAGTTTTCTAGAACTTGTTCTTTGTTTTCACTTTTTTTTAAAGGACAAATTAAAACTTAAGTATAAATAGTATATAAAAGGTCACTAGCTGTTCTCTTTTGGCTTACTTTGAAGTGCATTTAGAACTATGGCTAAATTTTGTCATCTTCTGATGGGATTACAATACTGTCTGTTTACCATGAAACTATTTTGTATAATAAACTCACACGGCTGTGTCTAAAAAATATTCTGCATTCCTTCTAATCTGAGTTAGTATCATAAAATATTTTGTTACAAAGTCTAATGTGCAAACTCATTATAATGTGAAATCGTGGATGGAATTCACAGTATGCAAATTTTGTATAAAGGTGATAATGGAGAGCTACTCTTGTTTTCGTGGCAGCATTTTACTACTGCTGCATCTCCCTCTTCCCCCCTCCCTGCACTTCTGCAGTGGTCTGTCTTCGTATGTTAGATGAAATTGTTGCCTCCTCTGGAACTGCTTCCTCAACTTTGACTCTAAAGCCATTATAGTCTGTTATGTGTTTGCTTTGGAATATATACAAAAAAATTATATCCTGGCTTCTGGCTACATCTCCGTGAGGTTAGCCATAGAACTGCTCAGATCATGCTAAGTTGCCTGTGGAAGAAGTCTACCCAATTGGATTTGCCTCTCCAAGATTCACTGTGGATGTGAAGTGTATTATTAGGATGGTCCAGTTGAAAGCTCAGATTTAAGTTGTCCTTTAAGATGTCAGTGTAACACTACTAGTGCCTTACAAGTTGGATTTTTTTTTTTCTGGAATGCAGACGATACAATAGTTACCCTATAATATAGTATCAGCTCTCCTATATCTCAGTCAATTTACATAATTTAAAATAGAACATCTTATTAAAAACATCTAGATATACACAGATTAGGAAACGCTTACAACATACAAATACACAAACTAGAAATAAATTCTCAGCATACTGATGTATATATACAACTGTGTGATACAATAAATAATTTCTGTCATGCTCTATCTACACATCATATTGCTTAAAAGAAGAGTAGATCTGGGGCGGGCAGTGGTGAGATGAAGTGCCTTTAAAAGGCTCTCTACATTTAAATTTGTGCAAATTAAATGGGGAATTTTAAAGTACAACTGATCTGTGTCAGGAACACATGGCTGGAACTGAAAGGACCCATATTACTGAGGTATTTACATATACTGGCTAAAGAGCACTATGTGGGCAAATGCAGAAAGGCTTCTTCGTCTTTTTCTTTTTCTTCTTCATAATTTAATTTAATTTAACTTAATTTAATTTAATTTAATTTACTTCTTGACTGCCAGCATGGCATCTACCTCCTCCTCGGGCTGTAGGGTGTGCCACTGTGCGATGGGCCGCCGGGGGTTGGCCAGCATGTCTGACCAGTGCCGCAGCTCCGCGCCGGTGCTGTTGTAGCCCACAAACACTTTCCCGATGGCATCGTTCTTGCCAATCTTGTCATAGTCCAAAACAGTCACAACAATTTGCACTTTCTGTAATGAGACAGAGCAAGAGCGGTGAGAATGACAGTAAGGGGAAGGTTGGCAGGGGTGAATATGGGGACAGCCAGCCATGGAGAAGTTATGAAGGGGGAAGTGTGTGACAGCTGGAGTAGATTCCCCTACTGAGAAACAAATGAAAACTTTTGTTTTTGCTTCTTGTGAGCCTTCCAAATAAAATCAGGTTTACAATCTCCCTGTTAACTTGAAACTTGCCCCCTTGCATTGAATAGCTTCATATGGAAATTGAGGCTGATTGTTTTTCCTTTAACAGGTTAACAACTTACAGGTAAGTTGATTCAAAAGTTGGGCAATTTTACACACTCTTATTTTTTAAGTAATTAAGTTAACAACTAAAGTTCAGAAATGGCTCTGTGTTTGTAATGCTGTAGTCTATCCCATTAGTTGCTTTTCTACTTCTGAGCATCTCTTACCCATCCACCCAGTATGCTAGTCAGGTATTTTCAGATAAATTCAGAAGACAGCCCTTATGGTTACTGTGTACATACACACAAGTGTTCTCATCTCTATGTACATGTGTGTGCACACATACAAGCATGTGTGCATACTGTGTCTATTCTGTGTATTTACAGAGAAATCTAGAAAACAGGCTGGCTGTTTAAGCTGTTTAAGGAGTTGGCATGGATGTATGAATCCCTGGTGTCTCAGGGCTCTGACACACTGGCATGGCCCATGACTGAGCTGATGCTGGAGTGCCACTTCTGTAGGAATGGTGATCTCTGGCAAACAGGGTTAAAAAGGTCCCACATGGTCTGTGTGAGCCCATCTGTCACAGCTCATAGACAATTTTCCATCCATTTAGGCTGGGGTACACTGGGAGGTGTTTGAGCCAGGCGTTTATGTTTGTAGTTGTGTGCACATACACACAATTCCTCTCTTTCAGGTTTTTAATATTTGTCTGAGCATGAACAGCTATTCCTTCAGTGGAGTGGTGTTCTTCCCCAACAGCACCTAAGACTTTCATAGTCTTGGGCTGATTTTACTAAATTGTAAACACTTCTCCTTAGAGAGCTTTATTTTTAACGATGAGCATACAGTTGTTTTCCTGGTTCTAGTGTCAGCTTCTTGAATAGAAGGAAGAAATGCCCTGAAACAAGTTTCCAGAAAAATCCTCTATTCTCTAGAATTAGGTTTTTAAATTTAAAGCTTTAAATATATCTAAAATCTGGCCCTCTTACTAGAATGATTAATTTCAGGGCTTGTAATAGGATTATCTTTTAGAAGTAGCAAGACCAGGGTCATGAGGTTTATTTTATTAAGTCCATTTCCTCACAGGATTGTACAGTTCACTGAGCCAGAGAAAGAGATGATTCTAGCAAGCACTAAAGTATTTATATAGTTGCTGGTGACAAAAGTATACATCAAACTCAAGACTCTCCCTCTCCAGAGCACTCACGATAAAAAGCAATATTCTGAAGCAAGTATTTCTAGGTGCCAGAATTACATTTCAGTCTTGCTGTTTGCAATACACTCACTTTTAATGGTACCTCCCCAAATGAACACTTATGTTTTAGATACATGGTACACTCACAAATATAAAAAGTAAGCATGAGACTATTTTTTCCACTATGAGAAATTGCTTGCCTGCTGTACCTAGAAGCTTGGGGATAGTTATTACTGGTTTGGTTTTTTTTTTTTTTTAATGTTAATCATAAGACAAAAATGAGCACTGTAAATGAAGGACCCTTTTCCCTGTTCTACAAAGATGTAAGAACAGCCAGCTCAGATAATTAACTTGGAGATGATTCTCCCCTCATGATCTCTGGACTAAACTTACCGAGAAATGTGAGCATCTCTTTGCCTTTGTACCACATATTAAAGGAGCAGCTGCATGGCAAACCCCAAGAGGTGCTAGTAGAAAGCACTGCCTCTCCTAATAAACCCTTGGATTAGCAGTTTCCCTTTGGGCTGAGAGGGCCTGGAGACACGGCTGCCTACAAAGGCAGTTTCACATGTGGCAAAACACGTGCCTGATCTGCCAGTAGGAACAGCATTTGACTTCCCTGTGGTGTTCTTCCATTACCCTTGAAGACATCACTTTCTCTCTCTTAAGAGCCAGAACCCACAGTGACTGTAAAATTGTTGAAAATGTTAATGTTTGGCTTCTTTAAAATTACATATACGTGCTGCTATTGACCTGCTTTCCCTCCATGACCTCTCTTCGTTCTCCAATGATCAAGAAACCTGTATAACCATTATTTTTTGACAGTGAAAGTTGGCTTAATGACTTTTATATGAATAGCACAGGTCACAGTGATTCCTACCATAGTAAGTCTAAACAACAAAACAACATTTAAAATGTTTTTTTCTAATGATGAAACCACTTCAGTATCCATCATGAAGTAGTCTAAATACAGTCTTTTATAACTAACTCAAAATACATTGGCAAATGACCACAGTCCATAATTGCAGATTTGAAATCTGGGCTATATAGTTACGTAGATAGCTAAAAAAGTCATTCTAATAAACTTATTTTTAAAAAAGGCAAAAATTTAAACCTCTAAATCACAATACTTTTAAAATAAACTATATCCACCTCAAAAATTAGAATTAGAAGGCAAAATGGTCAAGTACCAAAAATGTGCCTTATCATGCCAAAGTTCTGATAGGGTAATTTGGAGGTAACCATTCCAACTCCTCAATCCTGTCCCTATTTGGAAATCAGGATACATATTGCCTAAACTGCCACTTCATTTGATCTCTTTTTGCTTCTGGGTCTTTGATCCTTGTTGTGAAATCTTTCACAAGCACACAGACCAGCTTCATTAAAATCAAGAGAAATTAGCCCCCACTGGATTTCCCACTTTTTGATTCCTGGAATCCATAGACACATGTACATGCAGTTGGGCATGAAGAAATTCTAAATGGACTAGTCATGCATCCAAGTCACTGTGCTCATGCTTCACCTTGTCTTGTTTTATTATCTTTGTTAGTACCAGGTCAACAAAATGCAAGATACTTGAAAGGTAGGCCTTGGCTCCTGGGCTTCTCTCCAGCCCAGTTGTTATCAAAATCCAAGATACACAATTTGAAAACCCGTATCATGCTCTTATCTAATGAAGAGGGGCCTCCGAGTTTTGTCCAAGCAATTTAAACACATTAAAACTTTTAAAATACAAGTTTAAAAGCATGGCACCTAATTTATACCATGACCTCTCTTACAATCCACAGAAGGATGTATTC
The DNA here is from genome assembly GCA_013396995.1 of Dicaeum eximium. NCBI lineage: Eukaryota > Metazoa > Chordata > Aves > Passeriformes > Dicaeidae > Dicaeum > Dicaeum eximium. The sequence continues at coordinate 1,569,711 of VWZP01009794.1, read as the reverse complement.
CCAGATATTTTAAATTATGGCCATTTAAACTGGGAGGCCCCTGAAAGGACACTTTCTCCACTCAACTCCACCCAGAAAAGCTGATTTATTGGTTAACATCTCCACAGTCCTGGGGCTCCATAGCCAGGTGGGAAGCCAGCATACAGTTCTTTTCCCATAAGCCTCCTGAGATGATTAAAAAAAGCTTCTCTCTTGGGATAAAAGACAGTTAACATCAAAAGAAGTTAATTCTCTCTCATGAGAGATGGTTTGCCTCGCAGTAGCTCAGAGATAGGCAACTGAATCCTTGAAAAAAACTACACAATGGTTTGTCCTGGTACTTCCCACTGCTAATGTAGGCAACTTCCATCTCACTGTGCTGACTTCTGAGACCCTTAATTTTAGGTACTCAGCTCTGGGAGTAGCATCTGGACAACTACTAGAGCTCTCCTGAGGCACTAAGAGAACAGGTACTGCAGTACTGACCCCTGAGAGTCTCAAATACCGTTTTCTAAGGGACACAGGAATCACTGAAAAAGTTTTCAAAGTGTAGTGAATAACTGGAAAAAAAGCTGTGTATGAATTGGGTGTTTTACTTCAAAGGGGTGCTGCAGGGCCTTCAAAACCAAGTAAATGGATAATAAGGGCAAATAAATGGATAAGGAACACAAATTTACCTGATAATGCCAATTTATTGTTATAGGGAATAAGAATAAGAATAAGAATAGTAAGAATGTAGGGAAAAAACTTATATATGGTTTTTCTTTTATCCCTACACCTTTTTGCTGACACATTCCTTCACTATCTTCCCTGTGGATTTTTTTTCCCCAAATCCATTTCTGTTAACACAAAATGTCAGTTATCCATTTCTCCCTGATGAATCAAAGCTTCCTAAGTACTTCACATTTTATCATTTCCCTCTTGAAGCAGTCACACTCATCTAGTGTAGCACAGGGCTCGTACCTAGGTGCTAATGAAGGCATGCACATGTGATAATTAACAAGATTCCTGTTAAATATTTATAAGGGCTGAGAAATGGAATGCAGAGGAAAGACAAAACACGGTTTGACATTACCTGAATTTGCTCGAATGGTACTTCAAAGCTGAAAGACTCATTGTAGTAGGGATTCAGAGTGTTCTTTTTAATTGTAGTCTTTTTCTTCTTCAGCCTCTTACCATTCTGCATCAGATGGATCTTCACATAGGGATCTAAGAATTCAAGAGAAGAGGTAGAGTAAGAAGGAGAGTTCAGTGTGTTTTCTACAAATTTTAATCCCATACATGTAAGAGTAGATTAAAAAAAAACAACCAGCCAAACAGACAACATTTACAGTTTGCATTTAAACAAGTTCTTAATTTCCACTACAGAAAAACTCCTGTATGATTGTGAAGCATTCCTGATGGGAAAAGGTACAAAGTATTTATAGCATTATCTCCTAAACATCATGAAGGGGTAGTAAATTCCACCTAACTTTGTTCCACAGCTTATTAACGATCCTGCAAGCATTTCTTACCAATGGTTTGTGGGGTGGTTTTCTCAAGACCAGTGAGTGCTGCCAAATGCACACAGCAAGTACAGAGCTGGCATGGCTGGATGCTCTACAACCACCTGCCAACAATTCCCATCACTCCTTGGGCAGGTGCTGCACCGTGGTTTTCCTGTGCAGACCCTGTCCCTTCAATACCAGCCCTCTGCCCCAGTGCTGCACACAGCCAGAGTCCCTGGGGGCCACGGTAGGGGTATGAATTACAGACTGGCTTTGCCACTCTCTATTGAATTCCCATTGTCATTTCAAACGACTTCTGGTGGCAAAGGAACAGAACTCATTTGGTACCTAATCAGGTATTCCTTGTGCGAGCTAAACTTTCCTGGACATTACGGCGCTGATGAGGTATCTCGGTGATGATAATTTCAATGGAAGTTTGGCCTGCTTAAAAGAATAGCACTGTGAGGCCTCAATCCATTACAGGAGCCATGTGGCTGGCTGGAGAGTGAACTAACATTCTTCCATGGAGCTGGTAATTAGCAGCACCCCCACGGAGTTCAGCTATTTTTCTGTTTAGGTTTACCACGTAGCAACATTTGAGGCATCTCAAGCTCATACTTTTCAACAACCTGTATGGTACTGTCACCAAAATTTGGGTAGGTTCCTCTCTGGCTTTAGGCAGCTGAACTGTGATGTAGATCAAGGCAAGCTTTCCTTGAGTGAGCTGGTAGGAGCTATATAAAATGCCTGCCAGATGTAAGTCACCTGCAGCATAAATAAGGGAACCTGAATAACACAGACTATCAAAGGAGAGGGCTTCTCCTTTCCCTCCTGAGAGAAGGCTGGGGCTACAGAGGAAGGACAAATGAACACTGCATTTAATATGAGCAAACCATGCTTTATGATTCTGCAATAAATTAATTTTTAGAAGAGTAATTGTACTCTTCTACAGTAAAAAATATGCCTTTCTGTGGAAAACCTGGGTGTTCAGGACAGTTAGGCTACTGGAGTCACTTGATCACAGTCTACAGTTCCTCTGAGGGAAGCCTAATTTTGGTAGTAGATTCTTCAAGACAGCAGACAAGGGTATAAAAAGATCCAATGGCTGTGAGAAGGAATTAGAGAAATTCTAACTTAGGAATAGGCACATATTTTAGTAGTAAGATGGAAACAGCTGGAGTAGCTTCTCCAGTGGTGAACTCTCTGTTACAGAGGGTTAAGACTCTTTCTCCCTCAAAAGACTCAAAGTTCAAACTGAAATTAAATCTGGGTAGGTTTACGCTTCAGGCAAGATGAGATTGTAAGGGTTCCTTGTGGCTGCTCAATTTATGAATTAAGGAGTATCATGTGAAGTGCAAAATGCTAGCAAAAAGCCAACAGAGGTCTATTTCTTTTTTAACACTGAGTTCAACATCACTGCACACAGGGTTTTGAAGATGGAAAGGAGGCGAATCTGGACTTCTTCAACATTAGCTGGTACTTGAGAAAAGCTCACCACTTTCCCTGAGGCTCCATGCAGAATGCAAAATTGTGCTAACTTCAAAATGATGGTTGAGGTATACCTAATATATACTAAGGAAGTTTAGTAGTCAATGAGTCAGTGGTAGAGTGTTATGAAATTAGAATGAGGTAAGATGCTGTAAAAATAAAATTTGAGTTACTAGACTGGAAGGTTAAACAGTACAGTAATATATTACTATTATTAAGGGTATTAGAATGGAATAATTTATTAAAATAAATGCAGGTGATATAAGCCAATTCTTTGCTGATCTGTGCCTTTGCACATAGGTTTGATGATTATTCATATGCCCTTAAGGAACTGTACAGTAATATTTATAAAGGGATGGAGAAATATTTCTATACTGATAACAAAATCCGTATTTTGGAGAAGAATATTTTTAAACTAGAAATCAATGTATGTGAATGCTTGTACATCTGTGAGTGCATTCACTTTAAATTATTTTCTTCTACTGACTTTCTATAGTTTCTGTCTTCATGCTTGTCTTAGATCAAAACCTGACTTAGACAACTCACAGCCATGGGACAAGACCCACAAGATATGTTTCTGTGGTTTCTTTCTCATGTCCTGATCGGTTTCTTCTGTTTGTCAGTCTGGGGAGCTGAGTTAGACTGAAATGCCAGTTGTTTAGTAGGAAAGACCCAGTGGTGCCACTGTAGCGCAGAACTGAGTGGCAGAAATACCAAATGGAGCACAGAATGGGGTGTAACACGATAAAATAATCCAATTTTCTTTTGTCTGAGGGTAAAATTGTCATGCTAATCCAAACAGAAACCTATCACTTAACTGAAACCATGTTCCTTATTTTCTTGCTTCATAGGAAAGTATTATATAAGTTTACTCATCACAAACATTTAAAATCAGAACAGGGTGTCCAGCTCAAGTCAGTGGGCCTTTAGAGCTTTTGGCTGAGTTTATCCTCATTAGATGGCATATCCACTTCCTTGGTTTTGAAGTATCCTGATCCTAACTAATTCTCTCCTCTTCTCATTCTTCTGTGTCCCATACATGAGCCCCTCCACCACTGCACTATCTTCAGCTACATTCTCCCATGTTCCACAATGTTAACTCCCTCAACTCCTCAGTATTTGCTTGTACTCCACACAGAAAACCTGATACCTAAGCACAGACTTTCTTGTGACTTCATGAATAAATCTCTGAAAGAGACAGATTCTCTTCCACTAAATAACAGAAGCTGAACTGCTTGGAACCAATTACTGCAAGATGGGATGATAATCAAAAGAAAGCAGAACCTTTGGGAAGTGTCAGTCTCCAGTGATTTTTGTGAGATAAGGTTTAGTGCTAATGGAAACGTCTCTCCTCTCTACTTGCAACATAACCTCAGTGCTGGCCCCGTTAGTCATGCTGGTGATTCTTTAACATGTAAATAGTCTCACTGAAGAACTGAGACTGGTAAGGATGACAGAACTGGTATGACAGCCCTGCAATGATAAATTGTCTGCTAAATGCCTAGCCTTGTCATAAAGGGCAATGCCAATGAAAATAAGTGTTTTTCTTTATGCACCCTGGATAGTTATCTCAGTCTAGAGAGATATCTATCTTTAGTTAAAGAGAGTGCACCCCAGAATATTCATTTCTCCCCATGGGTAAACATCACTGTATTTTTAAGCAGTTTGATTCCTTTCAAGTAAACAGGGATCTAGAACCACATTACATCCCCAGGTATCTTCTGATGGACCACATCCATCCATCTGGAAGAAAAGATGTTGGACCCAGATGTCCCTCTGCTGAAGGAAATAGAATAGCTTTTTGTCCCTTGCTTAATAAACCATTTTAACCAGTGTGAGGGACTAAATAAAATTGTGCTATTTATTCCCTCATGAACAGTCTCCCCAGGAATGCTAAAAAGATGTACAGTTCACAACTAATTGTGCATTTTGGATCTCACAGTAATGTCTCAATGGAGGCTAGCTGACCTGCTTTTAAAGCATGGGGAGGAACAGCTGACACATTTTGTTTTCCTGAAGTTTGCAGTAAGATGCCAATACATTATTTAATTAGCAGCCAACATGGCATGTAATACCAAAATTTCTACAGTAATCTGGACCATGAGGCATAGATATTTATATCTATTATAGATATTTAAATATAGATATTTATATATACACACACACAACTGGAACTCTCTTAAAATAATGACTAGTTACAGACATGTTGTAGACAAGATGCACTTAGCTGGTTAAGAGATATTACAAAAGCAAACTTTAAAAGGAAAAAGTACTATGACTCAAAAGAAAAAATTTATGGCAAAAGACAATAGGTCAGGAAAAGGCAGACCTTGAGAATGTCTGCTTTTCAAGGGTCTTTAGGATGAAAAATGTTAGAGGGGTAAGTAGCTAATGAAAAATAATTTTCCACATAGGTAGGAGAGATTTCAGCACACAAATTTCTATTTCTATGGATCTTCAGAAGAAAGCATCAACAACATAGACAGCTTGGAATGGGTTTACTACAATAGCTTATTCTGAATGCAAACAGAAGGACAGTGCCCATTCTTTTAAAAATGAAAGAACTGTTAAGGTTTCTGCAATCTAATCAAAATATGAAAAGTAAAGCATCTAAAAGTTGATAAATTTGAAAAATGCCACAGGGATAACACTGGAATTGATTGTGTGCGCAGTTACAGTCCCAAGGCTGTGGGCAGGGGAGTTTAATGGTTTAAAGAAAAAAATCCCATGCAGGTCTGTGCAGAGTGATCAGAGAAAACCTTCTACAAGCCTTGAGAAAGCCTAACATGATTAACAGGAAAAAACATGAGCCAGAACAAACTAGTCATTGATACACCTGAATAGTTTCATATGACAAAACACTGTAATAAAATGTTCTCAACTAAAATGTAGAAATGGCGAAGAACTACGGTGCCAGAACTGCCTCCAGCTGTATTTTTGTCTTCAAAATGTTCAGGATAACTGGGTGCTCATTAGCACGTGTTTTTTCCCATCAGAAGAAAATTTATGCACAATCCATGCCAAAGCTCAACATCACTGACATTTAGAGCAAAAGTGTCAGCAGACAGTGGAAATTCCATTCCAGGAAGCCGAATGAATTCATGAAGAGCTTGGAAATTGATTCAAGAAGTAAAGAAAATGAGGTTTGGAAATGCAGCTTTACAATAGCTGTGCAAATGCAGTTGGGACAGAGGCGACATGCAGGGTGCATTGTTAGTTCCAGGCTAAAGAGCTGCTCTCCTCCTGCAACACAGCAGCGCCGTGGAAAGCCAAGGAAACACCAGGCCAGGGGCTTAGACCAGAGCTGGAGCAGGGTCAGTGCTGCACCCTTAGCCTGTTCCCCTGCTGTGCAAACAAGCTTCAGGTGAAGTTCTCTGGCAGGCAGTGGGGAGAGCAGCCATTTAATACAGCAAAAAACCCCATTTTCCCTAGAGACTCTCTAGTACCCGGATGGAGATCAGCAGCACCGGCAGTACCTGCCTGCCTCTGGAGAGAAACAGCAGCACAGGCCAGGGCTGGGCTAGGGAAAGCAGCAGGGCTCTAAGAGCAAAGCAAAACAGGAAGAACTTTGCCGGGAGTTCCCACAGATTTACTGATTTTTCCCAAGAACCATGGGACACGCTCCCTCTGTGGGCATATAAACCCTTCCTCCTGAGGGAGAGGGGCAATTCACACGATGCCTGTGGCATTCAGGCCACGAATAATTTCCCCTGACTTTTTCTCTTCTGTTTATTCACATTTGGATGACAGCAGATAAAAAAAATCTCTGAAATAATGAGTTTAAAGTGATACTGGATTTTCTCAGCTAGTATTTTTTTAGATTAATGGAAAGCTTTGAATGGGAAGGAAAGCCAGAGGGGGAAAAGACAATATATGGTACAATGACTAAGAAGAAGCACAAGTACCTTCTAGACTGCATAGAAATTATAGTTTCTATTCACTGACACAAGCTGTTGGACCTTCTACCTTCCTCCACAAATGAACAAATTAGGACATTATTTTTAAGGAGCAGCTGATGTCCCGAGAGAAATATTAGAAAACACTCTCACACTGGAAACAGTTCTCTTGGCATAAACTATATGGTTTGTATGGTTTTTTAAATCAGATTTCCTGGAAAGTAGGAAGTTTCTTTTAAAGTTGATTTGCTACATTATGTCCAAGCTTCAGCTAATGCTGGTATTTTGTTACTCTCATCACACTTTCCCTAACCCCACCAGGCTTGATGTTATGGGCCAAGTCTTCAGCAGTAGCCAGGCCTTGAGAGGAGAGGTGAGTAGCAAAAGGTGTTTGCTGCAGGTTCCTGTGCAGTGCCTACGCCAGTCCTGACCCCAGGAAAACACATTTTAAACTCCCATTTCCTGAGGGGGCTGAGGATTGAGTGGTGGAGACTCCCACCACCAGCCAGCAGGGTGCTGGCCATGGATGGGGTTGAGAAGTTGCATGCAAACTTCTCAGGTGGGCTGTCAGAATGGCCATGAGAGCTGTGCAGAGTTTAACCCCAAAAAGCTCCTATCACACTTGCCAGTGTCTGTCTGTGCCACAGAGAGATGCTCCAGACTCAGGACACACACACACAGAGCACGTGCCCATCAGGCTCCTTTGGGCTCATAGGTGACAGTGTAACAAGTTAGATGACTTTGGATTACGTATTTCCACCAGCATTTTTACACAAAGATGCTGTAAGACTGCACAATTTATAAATGAAAACATGTTTGATTTCATATTCAATAACATTAGACAGATTCTCATAGGAATAATGGAATCCAGGAATCCATTTATAGTAGGAAGAAGGGGTTGGAATTTATAAAAGGAACAATAGCCTGCCTAGAATGAAAAGAGTTAAATGGAGAGTGTAGCAAAGCAGTCTCAAAATAAGCACTCTTCACTGGTGTGCAGTTATACAAACATCAAGTTGCTATTGAAATACTGAATTCAGAGAGCCAGGGAGCTTTGGGAAGAAGGAGGTGCTGTAAAACTGACAGCCAGCCAACTATTCCCTCACCCAAGAATCCCAAACTGAGGTTTCTGAACATGTAGAGCTGACAGTGGAAAGAGAAATGTTCACAGTGGCCTAAGGGCTATTCAGCCAGCTCTTGAGTGTGCAATTCCACCCACAGTGCTTCCAACTGGAACACAACAACAAATGTTACAGTGCCAGATGGGGAAAGTAGCAGAAAAAAAAAAAAAGGAAAGCCTAAACTCTTATTTAAAATCAGTACAAATTAGTGCTTATGAGCTTATGATTAAGTTTACTGCCAGAGCAAGGACAGCTGATCTGTCTGTTGAATCCATGGGGTTCATTTCAGCACAGTTACACATAGGCAAAACAAATAGTTTCATAAAGCACAACAAATGTGGGTTGAACCAACAGGAAAATGCACCTTGAGTTTTGGCTGTAAGTAAACACAGAATACTCTTGTGGAAAAGCAAAACTGCTCAACCAAGCACCTTGTAAATGTGATTACATGGAAACTACATTCATCAAAACAGTAAACCTGGTTCCCCTGTACTTGCACCACAAGGGGAGGAACTGACTGCTCATGAAGCTTGAATGTAGCGAGGAGGTGGAGAGACTGCATGGCATTGTAAACATTTTAACATTTAAAATTTTAACTTTCAACATGGAGAAGGGCACCTGCAATCCTAGAAAACAAATAAAGAAATAAAAATGCATATTGCAATACCATGCTTGTATACAAGCAGAAAGAATACAACAGCAGCTAAGATGAAGGAGGTGTTTATATCAAATAGTGGAGAGGTATTAATTTCAACTGCTGATACGGGCAGACTCTCTAGGACAGGAATCCAGATTGAAACCAAAGTAAGCTGGCAATACCTCAGGCAGCAAATTCCAGCAGACTGCTGAGTTAGAATTTAGGTAATGCCTTTGATGATGTAGAGAGAAAAAAAAAAAAAAAGAAATTTCTATTTATTAAATTGATGGCAGTGAAAATACCAGAAGATAATACACAGAGGCTTAGAGAGATTCAAAAGACTGCCCTCAAGGGAACTGGAGAGGAGGGAAGAGGGAACACACATGGACTGAGGAATAACAACAGGCAGAAGAGTGAAGAGAGGATCAGAAGCACAGATTATAGAACACCCCAAACATCCCAAGTTAAAAAGCAGTTCTTGTGGGATGTCTTAGCTGAAAACAACAGGAGCTTGGGTACATAATGATGCTCTGCACTGGACTGTCAGTGAGTGCCCTGAAGCCCTCCAGAGCTGGGCTGGTTGGGGGCAGAGCTGCCCTGCCTCCCTGGGGCACACACTGCTGAGTGGAGACCTGCTTTAGTTATTTCCCTGCTCCCAGAACCCCACCCACCACAAAGACCCCAAGCCCCAAATGCAACAGCTGTGAGGCAAAGCAAGTCCTAACCTCAAACTTCACTGAGAACAGATAGACATTCCAGTATTACTGGGTAATAAAGAAAACCCCATCTGAGTGAGTGTAAGTATTCACTCCAAGGAACTCCTCAACCCTGAAAACACAGAGAAAGTCTGTTAAAAACAAAAATTGTCTAACTAGCGTATTTGCAATTTACTGTAGCAAGAATATACATTTGTAGTCCCAACTCCCCAAGTCAACATTGTCACAGAAAGGTTTTATAGCTTGACTGAATGTCAGCATGGCTCTACTGTGGTGTGATTGTCTTTTCATGGAAAAAAGTTAATATATCCTGCTAAGGGGTAATCTGTACTCTTCCATAGAGGGTTAGAAGCAACACACTCAGAACCAGTTATAGTTTTATAACTATAAAGGCTGTCTCATGTCAAAATCACTGAACTATCATATTGTTTAACCATGAAAATTTTCTTCAAATGCAGTAAACCCAGTTATGTCTCTGTATTCCATCCATACCCTCACAGTCCAAAATAACATTAGGTGAGCTGGGAGGAGAAGGAGAGGACAGAAAAAATAGAAAAGCAAAGCAGGAGGGAGTTTTATCTACCTATGATTGAAAGGGTAGGAAACACCCAATTACCTTAGCTCATACAAATGAGTCACCAGAAAAATGCAAGCCATTACACCGCAAAATAATTCTGATGCTTTTAATAAAAATCTAGCACTGCCACTTTGTAAACAGCTTCTCTCATCCAGGTAAGATTTCAGCCCCAGACAATAAGAAGGAGACATGTTTTTTTTTTTTTTTTTTAATTCTGATGATTAAACCAGAAATAGCACAGAACTAATACTGCAGGAATGCTGCAGTAAAGAAGGCATAGAAAAAGTAGTGTTACAATATGAGTGTCTACCGGTACAGCAGCCTGATCTGAACTCTTCACAGCTGAGAAACCAACTAGTTATGCTTTATCAAGGTTGATATTTATTTTAAAAGCATATGAAGACTTTCAAACTACATTTCATTTATCAATGGCTGCATGTATAAAGGAATTCCATCAGCATCCAGTCCTCAGTCTCAACTTGAAATAATACTCAGTACTTTTTCTACCTGTGAAGTTTATACAATCTTAGTTCTCATTTTGTTTTCATTATTTTTCTGTTGGATTTGAGCTCCAAGGAAAAAAACATAAATGGAAGGAGGACGGTACATGAATTTACTCTTGCCTACAAAACATGCAATCAGAATTGCTAGGAGAGAATAGTCAACAGCTCTCTTTCCCCTCCTATTCCTGCCTCCCAACACATCCAGTGTCTGTTAAACAGGATTTGGGGAATTCATATAGGCTATGTTAGCGTGACTTAGAGGATCAGACTCTTTACTGCCTCAACACACAGACCACACATCCCATATATGAAACCTAAGGCAACACACAATACAGTTCATTTTTTGAACCTCTTTAAACACAGAGGCCATAAGAAACCTTTCCCTATGCCCTGCTCAGAGCCATGGCTAAGGACAAGCTTAGCTGATGGGCTTCCTGGCAGGGAGAAGACTCCTGGAACACTGCAAGGCAAGAACTGCATCTGCTCAGGGAGTGGAAAGGGCTATTCTGGACTATGTTTCCCAATATCATTGGGAAAACCAGTTTTGTTTTGATTAAATTTAACCACAGTAAGGAAAAAAAGATCAAAAGCAGATTTTATTGGGATGGTCTCTACCTTTGTCTTGATCCCATCATGAGAAGTTACAGGGTAGGTTGAATTTATCAGCACTTTCAACTGAGTTCAGCCAAATTATATCTGTTTTTCAAACATGACAGCTGAGTGAATCCCCAAACCCCCCAGGTTTTAAAAGCCTGAAGGTCAGATTTTTAACTTGAGTACTTGCAGAGGGAGGGCTGGGAGGCTGCACGCCTGCTCACATTCCTGTCGATTACACATAATGAGAAGCAGTGACCTGAAACTTAAGGCAAATTTTTACTGAGACAACAGTAACATTGAGATTATGTTTACTGAAGAGTCATGGAAGTGCTGAAGTCCTTGGGAGAACAAACTGTTTACTTTGTTTTTAACTCCAGACAAGTTACAAGAAAGAACAAGATGAGGAGTTATTTAAGAGCTAAGATTCAAGGAAAAGAACAGGCATTCAAGGCCAACAGCATCTGCATTAGGAACACTCTGCTGCTGAGAACATTAGTCCTGCTATAAGACAACAGGACAGATAACTTGAAAAATGGTGCCATTAGGTGAAAGATGGAAGTATTTATAACACAACCAATAGCTCATGCCCCAAATTCCTCTTCAAATTACCCCAGTCAGTTAATGGCACAAATGAATCTTTGACTGCCATGTTCACCACTGATTCTACTTTAGTTTAAAAATCAGTCAAATGTGACACAACCTTTCAGAAATCCAAGGGTACATTATAGTTTTCAGCACAGATACCTGCTACAAATTTCTATGGCAGATAGCCAATTTGGTACAAAAGTGGTGGAGTGTGCTTCACTGACAAAGCAGATTGAATCTGGGCAGCTCAGCATATTTCTGCCTGCTACTCCATTGAACAAGATCTTGATGCAGTCTAGTCAGTGGATCATGATCTGTAATAAAATCAAATAACCCAGGAATCCAAAAAGCATGTATGAATTTCTGAAACCCTATGGCTCTTCAGAACTGAAAGGAGGAGTATTTGAAAAGACAAGCCTGAGTCTTTGTGGTTACTACATGAGGAGGAGGAGGATGCTAGAGCAGGGAAACTGCTGTTTTTATATGTAATCAATAAATAGAAACCATAGTAAAGGAACATGGGATGACACTGCTTCCAAGCCAAGGCAGTACCCTTTTCAAGCTTCATTCACCAAAGTTAGATTTTCAGAAGTATCAAGTATTTGTAGATAGGTCTGTTTTCACACACACCTAGCTTCTGTTAAAAATCACTGGTATGAAGATGAAACAATCACTTGCCCTGGAGTCCCAGGCTTCAGCTTTCCTCTGGAAAGTCCTTTTGAACATTTCTCTGCATTAGTCACTATCTAGGTGATACTGACTAATAGGCTTCTTTTTTGGTTTTTTTTTTTGGCTTGTGAACAAAGACAGTCAAGACATTCACTCAGCAGCAATAAGAAATAATTCAAATTCCTTCTGTTTACTGTATATGCTGCCACAAATGGCAATCAGCAAGCAGTGATATTAAACTTGTGGGTTTCAGATAGACAAAACATTATCCTGTTAAAAATGAGGATCACAAACGTTGAAAAGCACATACTAAGGAGAACTGAGATTTTAAGTAAAGAAAAAAAAAGCCACATTTAGTAAACAATAAACCTGCTTTTCTGGTAATTCTAGGAGAGAAGGAGAGAAAGGGGGAGAGAGAGGGAGTGTCTCTGGTTAGCTTGCCATTATCACAAAGGAAAACAATTGCAGGGCTTAATGAGGATTTAGCTTTAACAAATACTTATCACAAAGTCATGTCACTGCACACTATTGTTCTGTATTAGGAATGAAATTAATTTCCACCTCCACATTAACCTTTTAGAAACCCTGCTTGGTAGAGGAATTTAATCCTTTGGATTTTGGTATGTCACCAACAAAGGCCATTTCTAAATTTGGTGAGTTTGATAAGACTATTACCTGAAAAACTTTTAATAAAAGGAAAAAAAAATCAGTTTATTATCAGTGGGTATTTCAAACCACTGAAATGTTGAGTGTTGAATCAAATAGGCAAGAAAAACCAAATAAAATCTAGGATATCCTAAGTTTTTTTAGATTCTCATAACATATTATTCTTCTGTCCTATAATTAATCCACAGATACTGTGACAGCATGCTCCTGAGCCATACACTAATATAAAAAACTTTATTGTGATGAAGGAGATCTTTTCTAAATTTTATGAAAAGCAGGCCTTCTGATGTGACCAAGAAAGCTGGGTAATGGGAAACAATCTGGGTAACAATTCTGCTGGGTAATGGGAAACAATCTGTAGCCTTACCATGAAGTAAGGGAAAAGTGGTGATTTAGACAGTAGTGAAAGCAGGAATTTCAGCACATGTGGGGAAGCCCATTTTCTGGTCCTTATTAGTATTAATGCAACAACTGTCCCTGTTGGCTTCTGCAGGACTCTTTCCCTGCTGCATTCCAGAAGCTGAGAGGAGCCCTCTGGAAGTCAGACAAAATCTCTGCTGCTGCTGCCATATTAGGAATGAAACCGAGCAGCGAAAGGCTCCGGCTGAGCGGAGATAAATCAGCAGGGAATGCGTTTGCCTCCCAGCCAAATGAGTAAAGCAAAGTGATTGAGGAAACAAAGTAAATAATAATTAAAAAACAAATCCTTAGCAGTAGGAGTGACTGATTCTTTTTCACTTTTATCACGCGTCTTACTGAAGTATAGGTCCAAACCAGATTTACAGATATGAGCACACCCTGTTCCCTACATTTCTTTATTGCTGCAGAGTGAAATAATCCCAAGACACATATCAGTGATCAGCTTCAAGTGTTTTTAACACATTCTTTTTGGCCGAAAAGACAGCATTAGACTGCAGTGGAGTTTAAACTGCTCTTGACATATATTTTGGTTTACAGCCAATCTGGTTCTTCCACCAAGATGTCCCCTAATCACAGACACAGTCACTCTTCCACTTGTGATGAGCTTTGTTGTACCCCATAGAAAATCTCACCTGAAATACAATGTTTGCTAATGATTCAGCTCTTTGTAGAGGCAAAACAGAGGACTTGCTATTACACTTTACATGTGCACAGATCTACTCTGAACACTCCTTATTAGAGAAGGTCTATAAGGTAACTAATCTATTATAGCATTGGCAAAGGGATGCACTTCTATGTAGGTGTGATTGAAATCTATAGATTTAGTACCTGCTGTGTGGAAGTGAGGGCCAGATCTGCAAGGCATGCCAGTTCATAGCCTGTAAAAGGTGGGAAAGTCTTACTTCTATTGCATGGCATGGAGTCCAAACTCAGCACGATGAACTATCCTATGGAAAGATTTCAGTCTCTGCTCTGCATTGCAGATGCTGTGAGATGGTGGATGCTCACGAGATGCAGATGCCATCCCAAAAAAGAGGAAGGACTGCTGTGCCTGTACCCATGTGCCAGCCCCACAGAGAGGCCGAGGTGCCATTTCCCTCCCCTCCTGCTCCTCAGCAGCCCGGAGCGCGCCCATCCCACGTCCTTCTCGTGCTGCACAAGAACGCACCCCCTGCAGGCTGGGAGGATTAACAAATCATGGTATAGGTAAGATCAGGCTTCTATTTTGAAATCTAGAGATTTATCTTAGTACCTTACTTCACAGAAAGAAAACAGTCCGAAGAGTAAGAAAATGTAACAAGATGGATACTTTGTTAAGCCATTGTTAACTGGTGTTAAGCGACACCAGCATTCAGCCATGGTAACCTTGCACCTCACTTGTGACTGTTGTCTTTGGTTGCAAAGGGTAGGAAACTGTCACATACACACATTTTTCTAATCCTCAGCCATTAGGCTCCCATGGCAACCCTTCCCTCACCCAACCAAAATAAATGGGGTGGTCTCCCCACAGACCCTAATGCAAAGCCTTGTACAAATAGTGGCAGAAATTACATTCTGTCCATGGAAATATTACCACTTCTTTTGAGAGGAAAGGTGGTTTCTGAAAGGTGGTAGGCTAACAATAAAAAATAAGATTGCATGTATTGTCTTGTATTCATTCAGGGGAAGAAAATCAGTAGGATTCTGTCAACCAGCAGGTTGTCTCGGTAAAAATAAGCAGTGGCTGAGGGAATGCAGAAATAAAATGGTACTCATGGCTTTCTACAGCTTTTGAGACAAGAATAAAGCAGCAGCTCCCTAATTATATAGTGCTCACCCTCTAGCATATTGATTTCATTGTTATATTTTCTGCTTTCTTGATAAGACACTGTGGTTGAATGCTGTTATCAGCTCCAAGTGTGTTGTTTTTCTGAAAGCCTGTCTTAACTATTCAAATATCCACAAACTATAGCAACATTAGCAAATAAAAACTGTGTATAATATAGCTGAAGATGCACAAAGATACTTTTATTCACCCTCAAAATCAAAGAAGGTAAAGCAGAAGCTCACAGGTCATGGCATCAGCCAGTGGTATAAGACCATAAATATTCATAGGGCATCACACCAGTAAGCATTTTTCACTGGTGGGAGCCTGGAAACTGGACTCTGGAGCCTGGGAGAGCCCTCTGGCTGAAGCTAAATTCAGACTGATTCACTAAAAGGCAATGTGGTGGCACCCAGAGGATGGAATTGGATAACTCAGCCTACAATCACCTTGCTGCTAATTTGAGTTTATTTTTCTTTTCTTTTCTTTTTTTTTTTTTTTTTTTTAATCTGGAGTCAACAAGGAGGTTACATCTGATAAGAAATGCTGGCGTGCTGGACAGAAATTTAAAGGGAACAGGGAATGCTGGGGTTTGAAGCCCTGTTCGCTTTCATTTCAAGTTACGGGATTTATATCTCTGCTACCAATTGAAAGGAGACAAGCAGGGCAAAGTATTTAACTGAGATCACACTTTGAATTAAGTTCACTACATTTTCCTTTGCAACACAGTTACCACATATTTTGTCATAGATATTGCTCATCTGTAGAGAAGTATTGCTCAATTAAGAGATGGTGCATAAGGAGTAACATGTTTACAGCAAAAGTTGCAGGCTGCACAGAAAACCAGTGAAAAGGTGTGAAAAATAGAGCTTTCATACTGCTAAAAATCTCTGTCAATCAACTTTTCCTCAAACCAGATAGGAGATAAACTCTGAGCCTTACTGTCACACATTTGGTATCTCAATTAGGTTTTCACAGAAGAATGGCTTAGCGTGCCTTTCAAGCTTTAAAGTGAGCTCTCTTATACAAATTTTCCTACAACACATTATGCAGTGCTCTGCAGCATTTCAGATTTATTTTTCCTAGCATCCCTGTCATTCTAACCATAGCAAATTCCAGGCAGGGCTCTAAGCAAAACCCACAGAAGCTTTTCAAAGGCTCTTTATTTTCCTGCTTCTCCTTGAATTATCAGCACCTTTGTTTCATAACCTTTTGAACTTGGCATAAACACGTCCCCATATGTTAAAGTACTGTCCTTCACCCAACCCCTGACCATGAAATACAGTAGATTACAAAAAGAAATGACACGTACTTAAAAAAACCCCAAAAACCCTATACTCCAACTTTATATGTTTTACTTTTTCTAAGTAAAGAGGTGACTTTGCCAACCATTTCTAAAGGATTAAAAAGCCTGCTGTGTCATCTCATATATCTTCATTCAGTTTCTAATGCAGGCAGAGAACACAAAGGCTGAGAGAAAACCTTTTATCATTTGCGGTTATCGACTAGGCCAGAATACAGTATTAGGAACCTTAGAAACTTTTAGCTAAAAACTTCTTTGCTTTGAAGAGTGACTAATCTCCTGGGTGAAGGAAAGCAGTCCACCCTCAAAAAGGTTGTTATTATTATCCAGAAACCTAACACATTTTAGGGAAAAATTGTTGGGCACTTTGAATGACAACCTATTTTCTACGGCATTGCCACAACAGTCCAAACGTTTTTGGATGTTCTTAATCATCCCCAGTTTTGGAAGAGCCTTAGTTGCCTTCAATAATAAAGTCTTTTCTTTTTAAAAAAGTGCATCTATCAGAATCAATCAGATTTTAATTGCAATAGCAATTTAAAGGAATTGTTGCTTCAGTGAGAATGAAAGTTAGTGTTTTGTCCTGAGGCTCTTCATCCAACATGCAGCTGATCTTAATGTAATGGGTTTCCAGTAAAATGCAGGAAAAATCCTTTTCTTTTTACAGCCTCTTCCTCATGCACCATGGCATCAACAAACTGTAAATTCAGACATAAAGGCTGATATTAAACACCAGAGTACTGCCTCAAACTAGGTGCCAAGATCTCTGCATAGCAATCATATAAAATGCTATACTCTTAAATTTGAAACATATATATATATAAATCTATTTTTAAAACCTTTCTACTTGATTATGATTCCTGGGATTAAGTTTGCTTTTGCATCCATCTTCTCTTTCAGTGTGGATCAGAATCTTGACCTTATTCAAAGGCATCAGTCTATTTACTGACCAGAGGCAACACACTGAAGAATTCTAGCATTGATTGATAGTCAAGCCAGCAATCAGCTCCTGGAGGTACTGTATAAGTTGAGAAGTGAGACTGCAAAATCATTGCATGCAAACTTTAAGATTATTCACTGCTGCCAACTCTTGTGATTTTATCACAATCCCTGAGACACTGAGTATATTTCTTGAAGCCTTGATTTCTCAGCATTATATTACCATTAGGGATTTGCAGGTGGTGTTTCAAATTAAAAAAATTACTTCTCTAACTCTCATGGCTAGAAATAAAAGTCTGAAAGCATTGCATCCAAATAATCAAATCAAAAGTAATTTATTTAATTAATAAAGTATTTTTAAGTCAAGAGCAAATATCGCTACTATACCCCTTTTACCAATAGCATGCTCTAAAACTGAGCTGCTTGTGACCTTTTCCTTATGTATTATTTCCCATTGCAACCATTGTCAACTTGTAGTGACAAAAGCTTTAAAAGCATAATTGAGAAGGGCTTTTACTTGTAGTTTGGCTTGATATTTTCCCCAGTGAATTTTCAGAACTGAGTGAAATCAGAATCAGAAAGTCTTCAGAAAATCATGGTGTCCTCCTTGGATCACTCACATGCTGAGCTGAGGAAAACATCAGAACAGACATGGAAACCCAACCAGAACTGTGCTGATTGACACTCTGTCAGGTCAGCATGAATTCAGCTTGCCACCATTTTGGTAAATACTTTTCTAGCTACTGCAATCTGTATTACACTGTTTTTACTGTTGGGAGATTTATCACTAAATTTTCTATAGTCCTCTTCCAACTTTAAGTGCAATAGAAAGCTCTTTTCTCCAGTATTATTTAGGTTTCCTCCTGGAGAGAAAATAAAGCAATTTAGAAGACTAATCAGACAAAAGCAGAATTTTGAAGTGCTGGACACAAACACTCTCCCTGCAGTTTCCAGAGCAAAATAGCTGTGCCACATAATTCTCAGATGCTGCTTGTCTATTTTGCTTTAGTGTTGTTGAAAAACCAACCTCTGAACTCAGGCAAGTGTGAAAGAAGGGTGGCAAGCAAAAGGAATGGACACAAGTGCACTGACTCAGTGCATGACTGGGGGCTCCTCAAGCAGGTGGCCTCAGGAGTCATGAGGGGAGCAGCACTGGGGTTATGCTCTCCTTGTGGGTCACTCAGAAAGATTCTGTCCTCTGCTGTTTAGAAAGGGACATGGGGAAGAAGCATGGGAAAAGCTCTGTCTGCAGTTCAACTCTTATCCCAAAGATTCCTGACTAACCTGGTACCCCCCATGCAGATGTGCAGCACCTGTGAGAAATCTGCAATTTTCATGCTGAACTACAAACACCAGTTTTCTTGCTCTGTTTTGTGGATTAACAACTTGGATCATATTAATCATGTTTCTCCTGCTTTCTCTTTATGTTCTAACTGTAGAAGGTAACTATCTCATACCTGTTTATACTGTGCTCTATAAAACTGAATCAACCTCTTTAAGAGAGACTTTCAGGGAGCAATAAATATCCAGATTATCATTTTATTGAATTGATTCATAGCACAGGACATTTGAATTCCATGGATTGTTGCCATGGCTGCAACCTGAATGAAGACATTTCCTTCCAGAATTCAGTAGACAAGCTCCTTTGTTTATTTTTCATGAAATTTTACTTGTACATCTAAAAGAAAAGGGGCAACACTGACCAGCCAGCCTGTTCTTCAGCATGCATGTACTCTATTTCACCACATTGTTACTTCACTAAGATAGTATCTTCTGGCCAAACTAAAGAGGATCTTCTAGAAAGACAACAAACCAGATTTATGGACTTCAGCCTGCTTCATTAGATCATATGCTCCAAGTTGGTTTCACATTAAATCTTGTGGAATGACTCTCTTAATACTCCTATTATCAACTGTCCTTGTGGCTCTGAGAGGCTTTGATAGAATTTAAATAAATACAGCAAACTCAAATATCTCCTAACAGCTATGTCTGAAAGTGATACAGTCTCTCTTTAGGTAAGGATTCTGGAAGTTTCTGCCTATGTGGTAGCATTTGCATATTACTTAATTTTCACCATTTCATGCTAAGAACTGAAAACAGCACAGTAACTATTGCAGAATACAAAAATTTGATTTACTAATTGAGAAAAAATTTATAGTTGAGCAATTTCATTACACGAAATAAAATTTTACAGAAGCATTCACAGCTATTACAAGTTACTGGTGTTACCATAGATTCAGCTTGGTACAATGATGATACAGAATATTCTAAGCTTCCTTTAAAGAAGGTAACTTTTCTAACCTGTTGATTGCAGTAACTTTTTCAAAATCATATTTAGGAGAAGCACTGCAAAGGTTCTCTCTGTCTTTGTGGTACTCTATAGGTTTTCCAAGCACAAGATGAAAATATGATTTAAGTCCTAGAAGAATTAATCAAATACAACTCCAAGAACAACAACCCATGTCCAGGCCCAGGGTCAATAAAACCAGCTGACTGGTTTCAAATGTGATGTTTCTTAAAAAATGAAAGGGGTCAGACAGCAATTCTTTGCATCATATTTTTTCATCATTTGAAGGAATCAAGGAATTTGTCTCTTGTCTTACAAAGCAAACACCCCCCAAACAACCAACCAACCAACCAGGGTGAGACAACACTGAGGAAGGAGCATTGAATCTAATAGCTGTGAAGTTTACCTGGAAGTGAAAGAGGTTGGTGTGCCTTCTCCAATGCATATTCTGTTACTTACAAGAGTGGAATAATTTGGGCATGGTTATGCTCTAGTAGCTGCTAACCTAGGGTAGAACGGACTCGCCTGGGAACGAGGAGATCCTCCCACCCTGCTCCAAATGGAGTTTGCCCTCTCCAAATACAGAATTTGAAAATCTTCCTGTCTGTGTTCATTCCCAGGAGTAGAAACCTTGGTAGTTTCGAGGAACTCAGAGGAGCTAAAGCTAGCCCTTTTTCTAAACGGTTGTCTTGATTTCTTAAACACTTCTGTAAACAATGTTATTTTCACAGAATCACAGAATTTGCTGAGTTGGAAGGGACCCACAAGGATTGAGTCCAGCTCCTGGCCCTGCACAGCACTATCCCCAAGAGTCACATCATGTGCCTGAGAAAATTTCATGCCATTCTCTCCTGTAATGGAAATAAATTTATTTCCCACAATCAGTGTTTGACAGCCCTCCTCTGGCACGATAAAGTAACTGTGTTTTGCACAAACAAGGCATCCCAGTTGGATTTATTTTCAATTAAAAAGGCTGTATACAAAAAGACTTAGATAACCTGAGAAATAGGAATTGGCTCAGTCTGTTGCAGACTGAGTTATGGCAGAACAGGCACATGGGCAGTGCACACGAGGTGAGTCAGTGGGACTGCTGTTTGAGTAACAGCTCTGCACGACACACAGAAAGTAAAGGCAGGCACAATTACAGCGTTTATGCTTGTGGAAACACAATTCCCCAGCTAGTGCTCAAGAGACAAAGACCGCTGATCAGTGAAAATTATGTGGCACTCTCCTACAAAAGAAGAATAAGGACCATGCTGTGTTACATATTTAGATGCCAGCCAGCACCCTGCTATGTCCTGATCCCAGGCTCAGCCCCCAGGCCACAAAAACCAATTGTGCTGCCCAAAGCTGCCTTTGAAGCAACCCTGGTGAGAAACTGATTCTAACAAGGCAAAGACAAGGAGGCACTTCAGACAACATCAGATAATTTAAAACTGTGCACAGCTCCCTGCTAGAATAAATGGGCACATCATCGTCATCGTCGGTGAAATTTTATCTGTTCAGATAAGCAGAGAATTAGGCCAATAATGCCCTACCAGACTAAATTATGTAACCACTTATCTGTAAAGGTTACTTTTGTTATCTCTTTAATGGAATTATCTCCACAGAAACAGTTATTTAGCCTCTTAGTTATAAAACCATGTAGGAGCACCAGAATTTCTATCATCAGTTTATGATTGTCTTTTGTTATTAATTCCAATCGTGCTATATAGTGATAATGAATCACAACAGGGGCACTGCTTCAGATATTGCAGCACAGAATATCCACCAGACCAAAACAACTACCTGCTGCATTAGGATAATTCTAACACATTTTTGTCTTTTTTCCTGATTTTTTGGGTTTTTTTTGTTTCCTGTTTATCTGTTCTCAGCTTCCTAATATTAGGCATGGCAGATGCTGCACACACTTTTCAGGCCCTTACAACAACAGCTTCAAGTCCATAAGAAGGCTGCTTAGGTCTAAAGTCACCAGTGCTTTCCAAAATGATAGAGCCCATGGATATGTATCTCCTACAATATGTAAGATATACTGCAAATGCACATATCTCTCTGCATAGAGAAAGGCACTGTGCCTGTTTACTGTTGGGGGGAAAAAAAAAATATGGCACTGCTTTTGTAAAGGAATCTGCTAATATATGGGCTGGATTTTATACTGATGTAATTTTCTTGGCATGTCACTTTTTCAGAACTAATGATCATACAACTGTGATCATAAAATGCTAAATTAGCATGTTCTACAAAATAGTTTATCTTTGAGACTTAAGTAAGTACTAAAGGATGTTGAAATTGAACTTCATCAAAATATTCAAAAGAGCCCTTGTCTGTCCTTAGCAGAAACAAACAAAAAAATTAGTGATTATTTTCTATACTTCCACAATAGGCTGGTAACAGTAAAATGAGCATTTTCATAGCCATTTAAAATGCTTAAGTGGAGCAGAATATGATAGTATTTTTAGAATGGTTAAAATGCTCCTTAGTTCATGAACATTCTCAGTGGCAGAGCACATTAATCCAAAGACTGTTGTTATCTCAGTTGTTCTGGTACTCTGTGACCCTGCTCCTGCCTCCAACTATCTGCCATACAAAGGCTCAGGTTGTTGCCTTGCATTTATTAAAATGTTTTGCCCTCTCAGGTGGGCAGTCAAGGATCTGCTTGGCACAACAAGCAGAGCAGCATGAACAAAAAGAATTTTCAGCTATTTCCTAATCTCTTTTCTCTTGGTCACATACTAATATGAAATTCTTACTCTCTATACATGGAGGTTAAATAAGGTTGTGATAATTCTTAAAGAGAACATATTTCTCTTCTGTTGGAAATTTTACCCATGTATAGAAAATAATGAGTAGATTCCATTGTAGCTGTTGGTCATGTTCCTGATCTACATTAGACCTAATGATCTGTGGGTTTTGCCTTTTTCTGTTATGCTGTTGTCTGTTTCTTTTTTTTTTTTTCAAATTATCGGCACCAAGCTCTCAAGTTTTTCTTATATAGGACTGGAAAAGATGTTTTTCCCTAACTTTCAACATTCTTCTTTTGCAGTGTATGATTAGCTGGAACAATGCTTTGTTTAAACTGATGTTCAAAAGTTTCCTTGCAGGCTCATTTTGAGACTGATACCACCCCAGAGAGGGATTGCATATATTTTAGAACTGAACAAAAGCAAACACAAAAATCCATACTGCCTTTTTTCATCTGATGGACACTTGTACTAGCACAGCAATATTTACATGACACAGAAGTCAGAATTTACTCACAGCTGGAGGCTAGTATTCATGACACTGCTAGTTCCCCATCATGAACTGAGTTGGAACCTGATCCATGACCAAGACTACTATGCACAAATCAACAATAACATGATCAGTGCACTGAAGAATCATAGGCTGAACTGTCAGAATAATGTCAATTACTACCACATTGCAGGTTTTGGGATTTTTATAAAGAGGACAAAACGTTTTTATTTTGCACTCCAACAAAAGCATTTATTAGCAGCTCTCAGAGTTATACTTAGCTTAATTCAAGTTAGTTATGCAACATCAATATTTCAGAGTAACCATAAATCACTTTTTGAGGATAAGAATCAGTTGGAGAAGGAGAACAGCCGAACACTATTTCAGAATTTTGGTATTAGACACCTTTTATACAAACAAAATTATAAAAATAATGTCTGGGTAAGCCATGAGAATGTCACGTAAGTGTATCAGATTAAGTGATGCACTTCTTTCACACATGCCATGAAAGCAGAATAAACATGATAGAGGTATTTGTTACTGTTCCAAGTCTGTGGTGGTACTGTCCACTGGGGTATGTTAAATTAGCACGATAAAAGGTGGACATAGTTCTTTAAAATGTAAGTATTTTTATGCAAAAATTTTGTTTTCTTTCATCCACAAGGCAATTCATAAAGTGATTAAAAAAATATTCACCCAAAAGAATTGAAATGTCTAAACTGGCATCATTTTTGGGGAAGCCATAAAAGGAGAAAAAGAGGAAAATGTGCAAAAAGCATTGCAAAATGGTTGCACAAGTTTCCATAAAACATGCAACTAGACAAAAGAGATGGGAAATATAGTCACAGGCTTGATTTTTTTAATACTCCTAAATCAGAAATTTCCAGTTGTTCAGTTTAAATACCATCAATACTTGACAAGCTAAAAGATTGTCACTTAACAAAAAACTTTGCATCCATGCTTAATAATTTGATGTATATGTATACTGATCTCATACAGCTGCAAATGTCTTCTGGGATTGGCCACAGATGATGCAGAATCCTAATTTAATACTGTACAAGGGGAATGCTTGTTTATTTCCTCCAGGATGTCTTGGTTATAAGAACTACAAATTATTCTGATTTGGGAGCAGTGTGGGAAGGAGAGAGGATAACACCTGTTCAGTACCACTCCTGCAAGAGATTACTCCCACACAAGGGATTTCCACGATAATAGAAAAGCAGTATTTTCAGGGTTTTATTTACTACAGAAATACCTATACATATAGATTACTGACCACAGCACTGACCATAACAAACTGGAACCCACATCTCTGCTCACATTTTTATCTGTCATAGCTATCACTCTTTTGTGTTCCCTTCCATTATTGCTACAAGAGCTGTGCTGCTATATGCATTTTCCGAAAAGTCATACACATTGCATGATTAACCATTTAAATAATGAAACATCAGCTTCACAATATTGTTCCTATTATTTGTGTGATGTGTTCTCAGGTACCCATGACAGACCAAAACACCACCCTGGCAGTGAAAGCTTCCTTAGATCTCTCTAGTATGATTCAGTGACATTTTAGGCAACTGGAAAGTTTGAAAAATATTTTCAGTCATTTCACTAAGGGCATGTTTGGCTGGTGCCCCTCACAACTACTGGATGATTCACAGCTGCCTACCTCCGAGAAGCAGCTCAGCAGAAATTACTGGTGTGTTTCTATAGCAAAGTGAAAGAACTGAAACTGATTTCTTCTGGAAAATGCAAACCCAACATACACAATTTCAGAAATTCGTGACGCTACCTACTCTTAAAATGATATAGTTATTTTAAACCTACACTAATGCTAAGGCAAAGGACTCCCTCCCCAAAATAAATGGCCATCTTGCATACCCAGATCAATAGCAACTCCAACACTTCCAGCTCAAACCAGCCAAGGTCTTTAGTCAGGACTGTGGCTTTGCAGAATAAAAATGAACCAGAAAGCTACAAAGCCATTCTGTAGTTTGGGGAGCGTGTGGATTGAACCCTCCCATAAACCCACAGCTCAGCAGCCTGGACTGCAAGGTCTTGTCTACATGTCCCCTGGGAGAGAAGGGAGGCAAGGGCTGCAGGAACATCATGCCATCCTTCTTGTTATTCGCTTCCCTGTGCTCTGACAGAGCTCCTCTTACTGCCAGGCTACAAACACATTCACTCTATGGCTGTAACATTTTCTGTCCACAGTGTGTGAACAGACAGGCAGGAGACACCAGCTCTTCAGTTGTGTGCTGAGCATATTTTCTGTTCCGTGATGGGAGAAAGATTGGAGAAATTAAGCCCTGGTGTGCTCGTGTATCAGGTGAATAGTTCCTCATTGCTGCTTCAAATTATAGACTTCAAGCTCTTTGGAAGAGCTGTGAACATGTGAAAGCTGCAATGCAGTTATTTTTCAGTTTCCAGCTATTTTTGTATTTCACTTTTTAAATTATCTTGTTACATAAAATGAGCTTATCCCCACCCACTACTGAGCATCCTTAATATCACATCCCCCCCCAACTTCTTACTGAATCTCCCAACATAGATTTGCCTTTTTTTGTAACTTTGGGTTATTTTATTTAAGGGACCTTCAAATATATCATTTATCTCTAAAGATTTCCCATATTATGCATTTTACTCAGCTTAAATAAGAGCTTTAAAAAGTCAACAGCTAACAACTTAGACTAATTCTCTTCCAGACCTTCACATCAGTTGACTCCACGTTCTGCATAACTAATAATACATGTCCAAAAATATATGGATTAGAGATTAATATGATCAATCTATTTACATAATCCAATCAATCAGTTTGTCTGTAAATATGTTTGTATGTTGCTATTGGCATTTAGGTCCCTCCTAAGACTAAAATCTAGTGCTAAATTAATGATACCCACAGAGACTTTTCAGGCCCCAATTACTTGTGTGCTGCAGTTGCCACTAAACTGAGTAAAGTCTGTGTTGCAGTATAGAGAATGGAGACAATGTATTGTGATGTGGATTCCATTCCTGTGCATTAGCATAGCAGCTGAGAGTATAAAGTGTTTATACTATACTAACTTAAAAGAACCAGCTTCATTCCCATGTAATACACAACTAATAATTACATTGAAAGGCTGCAATTGAAGCCCTATCTGAAAGCTTTTCAGACCTACAGAATCCCAAAGAAGGAATGGCCAATGTCAAATAAAAATTAAAATAACAAGAATTTTATACAAACCTTAATTAAAAGTGCATCAGAACAACTACATCCCACTTTATGTCCTGGAGCCCATTAAATTTTAGTACGACAAAGTGCCACTGAATGTCAGAGCTTCAGTGCTGCTAGAGACTCAGTGCAGGTTTCCTCAAAGCCCTCCTTGGAAAACTCCCCTCCTGTAAGCCTCCCCTTTTGCATCCTGTCTCTGCAGCTGGCAGGAACAGTGACATCTTAGAAAGTGTACCTCCAAAGCACCCAAACCCACAGGTAGCCAGTGGGAGGTGGTAGTGAAGAGAACTGGTATTACTGGTTCCCAGCCCCTGACACACGGAATGTGCTACCAGCACCATTTCCATCAGCTGGGAGCTGCTGTGCAGCTGGCAGAGACCAACAGGAATACAAATTCTGGCCTTTGGTTTTCTGTGTGTTCAGACTCCATGTGCACATGAGTGGCCAACCAAGGCTGGCTAACCACTGAAATAGATCCTTGTTCTGCTCCTGTTTGGCAGGAGAGCAACATTAAAGGGAACCAGCAACAACCAGGGCCAAGTCCAAGCTGTCTTGAGAAGAGTGGACACTATGCTCTCTCCTCCCAAAATTGAAACGAAGCCCCTGCAAAATTCTCTACAATTCTCCCCTACCAATAAGCTTCTTATCTCACCCTGAGCTCAGACAGGACATGCTTTTTTGGACCTGTATTTTGGCCACTGTGGAGGAAGATAACAGGAGCATAGAACCTAACTACAAAATACATGCTCCAAAAAACTCTAGCCATGTTAGCCAGAAAATACAAAAAAGCCCAAACCAACTAAGTTGTCAAAGAAAAGTGTTTTTATTCAGACAGGTGTTAATTCAGTTGTTGTTCAAAATCAATAGACTAACACAATGGAAAACTATTGTCATTTCCATAAATTGGTATTTTTTGCAAGCACAAGGAATATCTTCAAAATTTTTTGCTAACAAAATGTTGAATATTTCAGTTCCCTATTATAAAAATCTAACAGAAAGGGAATCTACAAATCAGTGGCAAAAGCCATAGAGAAGAAATCCAAAATGTCATTATAGCACTATATAATTACTTGATGATTTTATAACTGTGTGTGTCAGCAGGAGCAAGAAAGAGACTGCTCTTCAGCGACAATTCTATCACAACAAGGCTTACAAAGATATTAATGTAAAAGCTTCACATTGTCTGAAAATCCTTTGCCATGGCAACTTAAAATCAGCTGCTTCCAAGTGATTTAAAAGCTTAACCATCCATCCTAACCCTTGTGTTTCAGACCTGGTATTTCAACCACAACTATTATATCTTCCAAACAGGTGTATGCATTAGCTCTACAAAGACCTGCATGATGAGTAGGTCCATTTACTCTACAGGTAATCATTTTGGGTCTCACATATGGCAGAAATTACTGTATCAGGAATCCTGTATTCAAATCACTCAAACTCTTGCACATGCACTTCAGGAATGGCTGGGGTGCCGTTTTTTGCATTACAATGAAGCTGCTTTCCATCAAACTGTATTTTCATGCTGCTTTGAACTTGCTGACAGCATTGATCCTCTTATCATCTTCAAGGATATCTGATAAGAATTATCTGATTCAATGGAAATTTGAGACAGTTTCAGCTACAGATGTACCAAAATTTTCTTTGCAATCTACAGATGCTCCTCCATTCGGTCAGTGAGACTGAGTATGAAGGATAAGCTGAAAAAAAAATCTGTTTCAAATTTGAACTGGGGAGCTATGTATCTCAGTTTCTGTGACTTTAAAAACCTGAGGAGCAGATTTTCAGCTGTGAGTTTTAAAACTGTGTTGGCTACTGGTTCTCCAGGCTTGCATGCTTCTAGCAGTGACTGTAAGCAACTTTACCTCCCTGAGAAGTACTTGCCTCTATGCATTTGATAAAGAGTATTTACCATTTCCTGTTTGCCCACTATATTCCTGATTCATGCCCAGGTGCATGAAGAAAGAGTATTTAGAATTCTGCTATGTGGCTTTTATTATTAAGTTTTTCAGGACACAAGCACGATCAAACTGACTGGAGATCTTAAGTAGAGCCATGATACAAATAATAGACAACAAGTCTCAGGAAAAAAAGGGATCTGAGCACAGATGAAAGGAGGAGGTAAAAACAAGGAAATTCAAGACTTACTATTGTTATTACTGCTGCATGAGCACACAAGAAGTCCCTCCTAGTCAGACACTGGCTTTATACAACAGGGGGCAGTCCTGTTCCACACTGGAAGTGTGTGGAAACAAATGCAAATAAAAGCAGAAAGAAATGCTCTCCAAGGTCAAACTTAGCCCAAGACATTTGCATATGGCCAAAACCCAAGGTACTAGTAAATCTATGGAAAGTCAACTTCAAGACTCAAAGTAGCATTCAGAACAATGTTGGCAAACTCTGGGTACCAAAAAGAGTAAATGTAAAAAGACCTTACATATACGTGTGAGAGGACATAGCGGGTAAGTGTTTTCTGGAAACAACACACCAGAGCATCTCCCACAGACTACATTCACTCAGTCACCCAATGTGTGGAGGTGCACTCACTCTCCCAAACATTTAGGGATATGGAAAAGTGCACACTGCAGATCCCTCTGGGATGTGCACTGGCTGGCTCAGCTTATCCTTAGCACAGAGCAAACTGAGAGGTGACCCAGCTCTGCACAGAGAACAGCCTTTGCATGCTTGGAAAAACATGTAGCTGTCCCTGCAAACAGAGAAGGTCATTCTGAAGACTAGGTTTTCATGAGTAGAACATGCAGCAGGAAAGGAGTAACCCCAGTCCTATTTCTACTCAATATGAGGTAATTTAACACTTCACCTTCTCTCAGAATTTCCTATCTTACCAGGGTATAGTCTTGGCTGGTGACCAGGAAATTAAATCCTCTTCTCAAATCTAGGCACAAAGAAATGAGAAGGTGCCTGGGACAAGGGCATCTGTCAAGATATGCCTTGACTTTGCAAAACACTGCTTAGGACACTTGGGTGGATGAGGACAGATAAAGGTCTTGCACCTATGAGATTTCACTTCTCTGGGATCATACAAGCATTTTATGTTAGGAAGTTCTGAGTTAAAGCCCACCCACAAAGCATACTCTAAGTAAGATTTCTTCAAAGGTTCAGAGCAGAAACTACTACTAAATTAGTCACATTTCCATGCCACCCATATCTCCATTGCCTCATGCAACTGCATTTGCAGAACCACTTTGAATACTAACATTAAGAGAATCCCTGAGAAATGCTAGAAGTACTTCTCAGACAAAAAGAGTTTTTTCCCTTTTGTAATACCTTAGAAACTCAAGTGTACTTACTAGTCTAAACTCTCCTTAAATTATTTTTATCATATGGTTCATTGACATCTCAGAATCAGCTTTTGGATGAAAGGGCTCAAGGGAATGAGCAATATGCACATTTTTCTTCTGAGTGCTCCTTTTCAAATTTGGTTATTCAAGTCACTTGACAAAGGGTTACATTCCCATGCCCTCTCTCATCTTCCTATTAACTGCATATCCAAGAGACTCGGGTAAGCATTAACGTAAGCCCTAAAATACCTATTAAGCCTTGAGTATTAGAAACTAGTTTTTGAATTTAAGTCCTCTAATTCACTGAAAAAAACATTAGCAGCTTTTCTGTGCTGTCAGAGCTGTGCAAGAGTTTAGATATAACTGAGACACCAACCTTCTGCCTTTCAGTTTACTAAAACTTAGCCCTGAAACTGCTGATTCATTCAAATATGGTCTTTCTGATGGAACCAGGAAAGGCTGATAAAAGTATAGTTTAAAATGTATTTAAAAGTCTAAGTATGAATTGGATTTTCAAAGGTACACAGCTAAGCTGAAGTCCTGTCACCCACCAGAGTTTAAATTCATGAATTGTCCTTATTTGAAACAAAAATAATACCAGAAGTTTTTGCTTGTTTTAAGTCCTGTCTTGCCCTTCATTGCCTTTAACTGATTAATATGTTATCTACTGAGCTTCATGGCTACAACACTAGAACTGGAGGTCTGATATCAGCATATGCTGTTGATGTAAAGTTTGAAAATATGCAGATGAGCCAACTTTAATACTTCAGTTTACTGAAGGAGGACTTTGGAGCTGAAAATGCAAGCTGTATGTGGATTTAGTGTGTGCTTTTCTACAATTGTTTGTGTTTTATGTGACATTGTCTAAACTGTGATGTGACTGTGTCAGTGTGCCCAGTCTTTGGTGATATATAGATGGCAACTCTCTGCATCTTCTGTGAACCCCAAATTTTTGCCTTTCTGGCAGCTTGCATGCAACTTCTCTCAAATAGTTTTCACTATCATTATTTAGGGATTTTTCTCATCTTGCCCACTACCTTTATCAGGCAAATATGATGAAGTCATTAAGTGATATGCTATTTCTTCTATGCCTTATTTCTTCTGATTAGTTTGTGAGACACTAATTGCTGCATTTTTCACTTTACTGTGGCTTGCAGATCACTCAGGAATATGTGCTATTCAAACTAGTTTATTACCCCCATATAAAATTCACATAGAAATTGTTGACAAGAAATAAAACCCACAGACAGTGATAGGTAGTGTGTCTTGTTTCCTAGGAGCAAAAAGGTGACATTCATTTCTACACAAGCAGACCAAATATCCAGTCAACACAAAGCACTCCAGAAATAGCCAAAGCCTTTACTAATTATGTAGCCATGAAATGCTTAAACAAAAAAGCATTAGAACATCCAAAATCTGAGTTCTATCACCCTTTACATAATAAAACAGAAACTTCATCTAATGGAAATCCATCAGACAATCTGAAAATATGCCTTATTGGAATGTTGTGAAATGGCAGAATCTAACACTTATGTGTTACAGTCAGTTTTCAGTTCTTCAGATATGTGTGCAATTTGAGAGACAAGGAGGAAAATAAACACTCAGTGTATGAGGAGAGATAAAACTGGCAGATGGAGAAGCTGGCCTTTGTGCTTCTGAGAATAAATAAAAATCAATAGAGAAAAACAAGGGTAGAAATACACAACTGGGCATGAACATTTTGCATCTGACCAGAATGCTATCTTTCAATGAAACAACACTAGAATTAATACAGAACACTATTGTACCATATGGATGCTTGGATCTCTGCCAGAAAAACTGCACCACCTTCCCTTTACTAAAAAATTGACTGAAATGAGCTACAGCAAGGCTACCAGTCTTTTCAAGATGCCAGACACAACCCTGATTAGAAAAATATACTTCTCAGTCCAGTAAGACCAGCAGTGGTCCTGAGTACTTGTAACTGAGTCTGACCCAAAGATACTGAAGGATTATTTAATTACTGTATCACACTTCAGAAACCCTGGTCAGTAACATAAAATCTGTGTGCATAGCAGTGCTATCAATTTACTTACTTCACTCTGTTATCAAATACAACATAAACAGCCATAAATAGCACACAGAACATACACAATGCATCTCATTTAGTGTGCCTGATTGCTATAAGTCAAACGAACAAAAACCCCACAACATTCCCATAGGGTCCTTCAATTTTGAAGCCTCTTTCACAGAATTTTAACTCAATTTCAGGAATATAATTGAACTAACAATCTGTTATCTCAGACAGGATGTTCTCTGCTTGATATTATGCAGTGCTGGACAGATGCCAAGGCAGATTTGAATGCACCTCAAAGTACCAGTGAAAAATGACTGGGCTGTTCTGAAGGCAAGAGGCGTGTGCTGGATGGGTCAGGCACCAACTGTCTGATGCCTGTCTTCCCTTCCATTTCACCTATCAGGATTCAAGTGTGCTGGAATTGTAAACAAAGAGAAAATACAGCAAGCAGAATGTAAACAAGAGAAGCCGAAGTGCTTATCCTGCAAATGCTCTGCATAAAGCAAACCTTACACAACAACAAAATGCTTGGGGACCGTGTTATTTGCTGAAGAAAGATGCTGGCAGCCAATACAGACAAAACCTGGTTTCTAAAATCAGGGTATAGCTTAAGATATTCAGTTGGGAGAGGGAGTAATGGAGTGATTTAGATTATTGGAATGATTGGAGCAGCTATCTAGATTAAAAAAAAAATCATTTTCATTTCCTTTATACAGAGATCAAAAGGAAAAAGAAAAACCACCACACAACAGGAAAATGAGAATAGATTTAAATATGAACCGAAGCATGTCACTGGATCTGCAATAAAACAAAATACATTTTTTTTCCTTTGTTTCCAAGGAAACACAGTGTAGGTAATAATTTTGTCTTCTTTGAGTGCAATTACCAGCCTGGTAACTGACTGCGCCCTTTCCATATCTTTTAGCATATTGACCAGGATCAGGCCTCTTGAAGACATTAAATTCCTACAAGTTTTCTGAAAGCAGGCAGCCAGATGGAATACAGAAAGCCTATTAAGTATCCCTGTATGAGGTGAAAGCTCCAGGATGGTCTCACCTCTTATTACACACCAGAAAATAGACAGGAGAAAGAGATACTATGGATGTTCAAACTGAGGAAAAACGTTTCAATTGAAGCACATATTTTATTAGACATCAGAATACTCAGTCACACTTTGAAATTAATGGAAATCATGCCTTATAATTCCATTGCTCACAAAATTATATTTGAAATTGCCAGATGACTACTGCTGGCCTTGGGCTTTTGCCAACTTTTAATGTGATAAAACATTCCACCAGTGCAAAACTTCCCTCAAGGCTGAAAAGCAATCAAGTCATATCCTCTGCTACCTCATGGAACCTGAAGATGAGGACCATAATACCTAGGCTTTACAGCAATGGGTATTTCATATCACAGATGTATTGGTCACACAAAGGAAATTGTCCATTGGTATATATGGAAGATGTGCTTGTCTGAGTAATTTCATTTTTAAACAAATGACTGTCAATGCTTTGTTGTGGATTCTCTTATACTACTTAATTTTGTTTTGTGAAGAACTAAAACCTTGATCAAAGAAATGCAATCAATCCCCAGATTAGACAAAAGCAACATCTATCTCATACTTGAGTCTATTTCTTGACTAATTCATGTCAAAGAACTCAATCAATGTAGGGAATCACTCACTTGCTGCGCCACAGGGACTACCATACATAAAAACTGAGCAGAGCATCAGATGAAAAGATTACTCTTATCAAGTGCTGGTTTCTTGCCCAGAATCCAGACAGTAACTTCCTGAAGTAAATGTTCCTGAGCAGTGGGGCAATACAAATAACCTCTAGGAACAGCTGAGCCAATCCCTGATTTCCACCATCATCCAAGAACATCCTTTGGCTTAGCTCAAAAGCCTTTAAGCCTGCTTAGCCCCAGTGAAACCTCTCTCAGAAACACCTTTGCTCCCACAGCTTTCCAGACCCAGATCCCAAACACCTTATTTCTAAAGTAACATGCACTTGTTTTAAATTAAATATTTTGCCCCTCTATTTTTTTTTTATCCACAAGGGAGCAGCCTGAATTAACTTAGCTTCCAACCAGTTGAAACAAGCTGCAGCACAAGACTTGCTGATGCCTTCACATCCTTACATAAGCATTTCTTCACATCCCACATAGTCAGGGCTTCTGAACTTAAAAAACCCATTTTGTTGCAAGCTCTCATAATCGCTACTTTTAGCATCCCTCAGATGTGGATAAGCATGTGACGGTTTGCTGATAGGAAGCGACGGATACAGCTGAGTGCTTCAGCTCTGCTTCCTGGGACTTGCAGCAGGAATGCATCCCCTCACAACAGCGCTGGAACGACACTGGCCCTGGAGCCAGCTGTACTGCAGAGATTTCTAAAGAGGCTCAAAAAGAATTTAAGATGCTTTTTTCTCACTAGGGCTCTATCAGCTCTATCAAGTGAATTATCATATTCACTTCACTGGAAAGGTGGATTTAACCTGCAGACCTGTATATGTAAAGTGTTCTGTGATACCACTGGGAATCTGGAGAAGGAGATCACATGAATTGGGTTTGACAGCTGAGATTAAACAGAACCCCTTACTTCCCTGACTTGAAGCTGTTCCTACAAAGATGCTGCTGAGCTGCAGAGATTACATTTGGATCCCAAAATGCTCATACTTACAGGACAAGAATTAAAATTTGGATCTGCCTACTATAAGTTCATGCATAGCTGTATAATGTATATCTCTATCTTTGATTTTTACAAACTCAGAAATGAGAGGTGATATTGTGAGAAAGTTCACAAAATCAGATCTTACAAATTCTGTGTTCTGCTTTCATAAAAGAGGTAGAAAACAGAGGAACTTTGCAGTGGATGGGATTCTTTGGATGACAGATTTCTTTTAGGCATATTTGGTAAGAAAATTTCTATATGTTATCCATTCCACATTGGTCAATTGTGTTATATAACATTTAAAGATTGTGGTCAAATAAAGAAGGTTTTGTCTGTCAGTACATATCCTGGACAGATGTTATCCCATCTTTATTTTTGTATTTCCTTAACTAGAGTTATATATTTTATTATTCAGTAATTATTTCATTAACATCTGATTTGATGGGATGCAGTGAGAAGCCCCTGCACAGAAATTACTTTGATTTAAATAGAGTAAAATGTTGCTATTTGTAAATTTGAAGACAGCTCAGCAGAACTGAAAGGCATTCATGTGGGGAATGAGCAATAGCATATTCATCAAGAAGACAGAACAAAGATAATAATTGTTCAGCACCCTCACTCATATCCAGCCTTACCTTCCCTTTCAACATGTCTGCAGATTTGACAGAAGTGACACACACATGTTAATCATGCTAAAGACGACCCTCATGAAGAAGGGGCTGTGTTGACTCTCACAGCTAATAAAAAAACGGACAAAAACAATAGCCAGGAATAAAACCCAGATAATCTTCACTTCCACCCACATAATTCCTTCTTTACTGGGGGAAAGTGGCATTCCTGGGCTTTGCTTTTTCACCTTGTTGGCAGGTAATCTCCAGGGCTCAAATGCTGGCTTTCCAACCTCATCAACAGCATCATGGAAGTGAGAGTGAGGAATAAAATATTTGGAAAGAGAACTCCATTGAGATTCACATCACTCTACTCAGACAGACAAAAGGCACAATGAGAAAAACTGAATGCTGGCATCCCAATCTCAGCAACAAGATCGTACGTCTCTTCTGTTACCTCACGAGGGGTAATGGGACCTTTAGGGGGAACTGCATCAATAGAGAAGAGGGCAGGATTTGACTTTCACCTTTAGTTAGAAAGGTTTTGAAAATAAACTTTGGAATTGGCAAGGGGAAAGCTTCATTTTCATTTTGCCAAACAGCACCTCGCAGCCACCATTGGAGAGCTTCACTTGCCAAATGTGCAAACAGATTTGAACAGCTGTGACCCATAAAGGATTTATGTAAAGTATTGACCAAGAACTACAAACACCCATTTTCTTATCTCTCTTCCTATGCTGAAGCACATGCTTTCCCCATTGTCACAGACATTTTCAGCAGTGTGCCAGAGGAAATGTGCAGTTATCTTCTTAGCATTCAACCCCTGCTCCTTTCAGGAGTAATCCGGGACCAAGGGTCTAATTTGTGAAATGTTTCTTTCCATTGACATGTGCACATAAAGGGGTTACACACTGGAAACAGCAGCAGGAGGTCCATAACAAGCAACCACAAAACTAATCATTTTTCTACCCACATGAGATTATACAAACAAAAGATGCATGTGGGATTTAAAGTAATGTAAAAACTTGAAAACTGTTTCTAGTTCTTCAGACAGTGCCACAAACTTCAGTAAACCTCAATTGCATCAATAGTGCTAACAAAACACTCATCATGCTGTCTTAAAAACCTGTATGAACTTACACTGTTGTGAAAAGGAAATAGCCTTATTTATACTTTCCTTACTTTCTCTGTACATTTCAGCACTTATCTAAACTGTATTTATAAAGATGGAAAATATATTTTCTTTTTCAGTTTCTATTTTTTTTCTTAAAACCCATAAAAAAAAGAATATGTAGGCTGCAGTTTTCAGAGAGTAAAAAGAAATTACATTTACTTGTAAGAGAACTGACTAATTTCCCTGAGGATTCTAGAATCTATCTACAGTATTTCTACATTCATTTTACAGCCACTCACACTGCTATGAAATTTTTGAGGAACTTGAAAACCTAAAGCATTAATTACTTATATGAAAATGAGACGATTAACACACACATCTTTACACTTGCTTTGGGACTGCACAACCAAAACTTACTATAAAACCATAAAAACGTACTATAATTTAATCAGGAAGAAACAGGCATAAAACCACAAAATGCATTCTTTACTTGTGGCTATTCAAATAAAAGAAGTCTTATTCTTTGTTTTGGGGAAGGGAAGTAGGAGGAAATCAATAGAAATGCTGGAAAATGATAACTATTGACTGGCAGAGTCCAGCCAGCTGGGTGCTGACCACCTGAACCTTTGGTGAGTGTCCACATGAAATAACCTTTCCTTTCTCAACTCAAGAAGCTATTCATACAGCTACTGAGCCAAGGCACTTTTTCAGCACAGTGATTGCCCTAAGGTTTCTCACAGTAATGCCCACAGGTTTAGTACAACTCTCTGACAATCAGAAAGCATGGTCTTGTTTTCCTCATTCTAAGCACAGGAGAAAAAAAAGAGCAGAACAATTTGACTCTGCTTGCTTGTATGAATCAACAAATTTGACTGTTTATCTAATACAATATATTGTTGTGTGCAATAGCTGTAGCATATGATGCAGTGGAAATTGTGGACTCACTACAAAATGGACAGTTACCTAACAATTTCCTCTTAAGACTTTCCAAAATGCCCTGAAATACGAGAGTCTGCATATCCTTTAACATAGCTTCCATGATGGTTACATTGTACTTTGGAACATGTTGCTCTTGGCACTTTCTTCAGCTTTTAAATTGAGGAAGAAGATGGCTTGATGTCAAAGGCTTGAGTTGGGATTAGAGGAAACAACTCCCTAATACCTTAATTAACTATTGAGGAAGGACCACTTCAGCCAACCCCCCCACCACTGCCCAGTGTTACGGAAGGTGTCACCAACAAGAATGTTTATTCAGACAGGAGAGAAAGGTTTTAATGTGATGGAGATTTGCTGACTGATGTCACCACCACTGTAAGAGCCCACAATGTATTTGGTGCAATGCTGTGCAACCGCTCTGTGAGGGTGAGAGATGCATTGCTGCAGCCATCTGCTGTTGGAAGTTCTGCTGGTGTAGTAGAGAGACTGAGATGTTAGATGATGTAGAAATCCTCCACACTTAACAGAGATCTTAAAATATTTGTTGCTACTGATCTCTGCTGGATTCCTTAGGATTAGGCTAGTTGAAAATACAGCCATGGTGGTGGTGGTGGTTTGTTGTTTATTTTTACTTTCACCTTTCAATAAAGCTGTTTTCTCTTCCCTTAATACTTGCTGAGTTATGCTTACAATAGGGCTTATAGCAAGACCATGACATTAATGGTGTATTTATTTTCCCATAATATTGCATTTGTGTTAGCCAGCTTTTAAGCTTTCTTATGTTTTCACTAAGTTATTAAAGTGAATGCTTTGACTGCATAATGAGCATTCACTCGGTCTTCAAAGAACTGGTCTCTAAATAATTTTTAATTTCTCAATTCTTTTCTAAGACATTGAACCAAGCCTTTTGAATTTGAATGCAGTCTTTTGAATTGTAGAGAACTAGCTGTATTCCTGCTAGAGAACCATTTGATCCCCAGAGATGGTTCAGAGTATTTACTTGGCAGATACAAAGGGGTGCTGAGTATTTTCTATTTATAACTCATAAATACTGAGATTAGCTTCCACACATAATGGGCCCGAATATGGGCTGCTTTCTTCTCACAACTATATCTGCAGCTTTCTGCAGAAGGAAGAGCACATGGATCCAATGGCATTCTTATTCTTCTTGCAGTTCTTTCTAAGCATTAATGTGCACTAAATAGTACAATTTAGGGTCTGCTACAGTATCTGTTACTTGGCAACAGTTCCTAAGCTCAATACCTGAGCCCATGCCAGCTAGGGCATAAACTCCCCATTGAAACTGGGGAGTGGTGAGAGGCAGCAGGGCTGAGGACATAAAGGGAGGGTGTATTGCTTGCTTCTGGGATACATTCCTGGTAAATATACTCACTAAAAGCTAAGCATACTAAAATAACACAAAAAGAACAAAAGCACATTAGCTTTCAAAGATTTTTAGAAGGAATAAACCATACTGAAATTAATCCTGAAAAGATGACAAGATGTGTTAAGGCTTACACTTAGTATCAGCTACTAAAAGGTGACTTCTTGGTACAAACGAGTATTTCACTGCATTATAATGAGCCACTGAAGTTCTTAAAAAACCCAAATCAAGACCAAAATAATGCACTTAAGCTGAAGGGCTTGAGTGGCCATACACCTTGTAACAACAGTCTATTTAGAAGCCAGCCCCAGCCACTCCTGAAGGTTTAGAGGGAAAATGCTTTTCAAAGTATTCAGGTAATTTATTTCAACGATTGGCTTAGTCAAACTAGGGAAAGCTGTTGGAAGTTGAAATTAAAGTTTTTATTTTATGTTAGGAACAAAACTAAATACAAATGGAGTATGGCTAAATTGATGGAAATCTACAGAACTGCTTGTACAAACACGTGTTTCAAATTTTCCTATGTAGTAAAAAGAAGCACCATATTTATCCCACAGACATTTAGCTTCTACTCAAGTGCACTGAGGGTTACACAACCAATTTCACTTTAAAAAAATAAGTTAAAATTACAACTACAAATATGATTAAAATGAATTTAGAATAAAGTTTCATACTTATTTAAATCTGTATCTGAAATCAGTATTACTTTGATTCAAATTAATATCTCATAAGGGAGCTGCAGATAATTCCTGTCCTTTTCTGGAGCAGAAAGGATCATAAACCTAATTAAGTACCACAACTAACAGACAACCATTGTGAACTAAATGGCATTGGTGAGCTGCATTGTGCCCTTATCAAGGAATTAGCTGGATTATCTATCTAAGGGCTGTTTGGAGAGATTAAACTATAAACTGGTTTTGAAGACTTCCAATTCTGCAAATCACCTAAATGAAAACAAAACAAAACCAATCAAGTAACTTGGGAGTCTAAGTTCCTTGTAAGACTTATCCTTCTAAGTCTCATCTATTCAAATGGGTGAAGTATTATAAAGAAGAAGGCTTATAAAGCCATCCAAGACCACCAGGTTCAGATAAACAAAAATAATTGCTTTGTATCCTTAATTCCTGCATATCACCTTCCAGATGTCAGATTCATTAGCAATGCATTTGAATATAATTTAAATAATTACAATGCCATTTTAGAATATGCATAACAGCTTGCCAGAGGCCCTTGCTCACCAGAAGTAATAATTTCCACTTGTTGCAGTGACTTGATGAGCTCAGGCTAAATAGTTTCAGTGTTTGAGCCAAGGTTTGCTGTAGTCAGCCCGACACTGAAATTAAGTTTAAAACCTGGGAGTTTGTTGGGAGTTGTTGTTTGCTCAGATGGGTGATATGGGTTTGTTACAGTAAGTCTAATGAATTTGATGATTAGTTTGTTTTCTTTTACTATCTATCTGTTTCCAAAGTAATTTATGTTTGGATTTTGACTGCTAATGCGATCTATGAAAAATGCTGGTGATAAATACTTTTATAAAGTGTTGTTTGTTTTTTTTTAAAACAACTGTAGCAACCATTAAGTATCATATAGATGCTGAGT
The DNA here is from genome assembly GCA_013396995.1 of Dicaeum eximium. Taxonomy (NCBI): domain Eukaryota; kingdom Metazoa; phylum Chordata; class Aves; order Passeriformes; family Dicaeidae; genus Dicaeum; species Dicaeum eximium. The sequence goes on along the minus strand of VWZP01009794.1, from coordinate 1,529,928 downwards.
AGGAGGATTAAGGTTTACCAGCTGAGGCCCTGTAAAAAAGCTAGGAAAGGTAGTGCTCTCAATATACTTCAATCTCTCTTGCTTTGGGTACTTTCATAACAGGGCTCTCTCTGTCTGCATAACAAAAAAAAAAATCAAGCATGTATTTAAGCTAAAATGAGCACAATTATTGATTTAATATTATATAGAGCAGTAGAATTCACTGTGATGTGAATGCTTGTCAGTGCTCCCCCTGCAGGAGCCAGGCTCTTGCTCCTTCTCTCTCTGAGGCAGGTAAACTTCACAGAGGCACAAAGGATGGGTGCAAGAGAAAAGCAGAACCCTTTCTAAACATCTGTATTCTGCTTTTCCAGCATCTTCTCAAAAATAGGAAGGAATAACTAAAAGATATATCCCAAACTCAAAACAACAACAAAAAATGTATTTTTGTCTATTTTTGACAACTTGCTAAGATTTGTTTCCCCCATCTGTGCCAGCTACAGCATTTTTCACCTCTTTCTAATGGCACTGTTGAATATATAGGGAACATTCAGTTCGGGTTCCCATTTGATTAAACTTTTCCCCCCTCCACTGTCATGCAAAATTTTCAGTTTTATAATATGAAAAGACATTTTAGTATCTAGAGAAGGTAACAAAACTAGGGGGAAATATTTGCTAATCAAGATAAAATCCTGTCACCTTTGTTAGCACTTAGAGAGTAGGTAATATTTAGTGTGAATAATGACAACAGAATCTCAGCTTGATTTCCAAAGTTGTTCCTGCATAATTTATTCAAAAGATAAATTCCCTAATGGAAGATACTGGATCTACTTTAAATCAACATTATTTCATCTATAATTACTGCCTCAGGAATACCATACTAACTGCCACTTATCACTGTCAGTGACTGTTGAATTCCTGCTACAACTATGGTATCCCATTGGGTTTGTTTGTCTCCAAGAGAACATGATGTTTCGGGTTTGGCATGGCCCTAAAAAAGGAGAACAAAGCCTCTTTCCCTAGAAATTTAAATGTCCTCTGTGTGCCTCAGAACATAGAGAAGATTAAGTTCATTCATTTCCTCATAGTTATTTCCAACACAGTGTACTATATTTTCCATCTGAAGTTTGTAGAAGCTCTTCAGTTCATTAGTACTTCCCCTGCCACTCTTTCATTTCTTATTAGCTGGGTACCCATTATCCATCACATTTCTCACAAAGTTTGGAAAAGAATATAGATAGCTCTGGCTGTCAGAGCTAACCCTCAGTCAAAATCCCCACGCTTTGTCATTATAAGAATCTAATCTTTCATTAGGAAACCATTAGGAGTAAATGTGCTTATGAACGCTAGTATGCAATTTGTTCATTATGAGTGTTAGGGAAACTATTAGTGGTGTGTCTTAATTGAGTGTCCACTGTGGACAAGAAAAGGCTAGACTTTATTGAATAATGACTACAACAACACTTGTATGTCCTTTACTTTTATGTCTGTTGCTGTGCAGTGGATGACTTCAGATACAAGTAAAACAAAAAACAATAAGTAATTGGTTATTGATAGAAGACTGTTTCCCCACACTATGACAAAGTCCTCCAGTTATTCATCAGGAGTGGTAAATAAAACCTTCCCACTTGCTTTTAGTAAGTTCCCATTTCTGTTTATTTTGCATATAGCTATTACCTTGCGCTAAGATCATAAAAAAACACGAGCAAAACGCTTTTTTTCTTGTCACTTGGTAAATCAAAATGAGAAATTACATCATCTATGTGTAAGTGGCAGCTGTAAAAGTTCTTGGTTCTAGAACTGTGTTGGAAATAGCCTCATTCTCAGTGGTGAGCAGCAACTGTTTCTTCTAAACAGAAGGCATACAAACCAAAATTCTCCTGGAAAGACCTCACCTTATAAAGCATCTTGTTATTTAATTTGGTCTCAACTAATTGGCAATTTAGACAGTAATTTGTGTCCAAATTCCAGACGCAGCAGAGAACAGAAACCTACAGGGAGCTGCCCCAGGTTGCTGGGACACAGCCCAGGTGCCACATGTGCTGACTACAGTGTCCCTCAGAGGTGGCACACACCCTGTCACACACAGTGTCCACAGCCTCACCCCATGGAAAGGCTACCAGGGCTGCTGGCAGGTACTGAGCACGTTGGATGTGCCAGCCTCACTGCCTACCACACACAAGATTGTCATTTTGATTTCTGGTGTGCTTGCAAATGCAGAGCACCCCTAACTCTGCACGTGTAAGCAATCACACCTGAGCCCTTCAAATGCAGAAACAATCTTCCTAGCACCTCAAACAGCAGTCTGCATGGCAACCTGTGTCGAGTTCCTCTACTGCCTATTATCTGCAACAATGCAGTGAAGTGCTCACATTCTGTGAGATTAAACAGACAATAGGAGTTGTAGTCAGATTTTTTTTCTCTGCCTGAATAGTCTGTATTTATCTCTAGGCAACAGGAGAGAAGGAAAGTACAGAGAACTTGCACTGTCATCTGATTGTGTAACACTTCAGACCTTGTCTTGGAGTGGAATGCAATGTTTTGGGATTTTCTTTTTTTAAAGGTAGAATTAGCTTTGATACACTGAGTCATGCCCAAACTTTCAAGAAAACATAAACCACATCTTTCAGACAGGGAGCAAGAGCCCTTACCTTCTCAGCCAAGAGACCTCCAACAGAAAACTAGTTGATTTTCTGCCTTTATAAGCCTGCAAAATCTTCAAGCAGATTTTCACACACATACCTGATAGCCCACCGACATCCATCTTCTTCAGGTTCTTTGCCTCCAGAATGACGACAGTCAGTTTGCCAGCAGTAGGCACATAACGGAGGGAGAAGCAGATATCACCCAGCTTTTCTTGCTGTGAAAGCAAACAAGACATGATGTTTTACTTTAATGATTTCTTTTACCTTTTAAAAAATGCAATTTTGAAAGTCCCGCAGAAAATCAGCAGGATTACATCTCCGACTTGTACTGCTAAAGAAAACATTCAAATGAACAATATTGAGAAAACTACCACAATTTGTCCAGATTAAATCCTTGATAACCTCAAGTCTGTTGCAGCAACTATCCTGTATAGAACCATATGACAAGATATGTGCTGGCCAGAAAGTGAGTGATACTTCTTATGATTTCACCCCTGACAATAGGAGGTCCCACAAATACTGTTTGCTCTTTAGACTGAGCCAGGATTTTTTTGTTTTCTCCAGGCTGCATTTCAATGGAAATCTGTTAAGAAACATGCACACACAGCTACTAGGCTGTCTCCTGTGAAACAGTAATATGGATCTTTCTCATCATACTTTGTCACAAAAGCAAAAAGTATAAAAACCCACAAAGTACAAAATATTCAGTATAAAAAAAGACTTGTCTTCTGTCTGTCAGAGGAGGGAAAAAAAGGAAGATAGAGACCATGAAAGGACACAGTACATCCCTCCTCACGTAGGGAATAGCTGGAAGGATTTGGTTTTGCCTTCCAGCCCATCACGTGAGATCCTGCTAAATGCAGCCCTTTGCTATTCATCGCTTAATATTTTCCTAACAGTCCTGTCAAAGAGGGAAAAGCTGAATGATGTTCAGAATTACAGGAACTTTGTTTTAAAAGGATGAATAAGAGATAGGAATTTGCAGATGAGAGAGGGAGGATATTGCTTAGAAATGATGAGTTGGATGATCCAAGCTGCTTTCCTCCTTTCCTTCAAGGCCCGTGGTATCTCTAGGGGGGCTAACAAGGATGCTTCTGAGACAAGAAGGATGAGGTTACACCAAGCAGACCGATAAAAAATTTCAGACAGCCACGCTTCTTTCAAAGGCATTAGTTCTTATGGTATATGTCTACTTCCACAATTTATTCTGACAGTAGAGTATAAAGTACATTTCTATGATCGTATCTCTTTGCTTCCAGTGTTTTCTTAGACACAACTGAGAGCAACTCGCTCACGTGCTCATGGATGTAGTGGATCTTTCCTATTGAATAGACGGTCCATGTGCAAAGAACTTTACCTATAAAGTGACAGATTCTAAACTGATTATTTCCAGTTGGGACTGAAATTCAGGGATAGTAATAGATAATTCTCTGCTAGACATCATCTAGCAATCACCAGTGGTCAGGAAACATATAGAACAAGCATATTTACATGTAGTTAAGAATGCTCAGACAGAACAAACAAAATAGCTCGTGATATTAAATGCGTGTATTGTATAAAAATGCTGTCAGGATGCACTTGTCCCAGTGTCTTGGAAATTCATGGTGTCCTCCTCACCTCAAAAGGATATGGTAGAACTGGGACAGATTCCAAGAAAAGCAGCAGGAATAAGCAAGGATATGACACAGTTTCTGCAGAAGGAACATGTAAGCAGATTAGGATTCTTCAGGTTGCAAAGTGAGTAGCAGGGGAAGAGACCTCTATCTGACTCATAAGGGCTAGAATGATGTTATTGCCTTGGTCAAAAAGACTGACACAAATATTAAAAAAAAAATACTCATATCTAGAACAACCCTAGATGTCTTTCAGAACATGGACTGCACTGCCATGAAAGAATTTACTATTCCTCCCTGACTATCCTAAACCCCAGCACAGTTTCATATAATGAAAATACAGATTTCAGCCATACAATCTGCATAGCTCATGCCTGGCTATAGCTTCAAACAGCACAGTGACAGCAAAACATGCTCCTGTTCACCTGACATTTGGTTTTGCAAGTCTATACTGGATAGGGTAACAGTGAAGCTGATCTATCACTTGCAGGTTGTTCAGAACGAAAGAAATCAATTGCTTATTGATTTGTGTTATCATGATCACAGGTCACCCAGCCACCTGGTGTTCTCCACAGTCACTGCTCTATTACATTGTAGAGTTGGCTTAAATTTGCCTGTGGATTCATGGGGCTCTGAGAAGACCAAAACAAAGTATATATGAAAGCTCATTTTAGCCCCTCCATCTTAGAGATCTTTGTACCTGTGTATTACCCAATGTTCAAGGGCTCTGCCTCACCTCCAGATTCATTAGGCAGAGCTTTAGTTGTAGCAGCATAGGAACTTTTGTCCCCTTTTAAATCAATACCATGCTTCTAATTGTATCTTTCAGTGGATATTTGTAAAGGTTTCTTTTGCCTTTTGTTTGTTTCAATTTTTTTTAAAAAATAATTTCTTTGGTGGCTTTTCTTTTGGTTTTTGTGGAATCTTGTGTTGAGACAAGAGTGTGTTTACAAAGCATAAAATAGTGTTAGGATTGCTGCTTCTGATCGGAGTGCTTCAGCAGTAGCTGAAGGAAGTACTTTACGCTCAACAGCTATTGCCGAGGAGACCATCACCTCTCACCAGCGTCTCTCTGTCTGTAATCATGTTATGCTTCTGTGCAAACACTGCAATTGTCTACACAGAAGAGTAATTTTAAGAGGGCGTTTAATGCTTTTTTAGCCTCTTTCAATGTAATATTAGCTGCAGGAAACACAAAGAAGGCAGCATCACGCAAACAGCCAGTTTTCCATAGATCACCAGGAAGCCATGGGAAATGGCAGCAGATGATGGGCTAATTCCAGTGAATAACCTGAAGAAAAAACGTAGGCACCTCATTAAATGCCTTCAGAATCAAGTTTAGCATTTTTTTTGTTGGTATGAAAATCTATATCAACTGCATTTCTACAATACCTCTTGTACTTGTAACGTTTTCTCTTTGCATGACTGCCTCGCCTTTTGGTTTTTTGAAATTCAAAAAGTATTAGTCAGGCAAAGCACTGGAAGTGGCAGCACTGCAATGAAGCTAAAAAATCCAATCACTAGAGGTGTGGTTTTCAGAAGATAATTACAAACCCCTGCAGGGCTACATGGTACAGATGAGTGCTGCTGGTATGGTGATTATCCCATGGAGATGCCTTATTGTTATTATTAATTTCTTTCAGCCCTGTGTATAAATAATTTATGTTAGTGAATTACTTTGATCTCTGATGGAAACTGTAAGTTAGTGTTAGAAACTTCCAGCTGGGAGTTTCACAGTCATTAACCCATCCATGTATAATGCTTATACACCAATCAAAAGATTCTCTTCACCTAAGCAACTTTGTAACTTCATTACTTTTAAAGAGGATGCAATGGACCAGAACATAAATGACAGAGACAGTGCTGCTAACACTTCTTCAACTTAGGAAAGACTATCTGAAGTCCTGTTGAGAACCTGGACTTTTTAGAGGTGACTCTTAAGTGGCTCCTGCCTGTCCTGTGCTTCTTCTCCTATTCATGAGTAATCATGTTTTCCTTGACAGGACACTCTCCTAATGAGCTACAGAGAAAAATGCTTTTTATGAAGATTACTCTCATTTGTACTGCAGAATCTCTAACAGACATATCTATCTCATTAATATAAACATTCTCTACATTTTTTGTGGAAGATATTGTGACAAAGTTGGCACTTGCAGTTCTCTTAGTAAAATAATACCAAAATAACAAGCACCATATGCTTTTCCCTAATTGGATATAAGACTCAAAACCAATCAGTATAGGAAGAATATAAACCCAGTGAGGTGGTTTTGATTGTGAATATTTGCACAAGCCTGAGAGAAACACAATATGATGGGATTTATGGGCAAAAACCCCAAATAATACCATCTTATCCTAATCAATATTTACAATGAAAGCTCGTAGTGTTCACTGTATAGTTTCCAGAGCAACCAAAATGTTCTAAAACTCTGTGGAGAAAAGAGGGACAGCATAAATGTGGGTTATGAGCTAAATTAGTGTGTTTCAAATTCAGGAAACCCAGGTAAAGTGTAACGACAGAATCTCTAATCCCAATTCCTACACTGATGAACTTCAGATGATTTTAAGGCCACCACATGCTGTCTGCACATGGAGATCTTAAATCCAACAAATTCCTTTTCTTGGCATGTAAAGCATGAATGCACTAAGCCTCAAAAACTGCCACAATAACACTAGTGCCAGAACCACATGGATGCAGAAATTGTTGACATAGACTGGTCCCAACTTCAATTAAGCCACAGTAGCAAGTGGGTACAATTAGCAACCTATATACATAGCTGGGATCTAGAATGATGAAAGTATTGCTCCTCCATACTCGTAGAGCAAACATGGATCACACTGGGCAAGGGCAATACTGGTTTGTTGAGCACCTATTATTTTTTTCTTTAAACATGAAATTTTATTGCTACCACAGCCGTCTGACATTACTAGTTCCAAAGACACTGCATTTTTGATACTGCAGAAATTTTCAAACCTGCAATAGATATAATCAGGAAAGAAAGAATCTTTCTCTTATATTTGCAAATCAGGGCTGAGACAACCCCACAATATGAAGATGATTCTGCCACAATTAGGCAAAGGAGTGAGCAAGAAGCTCCTAGACCTCAGTTGGTAGAAGCAGGCTAGAAAGAGATGGTGCAGCAGGGAAAGATAAGGAAGGGGAAGAAAAGCTGGAGCTAACATGTAAGCCCTTATGGCACTTTGGAGACTACCACATGAATGTGTATGCACACCAAATACCACTGTACCCCAAAGTCTGTGCACTACTTTTGGGATAAAATACCAAGAGCAGATAGGAGAGGCAGAGCTCTCCCAACCCTTTCAGGCAAAGGGCTTATTGCAGAAGTACCTGTTTCAGACTCACAAAATGTTATCTATACATCCAGCCAGTATAAACCTAAGGGCTTTAACAGCTATACCATTAATCTGACAAGGAGAGTAATTCCTTTGTAGTCTGAAAGAGTTTCATGCCCATGAACACAGCAGCCAAGCTGGAAGTAAATAGGTGCTAATAAAAGCCTCTGGAGAGAAGGCAGAACCATCTTCATGATTGTATCTATTGCAACTTTAAGAAAGTATTTTAAAACAATAAAGTATGAACAGACAAGTGCCCTACTGCAAGATTCCTTACTCTATGATCAGTCTGTGTTTTGTCTTACAAAATGGAAGTACAGAACGTCTAATCAAAAGTCTCTCCTGTTTGCTTTTACTAACTTTTTCTTTTAGAAAGGTCTTCATACATTACACTCTCTTTAAATGTGCACACTTGGCCACAAAAGGAAGCCCTTGATAATGTAAGTGCAGTTACAAGACATCTAAAGAAGTAAATCAAGCAGCAAAGTGAAATAGGTTACAGCAGGAGACCTTGGAAGAAACAGAATTCTCAAGGCAAAGATCCAGAGGGGTCACTTTGGACCTGTAGAAAAGGGACTAGCAGTGACAGCAAGCTAAAGAAGAGATGGGAAAGAGACTGATATTAGGCAAAGAGAAAACAGAAGTAAAGGTCCATCAGGCAAGTTTTAAAAGGGAGAAGTTCTGGGGCAGACAGGGAATAATCTTGCAAATGAAGTGAATTCATTAAAGGTATTTGGAGGACATATCTGTAGGTATACAGTCGTGCTATAAAATATAAGTGAGAAAGAGCCAAAAGAAAGGGTTTACTGCATATTATTTTGGCTGATTTCCCTACCACAGTCCTACTCTGACTCTTTGTGATACCACTTTTTTATGCCAGCACTATTTTTTACCTTTGCTTAAAAGGAACAGACCTATCAGAGGCTTTCTCTGGAAAGAAAAAAATCTGCTGATTTTTCCTTCTTTCCCCCAGCCCCCTCTGCACAGAAATTCATTGCATGTCCCTGTCCTTTTATTGCAATATCTGTAAAAAACAACTGATTGCATTTCTTTTAACTGCCATAACTATGTAATATTCCTCAACACAAGGGTAAGTTGGGCCGTTTTAAAAAAAAAGGGCAATTTGGGCAATAAATTTGAACCAGCCAATGTTATTAAAAAATTAACAAACTAGGTTTTGTCAGCTTCCTCCTTTTAGTCCACTTATTACATTTTTAACTATTTAGAGAGACTACTTCAATTACTGCTTTCTAAAAAGCAGAGAAAATGGAAAGAGAAAACACTGTTGTTATTATTAGTAGAAAATTACACTTCACAGTCATCAGTTTAAAAGCATCACAATCAGGTGCCTCTTACAAAATGAGAAGTGCTGTGGCTGAAGGCAGCTAAAATCAAAGATTGGCCAAACCATACCGTTTGATTTCCAGACAAGAGACCATGCTGTCAAACATACCAAGTTCTTAATTAAACAAGAAGAAAATGAATTTCTTAAATAAATGAGAAAGGAAAGGGAGGAACAAATGAAAAGAATCATATATAGCTGAACGTCACAGCCTGGTTTTCCCTAGCTCTGCCTACCCACAAATGCTTGCAGCTGGTTGCTCTGCTTTAATGATTGCTTGTCCCTCTGTTTTGCCACTTGGCTTCTCCTCAGCTCCTGCCTGATCGTATTTCTAAATGTCACTCACGTCTGTGCAGGCCAGTGCACAAAACAAAATTAATTTAACTGAATGGCATACTAATATTATTACTTTTGACAGCATGGAAAACTTATTAACTACAGTATGTCACAAGGCTAGTCTTCTAGTGAGCAGTTCAAGTACAACATTGAAAGGAAATGTAATACATTTCCTAGGTTTTCTTCCTGGCTTATCAGACATTATGAGAAGTCAAATCACAAAGCTTTTCTCTAATTATTAGAATATTACATATGCACTGCAGTCACTTTACAGAAAGTCATTGTCCTCCTGTGATAGGGTAATAGGAAGCCATACTACAGTTCCCTTGCTTGATTTGAAATTTCCTGTAGTAAGTATGAGCATCTTAATGCTCAGTTAATGTAGTGTCTACTACCAAATGTGCCTTTAGTTTCCAAAAGTGATTGAATTAAAAGCTTTAGACTATGAACTGGAATTACAGCATACATCCAAAAATATACAGTATCAGTAGACAGTAAAGAATTGCAATTAAGAGTCAAAATAATTAGCAATTTCTTACTTGTAAGATGTATGACTGCATGTGGTACTGCATAAAAAACCTGGTATGAACAGAGTTTTTGGTACAATAACCATACATTATTGATTACACCAAGACAGAAACAAGCTGATTTGAACAAACCAGTACAAGTGGGAATGATTTCTATGATGGAATGACTAATCATCTACAGCTGCTGGTAGCTACTGCTGAAATATATCAGCTCCAGGGAAAGACTATCAGGCAAAATCAGTGCCACCATTACTGAGTCCATATAGTGTTACGTTTCTATTTATTCTGCAAAACCCTTAAAGATAAATTCAGTGGAATTCATGTATTACCTCCACAGGCAGCCATCTTCTTCCCCTTCCTGAAACTAAACAAGACAATAAAACCTACTACTAAGACATTAAATAAATGTTGACTGATGTCCTTTCTCTCCTCTCTTGCTTGCTGCAGCACCAGTTCAGCTTTCATGTTCCTCCATAATATCCTTTTGCACTACCTCAAGCTCCCTTCCATGACCCCCACCACAAACCCACACAACAGGGCAGCCTCCCCCAAAATCTTCTGAACTGGCAATTAGGAAAGAGGCAATAGATAATGGCATTGTTTTAAAACTAGAAGCTTGCTGGCTAGCTAGGGGTAGGCCAAACAGAACATATGATGACCTGCCACGTCCTCAAAGGTTTCCCTGAACAGGGCAAGAATCTGAGGATCCATTTTTGTTAAGACACTGCATTCCTTTACACTTACAGAAATTTTCTTACCTTGTTCTCCAACTTCCAGGGCAGCACGCAACACAGTTTTGTACCAAAACCAGCTTGTGCCTTTATTTTCACACAAAGACAACTTAGCCATACAGAAAAACAAGGATTCCCACTGCACTGCAGGAGTGACCTGAAAAGGGCTGCACATCAAGGACCAGCACAGCAAGATGAAAAGGAACTGGATTTGCTAATGGGAAAACCACAGACAGCTGATCTAAGTTGACAGCTGATAGGTGAAGACTTAGAGCAAGACAGTTCTCCACCTGTAATTTATCAAGGTGAAGATTTTCTTTCATGTAAAATTTCACCCAGCCAATGTCACCTTTTTTCCATTCATTGCTTTTGTGCTACAAGCACACACAGGAATAGAAGTCCCTTTCTGCATCACTGTTTTTCATTTGCAAAGTTTTCTCACATTGTCCTCTTTTACTGATTTTTGTACTGAAGATCTTCCCAGAGCACTGGAACTGTCTAAACATGAGGTGGGGTAAAGGATATGCAGCTGGAAAAGAGGCAAGCTGAAAAGCTTAGAAAAGCTCTTGTTCTAGGGCTCCCTAGTCTGAGGGGAGTCAGAAATATGTAAAATTCTCTCTCAGATAATTTCAGTATTTTTGTCTTTGGTTCCACTTGAAATGAAGAAATTAATACATGTCTCCCACTACAGTGCCTTGCATTATATGTCTTAAGTTCAGCACGTTAAATATTTGTGTTCAGTTCAAGAATGAGGTCCTTCAAACTAGTGCTACATATTCAAATCTATTGACCTACCCTTACCAGGTTTATAGCCACCTCTTAAACTAAGCATTCAAGCATTTGTTTTTATGAAACTACTGAAAGATATTCAAGTGTTGGATAAATACATAGTGGCAAACTCCTCTTTTACTCCTTCTGACTATTTCACTTTGAAAAAGTTTTAACATATTCTTTAGGAAGACAAGGCAGCTCATCAAAGGTCATCCTAGCAATCAGAACCACACAGTTGATTGTATTAATCTTTTCACTAAAGAGTTCATTGCAGTTAGCTAAAAATCTAGGAAAGAAGACTGCACTTATCATAAGATCTCTGGCTCAATGATGTTCCTTCTTAATAAATCTTAGACCACAAGGGAAATAAGGCTGAAACAGTGCTAATGTTATACTTGTCTTACTCAAAAAAGGCCAAATAGGATGAAGGTGGTATCTATCATGTCATTTGTCTTTTATCAAACCCAGATGAAACAAAAGAAGAATTCATAAAAGTTTGTAATAATGTTGATTTAAAGGATATAAAATATTATGAATGTGTAGCCACATTGTTTTATGGGAAAAAAAAAGGTCTTTTCAACTAAAACCAGATTCCCTCTTTGCTAAGATTGGAAATTTGCTTGATGAAGAAAGCATGCCCATTTTTTTTCTTTCTTCTGTTCAAGGTCTACTGCTGTTTTTATAGGTGGGGAAGACATTTTGCTGACAAAGGAGGCAGTTGATATAAAAACTATCCTAACAGTAAATAGTAATGCAACAGGTTGGTCAGAAAGAAGTGCTTAATCAATTACCTGTAATCAGTAACAAGAGGACATTTTCATACAGCCAAAAGCAAATTTACAGTCTAAGACAAAGAACTCAAGACTTTTTGTAAGTGTCTTCTGAATCAGGAAAGGTATCTTACAAGGCAATATCTCCTGCTGAGGATTCAGGGTCATAAGCTACAGACCATGAACTCCTAGTGTAATACTGTGCAAAACAATCAACTGTAGACATGTAGACATGATCAGAGGAGGCTGGTGACTTGGTCTGCCTGGCAAAGAAATAAAGTATACTGCACACAGTTCTTGTGTACATAAATTTTTTTAGATGCTGAAAACTACAAAGAAGGTAAAAAGTCATGACTCTTACTGGAAAAATGAAAACCTGATTTTGAAAAACATAAAAGATTAATTTCTGTGGCTTTCTGAAAAGAGGATTGGATGTGATGATTATAGTGAATAAGTGCTGTAGAGAAGAGCAAGCATCATGTATTAAATTGCTTGAATCCACTGAAGAAGGGCATAACAAGAATCAGCAACAGAGTAGAATCCAGTAACATCCAAGTAACAAATAAAGTACACATTTCAAAGAGAGATAGAGTAGTGCTGAAGCTGTAAAAGGATGTGTTTTTTTCTTCATCTACTTAAGTCTTAAAATCAGAAACTTTCAAACTCTTTGGTCTTAAAGACCCTCTAAGAGTTTTCCAGTGGAGGTGCAAAGCTGCCTGTAACAAACATCGCTGAGGGCTGAGAATCAGTTTCTAGCTCCTTGCTCCAAAACCTAGCAAGGTCTAACTTTCAAGCTTGTCAGGGGCTTTCCTTGTGCCACCTTCCTCCCAACTTGGCACTGGGAGAACACTATTAGCTCCAGGATACTGCCTGTTTCCTAGACTGAGTTAGATTACAGGAGATTCTTTGAAATCTCCTAGGAGTCTCCTTGAAGACCTAGGAGTCCTCCAGATTTAGGGCAAATAATACCACCTAATTTAGAGAAATGTCTAAATGAATTGATAGGAACTAGCACTACTTCTAAACAAAACAAAGGTTTTTTGAAATGGGAGACTCCTTTCAGAAAGAAAATATTAATGTTAGCTAATATAAATGATCCACATGTCATAGAAAACTTGTCTGCTCTAAAACACCACAGAAAATTAATGTTTGTTCTGATAATTAATGTGCAAATCTGAGTGAGTAAAACCACTTTCAGCATAATCCACTCCTAAATCTGGGCTGGGCATTAACAGACAGGGGATGTCAGCTGCAGACCTCACGGCACTACCACAAAAATGAACTGCTGCCAGTTTTGAAGGCTCCACTCATCAACAAGACGCCCTCTGTTAATTTTCAAAGTTACTGAGGAAGATATGGAAAAACAGAGGTAAAATAACTGAATTTCAGACAAACAGAAATAATTTAAGTAGCACCTAATATTAGGCATCTGATGGGAAGCTCAGGTGCTGTCTGCCTGTTGCCAGCCATAGCACTGAGAAGCTGCAGTGCCATGCTCTATACCAATGGCATCAAAAGCAAGTTGTAAACCCCATATAATGGTAATCATACAGGGAATGACTTGAGTCAGAATTTTATGGCAAGCTCTTTGGCTGAGAAGAAGAAGAGATTTGAACTCGAGGTCAGCCACAAGTGGAGAAAGGCAAAGAGCAGGGTTCTCAAATGCAGTTGTCTTTATTGCTGTTAGTGGACGTTGCAGGACCTCCTAATTCCATTCCTTTGTAGGCAAACACATGTGGCCGACCAAGCAGCAATGACACCACTTTCAACTCTCTCACTGCTAGGTAGGAAATTTCTATCTCTGGCATTATTTCTGTAATTGTGATTGCATACACAGCTGTCAAGGAAAACATCTTGATCTCCATGTCACTGGATTCTGCATCACTGGATTAAGTTTCAGTTTCTGTTTTTCTCTAGCTTTAGGCCAGCAAGAAGCACGTACAGAACATAACTGGATCCAAAAAGAGATTGGAAATGGACTTAATCTGTGCACTGATGATGGTACCTCAAAGTGAGTTGTGTTCTGATTTAATGAAATAGCAGTAATAATTCTGTTGCAGTGATCCTACTCCAGCCCTCTACAGAAAAAAACCTATGCTCTGAAAAGTCTGCTAATGGAAGGGACAAAACAACTACAGAAAGGGAAAGAAAAGTAAAACAGAAAAGGAAGACAAGTACAGGTGCACTAAACTCACCCTGCTGCATTACCTGTAACACACCAACAACACATCACCCTCTGCAAGGGATTTCTTTGGCCTTTGGTAGAAGGCTGACTTATATGATAGAACACGAAACTGTAGGACTGAGTTACCTCTGTCTGTCGTCCATTTAGCCTAGAAATAAGACCTGGTATACTTCCTAAATTCATTAACTCTACCTTTGAAACATTAGCATAAACTAAACAAAAGTCTAATACCTCTGAACTGAAAACACAGTCTTATGTTCTGGATTCTAACTGTGATTAGGGCATTTTGTGCTAATTCCTGTCACAGGTCCAATGCAAAGTGCTTCAGATACCAGTTTAAGCTCATTGTTGAACTAAAAGGAAACACAAGAGGCTCTGAAAAGAGGTCTAATGGTTACTATGGTAATCTCTGACATGGTTTAAATCAGTGTTTAAAAGGTGATAGAGGAAAAAATAAAGAAAATGGCTAATTCCTTGCTTTTTAGACCACTATTCATAAACCTTTTGTCTCCCCTTTTCAAAAATACATCTTTCTCTGATGTTTCTGGAGGCCAAAATTATCTGGTTCTACATGGAGTGGGGCCAACAAAGCAAAGAGATTGAAGTAGCATACAATTCCTCCTCAACCTTCTAGTGAAAATGCTCTTGCTGTCTTCGGGAGACCTGCTCTTCCCTCATGACTGTAAAAATGCTGTTCTCTGTTCTGAAGGTCCTTTTAATGCCACTGTATTTTGGTACAGCTGTTTTACAGCTCCCCTCAGCTCCTGATCCGGGTTTATAACAGCAATCAGATAATGATTTTTGTCACTGTTGGTTTGGAAATATAGGGGAGAAAGGGAAATAAGGTATTAGCCTGGACTACTGTGAAGCTTCTGCCTAGAATCCCAGTGAGGCCATTTCTGCCTCTGGATTATGCATTCACTGATACTGGTAGTCAGAAAAACAAGTAAGTACATGAAAGTCCGGTTGGAGAACAATGCTGAACAATTCCAGATACAGCACATTCTGTGGCCCTTTCACACTCATCAGCTGGTCCTACAGATCCACTTGCCATCTCTCCCAGAGTACAGAGCTTTATACTTGGGAGTACTCCACAATTAAATCTGTATTTCCTGGAATTCTTTCTGCAGTTTCCATCCAAAATATCTCTTCATACTCTAGCTTCAGATGAGTTTGATCCCTCTCAGTAGCTTCCTCAAAACTATAAAAACACTGTTCACTGCTTTCCAATTGCCATTTTATGTGGCTGTGTCTTTGAACTTTAAAGTATCTTCTGCTTCAGCAATAAAATCCCACACAGTAATATTAATATGTGGAGGCTGGGAATTGCCCACTATTCCTTCCTTTGGCCTTGTAATTTTCTACAAGGTTCTTAGCAATATACTTTGCCTGAAACAAATATTATTTTGTGTATTATGGGTCATTAGATGCTTACCACCAAGTGTAGGATCTACTATTTCAGCACAGTTTAACCTCAAGATGCCCTTCTGCACATGGAAGGAAAATGGTAATAAGAACATTTTTGGCAAATAAGCAATACATGTTTTTCTGATCTCAGAATGGATACTGTCCAGGAACAGAAAGGCCCCAGAAGAGCCTGAATTTAACACTATCACTGAGCTTCTCCTTCTTTTATACTGTCCTCTGTATTTGAATTTAGTATCCGTAAAGCCAGAGATGAATCCAGATAAGTTCCCTTTTGATTTCAAGTAAGCCAATTACATTATTTTTATTATAACACAAGAATGTCTCTGACCTCCTAAGGCATCTCTTCCAGAAAGGGAGTTAAGAAAGAGAATACTCAACAAATGTATACAGTGGGATTGTCGGCACTCTGAGTATGAAGGATGATAAAAGAAATGTGTGATGTGTAATGAACTGAAAATGGTACCCTTACAGCTCAGCTTGAATCATATTGTTTTACCTTTAAAATAATTTTAGCATCTTCAATTTCAAGATGAAAAACAATTGATTAGCTGCTGAAGAATTTTAAAGCAGGCTTGCTTATTCTTAAATGTCAGAACCTCTGTTTTGTTCCCTGTCTCAGTATGAAATTCAGTTCCTTGGCAGGACAGATGCTGCATTACAATGTTGAACAGGCATTCAACAATTTCTGTTTACTGCATAAGCTCTTCAGAAAACCTGAAAATTTAAACCTCCTTAGATTTTACATTTTAAAGTTTTAATTGGGTGTAAGAAGAAGTGAACTTGAGAGAATGTAAACACCGTGAAGAAAACATAATGTTCCAATATAACATGCAGCTAAATAAAGGAAATCTCACATTTTTAAATCTGTCTGACACTCTGACAGCATCTCCATAGGGATAATGATACTTTCTTTTGCAAAGTGCTGTGCTATCTGCAAAGCTGTAAAAGAACTAAGTGTTATTACCAGTGATGTGAAAGGCCTATTAGATCATCTGTCCATTGCTCATGTAACTATAACAGAAAATAACAGTGATTTACTGCTGTAATTTGACAGTGACTTTTGTAAAAATGTCCTTTCCTCTTGGGTCTCTGCAAGTTTCAGTTCCAGAGAGTCAACAAGCTGGGTGGCTCACTAACTTTGTCACAGCCTCTAACTTCTATGAAGTATACCAAAGTGTTAAATACACGTGTTTCAGGCCCACTTTCCCACCTCCTTCCTTCACCTTTTACTTTTGGATAAGGCAGGAAAGAACAATCCTCACGAACAGCACAGTCAAGGCTCACAGAACTGGTCTTTCTCTCCCCAGCTGCAGAACACTTGCCTCTCATCCCTTTCCAAGGCAGCACCTGGGGGTTGTGCATCACACAGGAGTGACACTGGTGTTTTCCAGCAGACTTCCCACTCAGAAGCCTTGTATAAAATACACCCATCATCACCCACTGTGGTATGAGCATGCATCCATCATGAAACCTAACCATGGTGGATCCCTGATCACATAATGCATAGAGTCTCATGTGATGTAAGTTGTGAAAGATCTGCAGAACTCTTGGTTGTGGATGCTGTCAGGTCAACAAAGATCCTTTTCCTTATGATATAATGCTCTGCTTCTCCAGTGCTTTCAAGGGAAAGAATTGTTTTTGCTCTTCCTTATATTCCCTAAAATTTCTTGGCATGTTTGCTACAACTGGTTTTCAATTTAAGTGCCAATATAACAAAATGTCTGGAGGGAAATCAGCTGAAGTATTCAGAAGATGACTCTCAGAATGATTCACACTGCTGTGAGCGAAGAAGAGGTCTGTCTGGCCTTCTGTACTGGAGTGATAACAGATATTGGATGCAGTGTGTACTCAGATAAAGTTAATAGCAATGACATCTGGTAGATGACAGAGAGGAGCAAACTCCTGTGATCTGCTTTTTAACACTCTGTGCCCAAACCATTATATGTCAGACTTGGTAAAAGTGAATAACCTTTCAATATCTACCACTCCTCCCTCCCACACTCTCAGTCAAATGAGATTGAGGACTACTAGACACAAGGACAGCAGATCTAAAAGAAGCCAAGGAAAAAGGATTCAAGGTATGCAGCTCATTAGTAGTGGCCTCCTCAATATTTAGCAGTCATTGCACATTCCCAAAGCCCTCTCACAGTCATAACAAATGCTCACACAAAGGCTTGTACCTTCAAAGTACTTCACCAACATAAATATATTAATAAGACCTTTCCCAGAAGAGAATGCAGTGTGAGAGAGATGCCATTCAAATGGCTAGGCTGTGAGAGATAGAGCTTACATTATTTCATTAAACCTTCATCCTCTGTCTTCAATTTTAAGCCCATTTAGAAAAAAGGACAGAATGTACAGTGGAGCTTTATGAGCAAAAAGAAGAGTAACGAGTAACTGCTTGTAAAATTGTTTTGCCCCCATGACTGAAGTGGTAATTAAATTGTAATTCTGTGATGTGCATCTACTGCATTTGACATAACTAAACCGGAGATTTTTACATTCACTTTGACTGATGCCACTTAGATAGTTCTTTTAAAGTGACTGGTGACAACTGCCACTGATTCACTCTGCTATACATCTTGTCTAGGGTCATAATTAAAACATTAAGGCTACTTTGGCAACTTATACCTAATTTCCAACATATTTAGAATTATAATTAGCGCTAAGTTGCTGAGAACTGACAAACTTGCATAAGTGTTGTTAAGGGCAAGAAAGGAAATAAAGCCTGTCATTCTTCAAATATTGCAAATCTCATACAGATGTGCTTCTCAGGGACAAATTCATTACACAATTGTAACATGTAATAGTCAGCAAAAGATATTTTTTTAGCAACAGAATTACATTTGTCATAAATTTTTGGATGGAATTCAGTAATTTGTTATTTCAGTAAGCCAGACCACCACATCATGTTCATGATCACTACCAAGAGACAAACATGTGTCTACTGCTCCACATCTGATACAGGTAAATCATGTTAGCCTTCATAAACACAGTGCTGTCTTTGCTTATTTGGAAACCAGGGTACTTCTTGCTTGCAGCTGTATCTGCTGTGAATTCTGCAACATCTGCTGGGTCAGATGACAATCCCTTTATGCAGGTATGATCTCTCCCATTCCTACTTATTACCACTTCAAATACAATAGAATTGGATTGTAATCTTTGCTGTGGAGCAGGGACTGGAACATCAAAGATGGCAAGGTACTTGAATCAAATATGGAATATGAATGACATTTCATGTGAAACACAACTCCCAAACTGCTGACAGATGCACCTCTCCTGGTTCTTGGTAGAGATTTCTCTTCCAAGTTGGGCTAAGCAATTATTTGAATCTGGCACAATGTATATATGACAGAAGTAGAGGTTCCATAATAGAGCAGAATTAAGTTTGGATTAACTTGTCTTGGAGTAAGTGGCTAATGAGTAAGTGGATTTTGTAGGATCACTTTTTATTTGTACAATGAGCTGTTACAAACCAGCTACATATAGTACATATAAAACTAAGATTAAAATGTCTCCATATACCCCAAGGTATGATATTTTTCCATATTGATTGGTATCTTGCATGCTTGAGCATGCAAAAGATGAGCAAAAATTCATTAAGATGCAAAAATAAAAGACGAGATTTCCTGTATACGAAAAGATATTTAAGGAGTTGTGGTAAGCACAGTTTTTCATGATGTTTTCATATCATCATATTGCCCAGCTCCTTAGAAATAAAATGGCCTTGCTTTGGCAGCAACTTCAAAAAGGTTGCACCAAAAAAGTATAGAAATAGCAGTGTTTTTTCTGCATAAACAGTACCTGAAATTTGAAGAAAGGTGAGGGCAACCTAGATTTCCTCTCTACAGCAAACTATTCAAAGCTCTTGAAATACTCTTTTAATATCAAAATACTCCCAGGATTATTTATTTTAATTACCTCATTCTGTTTTAATAAATACTGTTTTCCAACTCAGAATGCATTTCTGGAAGTAGTTCACATGCTCAATATCTGTTTCAAGCAAGGCTTTAATCATACTATATTGGCAGGGTATGAATTTTATGAAAGAAACCAAGCGACTGCATCAGGTATGACTGTGGATGTTAGCTAGAACACTTAAGTATCAACTTTCTATGCAATAAGGCAGATGAAACCCCACACTAATCTGTACCTGTTTTCTGTAAGCTGCAAAAAAACATTGTTTATGTTCTAAAAACTTAAAGTTATACCACAAAGGAAAAGTGACAATTCCTTTTTGCACAGTTTGGCTTATTTTATGTGCTTTGAAACAGAAAAGCATGAAACACTTTGAAATCACACATAATAGTGTAATAAAAGACCAATTTGTTACTTAATAAAATTTGGAAGGATTAATACACTCCAACTTCACATTTTCAGCTTTCTAGTATGCTGGATGCTTAAAAGAACAGGGCCCTTGAACTAAAAACTTCCTTTATCTCTTTTTTTAATTTTCATATTTAACTCTAAGAGCGGAAGAAAAATGCCCCATATAGCAGGGCATTCATTTCATCTGCAGAAAGAGACCCCTGCAAATATTGCCACTATGAAAGAATGCCATTCAGAATAGTCTCAATGTAGCAGTGGATTTCAAATCAATAAGCAGTTGAAAAAAGCCATCTGAAAATACAATCTTTAAAACAAACACTCAAAAAGGAAGACTGAAATCTACCATTTTTGAAAACCTGAGAAGGCTGCATGGCTCTGTATTTGCTGCTTTCACCACTTTTAGTCTAAATCAATACTCAGGTTTTCATCACTTGTGAGAAGGAAAGATTTTGTTCAGAGATTGTCCCTTTAATTACAGAAACTAAGATTTGAATCCAAAGCACTTTATTAGCTGAATTAGATGATGAGAAACTCAGACTCATGATTACTTCTCCTCCCACCAGAGAATTAAAGCATGCTGTGCACTCTGTCTATCAACCAAAAGGAAAAATCATGTACAAATGAGTAAAAAATGGTCTTAAAATAAGCAAAAGGTTGGATGTATCAGTATGAACAAGCTCACAGGATACACAATCTGGTGATGAAATATATCCAAGAGGTGTCTTGTGTACACGTAGCATTACACCTAATAAATAATGAATCCAAGGGACGTTGAGAATGAGAGGAAAATAAAAAAGGCGATAAATATTTGAGTAAGATGCCATTCCAAGGTTTTTGTAAAATTCATAATTCTAATCAAAGGATATTATTGAATAGCAATTCAACAAAACTAAGGTATTTCAGTGAAACCCTTCCATTATCATCATGCACAATAAGATGTCTTGAGATGAAAACCCCGAGAACCACCAAGAAACCTAAACGCACACCACTTATAATGCAAATGCAAATTCTATGTACCCAAAATGCACCTATTTAATAAAATGTCAAACTCATGAAAACATTCTTAATATGTTGCATGAAGTATCAAAAAGATTGATTGAATTAGCAGAGGAGAATGTTGCATTCAGTGAATATTGGAAAAGATGCTTATCAAAAATTTATCAGGCAAAGTAAATCTGAGAAATGCTGATAACAGATGTGAGCTGTCTTGGCAAAAAAAAAAATTGCTAGTTTGTCTGTTTCTCTAGGTGAGGTTAAAAGTGTTCTGGGAGGATAAAAAAGTCTGATTTTTCTTACCTCTTCTTTCTCTGCACTTTGCAAGTCCCTCCACTCCTCAGTGACATGACCGAAGTCCACTGTGTTCATTGCAACTTTATATTCTCCAATGATATCATGTTTGGAGAAACGATCAAAGTCATAAACTGCCATCACTAAAGTTTTTCCACCCAGCTCAGAGTATGGCACCTGCAAAGACAAGAAAATGACAAACTCTGCATCTGAGACAATAAAGATTGGTCCACTACAATGCAAATCTATTTCTTTGGTTTATCAGCTGTCATCTCTGGTAAATTGAACTGCAGAGAAAATTATGAGGTGTATTTGTTTCAGAGTCACCAGATGCAGTATTTCCTGAGACAAGGCTCTGGCACTCAATAGAACAATGTGGCAGCTCACTCATCACTCCTGGGTTTTCCTCATTCTACTTCAAATCATTTTGTGGGTGATGAAACTGAAACAAGAAGCCAAATTACTTGCACTGAAGACACATGAACTTTTCACACAATGGTGTTTTTTCCTCAATAAATCACCTGTCATCACCCAGAGATGGCTAGCTCACAGACGGATGAAAAAACTGGCTTACTATATATAACACAAAGTAATTAGACACTGGATATGTCTCTTACAGTACCAATACCTATTACTTACCAAGGCATATTTTTCAGTATTACACCTTTCACAAGTTAGACACTAAGGTCCTTTTTAAGTCACAATATGTAACTAGAAATTTTGATGGCAGAAGGCCAAATTCTGACTAATTCTCCAGCTGTTCTCATGTGGTTCAGACAGAGGCTGTGGTTTGGATGTTTACGAGTCACATTTTTAATGTTCAGACGGAGACATGCAGTTCAGGTAAGCTACACCTGAGTGGCTGTCTGAAAAGGTCTGAGTTAGGAATTGTTTGGATTTATATAAACACTTGGTCAATCTGAGTATATCCAGCAAGTATAAATGGTTTCCATGGGAGTCAGTAAATACTTTGGAAAGTGAAAGCATGGCATTACCATTGGCCTTCTTAACCTTTATGTTCTTGTCTGCTTAAACACTAGGACTGTTGTCTTTTGTTACTGTTCAGCTTCCACTTGCTTATTAAAATACTTACTAATAAACAGTCATTTTCCCTTTACATAACATCTTATATAACATTTAAAATAAGCTTATCAAGTTGAGAGACAGATCTAGCTTCCATTATCGAGTTGAATGGTTTCAGTGGTACACGGTTGTGTATCTTAGTAAATGCTACAGCAAAATCTATTTTTCATTCTCTAAATTATCTGTAGCTTCTAAAAAGCTAGAACGGGTAAATATATGTGAAAGGAAAAATTCTAAATAATATTAGTTTTATTTTTACACAGCCTTGAAAACAGGAGAAGAAAAATGTTCCAAAGTTTATTTCTCTGTTAGTTTACAATACTACTTAATGGATCCTGGTCACTTGGAATACAAACACTACATTAATCATTATTTACTTTTCTGTACTTGACCTCAGTAAAGCTCATTTTAGCTACCTCCCTTTTTAAATGTTTCCTTCATTTATTACTTCTAACATGCCTCAGCTTCCAGCTTTGTTCTGGACTATCAAGGATGGCCTCAGCTCTCGTGAAGGGTTGCTCCCTCTCCCTGCTTTCTGCTCAGACATAATCAGTCTCTTGACTTAAACCAAGTGACACCTTGGTAAAAGGACACATATACAGGAGTGTTTTTCTGGCACAGACATGTCACTCCTCTAGACATGAACCCTGTTCCCACTTTGGATCTGAGGAGGAGCACCTCCCTCTGCCAGGCTGGTGTAGTGCAGCTAGGATTTCTCAGTTCCTTTGGGCACTGCAGTGTGTATTTCATATACAATTTAGACAGCTGCAGCCTGACAAACACTTGCACTCTGCAACAGCACCGTGGATGTCTGGGAAAAAGAAATGAAAAAGGGAAGGACTAAGGTTCAGGGCTCAAGATACAATACAGCAGAAACACAAGTCAGCCCATTCCCACTAGCTGTACTTTGGGAGGAAGGCAGGGAGCTCACAGCTGTGCCCTGTGAGAAGGCACCAGCACGGGCCTGGGCTGCCTGGTGGGCAGCACTGCCAGAGAGAAGGGAAGGATGCCAACAGAAGCTGTGCACCACCTGAAGTGGGTCACAGGAGCAAAGCTCTGCACAAGTAAATGAGACACTGTCAACAGTTCCCATGGAAGTTGTTATTATAGCTGCAGTTCCAGTTAAATGGTCACTGTAGTCCTCAGAACAATGACAGTACTTGGCATGCTCTGCTGGTTTTCTCTCAAGTACAGACCAAAGACCACAGGGGATGATCAGTAACATATTGAGATGTACCTAAACACTCTGTCAAGTCTGGCATGGAAAACAAACTATTTTATGGAGCATAAAATTTAAATATTGAAGATGTGACTTACAACAAGTGGACATTATAGTCCAGAAGTGGCTGATCTAATTTATAACTTGTGTCTTCACCTTATATGACAGCATTATTTGTTCTTTGCTTTTGTGAGCTGCATGGGAATATGTAATTTAGAACTCTGTTTTCTTTTAAATACTCTCTTAGGAAAGCTCGAGAAAGAAATCACTTCCCATGAAAGATTACTTTTATGAACATCTTCAAGGAAAAAATAAGCTTATATATGCAGTAGTAGTTGTGGCCTACAGGGATATCTTTCTCATTGAATGATTTCATAGCCTGAGTCTTTTGCTGTTCCTGTTTTCAATCTGTAGCTGTCATCATAAGACTGGGCACAAAGAGAAAGGCCTGAAGTTACAGCAGAGGAATGTATATAAGGAGAAGCCCTGTGAAACATGCTGTACAGTATTCCTTTATTCTACTTAACTGGGGTTTGAATTTGGCTACAGTTTTAGAAAAACACTATTAATAGATACTATTGGAACAACATAAATACTGCAGAGTAAGGCTTACCTACAGTTATTTAATTCATATTTTGTTGAACCTGAAAAAGGATTTTTTTCATACATAAAGTAGCATGGCAAAGAACTGCCATGACAAAGTCTAACAAGATTAATCTTCCATATTGTCCTTCACCCATTTATTTCCCATTAGTTTTAATTTATATTTCAGGAAATGTTATCCTGAATTTAATAAATCAGACTACAAGGGTATTTAAAGAAAATGTTAGTCTATATGACATTTGTCCAAGTGTCACTGCTTGCTGAATTTCTTGTACATTTTATCCAGCCATAAAATATGGATCAGATTGTCATCTATTAGGATAATCAAAGTACTGAAAATCAAACTGTGCCTTTTAAACCAATCTGACCCTGTATTATAGCAAGATTGGGTATCACAGCTTTCTACAACATGAAAAATCATTTTGCTGCAGTTACCAATTAACTAAGACATCTAAATTCATAGCCAAGCATGAGATACATAGTGGTTAAATTAAAAAGTATCAATAATTATAAAAAAACTACCTTGAATGTGAATTGCTCATTGAAAACAGGGTTAAGGGTCTTTCTGTGGACTTTTGTCTCATATTTCTTCTTCTTATCAGGGAGCAGGAAGACTTTCACATAGGGATCAGATGTACCACCCATATCTAATGCAGGCAGCTCAGCTGCTTGTATAATCCCAACCAGAAGCTGAAAAGAGAGGAAAAACAGCAGAATGAAATTTCAAATAGATATCTATAAAAATACTGTAACAGAGGAATGCATATGCAGACTCTATTTCTGGCCTAGGAGAAACTATACTTCCCTCGCTTCTCACCCACCCCCCCTCCCTTAAGGAAGGCAAATGAAGCAACACTATTGACTTTAGAAAACCAATTATGGCAGATGCAGACTGTACAAAGGCTGTTTTAAAGCAGAAAAGAGGTTTTCAAAGGACAGCTGATTACAGCTAAATACAGACTTCATCCTTTTAAAGACTGCAATCAAATAACTTTCAATTGCTCTCTTCTCTTCTGCATTATTTTTCTGTGCTGAGCACCATGAATAGAAATCACATTATTAAACAATCAAGAATGTCTAATTTTGACTACAAAATTTATATTCTAAACCCCCAACACATAACCTTCCCCCAGCCAAGCACAAAAGGTGCAAATTCTCAGGCAGAGCTTTATTGAAAACAAATGAATCTTGCACTCTTCTTTATATTTACGTTCTCTTGCTACGTACATGAACAGGCCCAGGCGGTAAACTAAGGACAGCATTTTCAAAAAATATCTCATGAAAATGAACCTTTGGTAACTAAATCCTAATAACAATTTGTAATCTCATTGCAAAACAGAAAAATTAGATTTTTAAATCTCTTATACAATTTAAAGATAAGACTGAAACACGGATGGAACTTGTAAATGTCTTGGCTGGTTTTTATGTGTTATAAATGAAGGCTTATGCTGTGTTGTGTCATGTTATGTCATGTTATGTCATGTAATCTAGACACCCTTGACATTATGAGGCCTCATCAGCATAATGGAGCTGAGAAAAACAAAATACTTTTAATCTTGTTTCATAGATACAAAACTAAAGCAAACATTGAAGTGTTTCTTCAAGGTCATTCTGAAGATATTAGGAACTGGTAATGAAATCTGAGAATATTTTCTTCTAAATCAGTGCTTCAATCACAATATATTTGCTTCTCCATGGATGAATTGTTTAAAATTGGACTCAGAAACTCTAACAATTGGAATATAGAAAAATGTAGTTAATCTGTGAAAGAAACTTCTGGCTTCTAAGAGACTCTTCAAAGTTGGACTGAAAAGTTGGACAGTTTTAAATTCACAGTATGGCCTGCATGCTTTCCCACTGATAGGACTCTTTAAGCTCCATGAAACATTTTCCTTTTGCTGTATGAAACGCTTCTCCTTTTCTGTCTCATTTTTATTCTACATGCATAACAGTTCATAAACACATGAATAGGCTCAGGATCTACATCAAGTTTTTCACATCAAAGAGTGAAAAACAAGTCTATGATTTTTAGTTAACAGAGTGGATAAGCAATTCAATTCCTCTTTACAATTTCTCTCTCTAAAACTGAGGCACAATGCTCTGGAGAGGTCATTGGTCATCTTGTATTTTTAACTCTATGCAATATATTAGCCACATTTTGGGACTGTAGTTCCATGCCATTGCACTATACTAACCTAACTGAATCCCCTCTCCTACTCTTTTACATCATCTGTCCTTTGACAAGTTTTAAGATGCTATTTCGTTTACAGCAGCGAAACAAAATAGAAATCCACAACTCAGACAATTTATTATCTTAATTAAATACAATACAGACTTACAGATTTGGGGCTTTTACATCCTATTTTCCTTTGCAAAATACGGTTCATAAAATCAACATTCCCTTTAATAAAACTCACACAAGAAATTTGTTTTCACAGTCTAAAAAAACTGAAATCCATTTTTCAGAACATATTTGCAGCTTTTCCTTTCCTCCTCATTAAATCTTCTGCTACTGAAGGGTCTACACTTCATACTGATTTCATACTGATTTCAAGGAGGATCACAGTGACTCATCACATGGCCAGGCAATTTGCTCTGGGAGTTGAGGAAAAGCTCCTTTAACAACAGTTTCTTGAAAGGCTTCAGAACTCTTTTTAGCTCTTGCATTGTAAAACAAGCACTGGTAGTCAGAACATTGTTGAAAATACAGGCAAATACTATTTATTATGCCAGGTCATAGCTGTGTATAAATACCTTCCTGCTAATAGAGAAATTTTTCTTAATTTCTCTTACTGTCTTTGACTTGCAACAAGTAAGAATACCATGCTCTATGAACAGCATCAAATAAAGAATATGAATGTAGAATTTATCACAAGTACATGTGAAAGGCAGTTCAGGTGATGAATAGGAATTAACTGGGATTTACCTTCAGTAGTCAGTTCTTCCCCTAAACAGAAAAGAATGATGTGACTTTGACTGAAATTGTCAAAAACTTAAATGCAGGATATGTGTTCTCAAGTTTACTGAAAGATACACAGTAGAAATTAAGAACTCAGATGAGTTGGTATGCTTTGGGCCAAAATTAAGCACACTGAATTTTAATGTGAGGCTGTGAATTGGTCTAATTGACAAAACTGATGTCTGGTAAAGAGGCCACGGAGGCGAATAAAATATGAGCTAGTTCAGCATGTGGCCAGACATGTTAAGTTGGTCAATTCTAAGTCTACACATTATAATGTCTATTAATTCTGAAAACTTGGTAAGTATGCCAAAGTTTAGTCTTACCAGCTTCAGAGTGGAGTACTGAAGGAGCATCAGTCCTTAAATTCTTGTCCAACCCTCCTGTTTTTTTGGGGTACAGATCTTTTTATTTGAACTTTTGTTTCAGACTAGAATTTTAGGAAGTGTACTTTCATGGAGAGCAGCAGAACTCGATGCAGCCAGTTATTACAGCAAAGAGCACACTTCAAGTGAGAGAAAGCCATCTTACCAACCTTCTAAAAGAAACAGTGAATCAACTTACCTTTATGTCCCTCTATTTTTCTTCTCATTTGTGTTTGCTTACATTTTAAATACTTGAAGGCTGAAGCTACATTTTAGTGAGTGCATGCAAACTCCGTAATTTATGTGGATTGACACTGGCCAGTGATGCTTTAAGTTATTAATAAATATTAGACAAAACTGGATCTTCAGTTTTTGATTAAAGGTGTAATATAAAGTCCAAGTGCATTCAATACCAATTTAGTAGTACTTCTGTAATGAATTTTCTGTCTTCTTTTCTCCCTTTACTCCATGCAAGTAGTAAGGATTTCAGAAACGCCTACTTTAACTAAATGTATTACTTCATTCTCCACTTGCACACACACAAACAAAATGTTAAAGGTTAGTTGTTTCAAACCTGATTGTTCTGGAAGTCATAATCCAAAGAATATTGTATTTTCCCTAGCTTCTCAACTTCTTTGGCTTCTTCCTTCTCTTCCCCATCAGTCAGCCCAGTCTCAGCATCATCATCCTTAAGAGCCTAGAAAGAAGAAATGCAATATTCATAAATGAGGCAAACTGTTAAGTAGCAGTTTAAAATAGACACGATCCTCAAATCTATTTTAGAGCCATTAAAAGCAAGCATAACAGCAGAAATTCAAATATGCAATTTTCATATATAGCTCTACTTTCTGATCTGCTCAATAAGATGTTATAAATCAGCAAGCAAGCAATGGAAGTAGGAAGAAAGCTCCTTGGACTATAACAAGCAAGGATTGTTATAAAACCTGCAAGTAGAAACAAAATATCATCTCAATGTGAGGAAATAGTTCTTCTGGGCTCAGACTGGCTCTTAAAGAGGCACAAGGAGGCAAACATGCTATTAAATAAGCCAAGTCACGCATTCATTCAACTTAAGAATCTTGGCAATGTCAAACCTGGTTGTACATGCTGTGCATTGTTTGCATTTGGCAACACATTTCTGTAGGACTACTGTGATAAAGAGCATGTGCTGTGGATGAGCTCTTTCTACAATCATATGCCAAACATTTTTCATGTTTTTTAGAATGAATATGGAAGCAAAGTTTCCACCATGCCATTAGCAAATGCATGTTCCTCCTTTTCCCTCCCTCCCGAGACCAATTTCCTTTTTATTCATTCTTGCAATAAAGCTTGGCTGAACCAAATTGATTGCAAGTTGATTTTAGTTTGCTTAGAAAGAAATAATAAAAAAAAAAGAAATACAGAACTGCTCGCAAGCTTTGTCTATTGCATAAAACCTATTTTTTAAAGGACTCAGTAATCTTAGATTTTATACATAATTAAAATATTAAATGATGTATTCTTTTTTCCTGTACCAGAAAGCAGAAGTATTTTCACTGTGTAAAAGGTAATTCATACAATTATTAAACCATATGAACCATAACTAACTATGTAGATCTTATTCTAGCAGATTCTTTTCTAGATAAGAAGTGCAAAATAGACAAAAGTGATGAGGCAAATAGTGAAAGATTGTGGAAAATGTGAAAGCAAAGTTAAGAGTGTGAAAATAAAGAACCAATACTGAGCATTCATCCAGATTTGTTAATCTGAATGAAGGTTCTTTCTATATTAAGCTTCTGCTTGCACAGACAAACAAATGCCAGAATAAGATGTATTCTTTGTTGCAATGTAATTTTTCCGCAATTGTGGTTTTTAGTGTTGCAGGAAACCCACAGCATTTCTTAACAATATGTTGCTGCTGGAGCTCTCTGAAAAGGTA
The DNA here is from genome assembly GCA_013396995.1 of Dicaeum eximium. Taxonomy (NCBI): domain Eukaryota; kingdom Metazoa; phylum Chordata; class Aves; order Passeriformes; family Dicaeidae; genus Dicaeum; species Dicaeum eximium. The sequence continues at coordinate 1,500,487 of VWZP01009794.1, read as the reverse complement.
GCAAGGCTAAAGAGTGGCTATATACACAGCTGATAGTGGTTAGGGAAAGAAGAAACAAGAAAGCAATAACATTCTCACTCAGCCTTGAATAAAGTGAGGGCCACACAACAGTTGTGTGGGTTTGGAAAGAAGGAAGATTCATCTCTGGAGTAGAAAATGTTACTCTCCAGAAGCCAGATCTAAATAAAAAGGTCAGACTCAAAACTGTATGATACTAAGTAATTATATATCTACTTCTGAAATTAGCTAGAAATTCTGTTGGCATAGCTCAAATGAAACCAATCCAACAGCTTTGATTTTTGTGAGCTGAGGAGCTGGGTCTCATGTAAATACCTGAATGTTAGTGAATGACAGACTCTCTACTAGAAACATAAATTACATTGTACCTGGATGAGATTGGGGGGAAAGGTCAGTGATGGATAGAATCACCTGTGAGACTGGAAGAATATTATCTTTTAAACTAAACCATTTCTATTTGGAAGGGCTGAACTGCCTGAAATGAAATTTGGTTTGAGACATTTTATCACTGAGCCCTTAGTAAGTTCCCTGACTGTAGCACAACAATTTTTGTTAGTACAACATGAAGTGTGACACTTGAAAACTGATAGGCTCCCTGGCAGACCATACATGAGACTTTCAGGATATGGAGTGATGTGATTATGCCAAACACTCTTGCTTTTGGTAATAAAAATAAGCTTAAGGTTTTGTGATCATAAAGAAAGATATGACTCAATCCATCTGAAGCAACCAGGTTTATTTCAACCTGGAAACAACAGGAAATACTAAATCAGAGTAGGATGTTAACTCCAAGATCCACTGCTCTGAATCATCCCAGTATGGTCCCAAAAAAGGATTCCATGATAGAAGTGTGATATACAGCCCCAGAATATTATTGTTTCTGGGACAAGCACTGGACTTTCTGCTTTTCCATCTACTTTTGACCTAGATTTTCTTTGAGAGGAAATATCCTATGGCCATTCCCCAGGGAAAAAAGCAAGAAGGCAAAAAGAACCTTATATGCTAATTTCCAAGTTAGAGGACTTTGTAAACAGTCCATCAAGGCAATAGTTATATATCCATACTTTCTTTGGGAAAACTCCATTCTTTTCTGCAAAGCTGTTCAGTCCAGATGACAGAGCTGTGGGTAGCTCAATGTGAAAGAAGTTCTTACTATGACTACAGAAAATATAATGGGAAGCTAACATCTCTCTTGCAAGGGAGTTTTGAAGTGCAGGCAGAAAACACTGTATGGTTAAGACACCTGTCTCCATAGGTTATGAGAAGCCTCCTGGAAAGGTGAATGCTATTTCCATGAGAGATGGAAAACACTGTACATTACTGACATCAGCTGAGGAGCTACATGACTCTTCTTGACCTTGACTCAGAAACATTGAACCACTAAGAAAAAACACTAAGAAAGAAAACAATGTTTGGATATGGACAAGTTTGTGGCACTGGGGGGAGGAAAAAGAGGACAAATTCTTATCTCTACAGCAGTCTGTAAATAATAGTTTTTACTGTTAAGATAGGAATTTGCTTTCAAATAAGAGGTTAATGATTCAGGAAGAAGCTGATGCTTCAAAAGAAGCACCAAAGTTTCTCATGTTTGATTTAGCTGCTGAATTCCAAAGAGAAAGAAGAATTGGTTTGCTTGGTTTGCTTGAAACACCCCACAGGGATTTTAATTTTGTATTGAGATTCTCTGAAAGATCAATATTTAATGGAATACTACTACAACCCTCAATTTATAGCATACTGCATCACACTGTATTGAATCCTACTGTTGCATTGCCACAATCAGTTAAAATAAGCAGCTATGTTTTATTTGTTTTATAAAAAATAAAGTATTTTTAATTATAAGCAAGCTTTTTCATCAAGCCTTTTTAACTGATAAACCGTAACCAGAAAGACTGGATTTAGATGCAGAGGAATCTAAGCCCTGTCTTCTCTAACATTTTCTTTAACTTCATGACATTTCAAATCTTTTTTTTATGTGAAATATGCAACATGGAAATGCATAATTGCATTGTGCTGGAGACTGGATTTATCTTTTCTAATTTGAGATGACCATGAATTTTACTCAAGCAGTTTCTTCATTTCTGCAGAAACACAACAGTAAAACATCTATGTCCCCTCAAATGTGTATAAGTATCTGAAAAATAGGCTTATATGTAAGCAGGTGTAGGAATGTACCAAGAAAGTGTTAACCCAGTACAAACATCTCAAGGTGATACATCTGTGCCTACTGAAATCAGAGCCACTACTCTGCAGTGGTTCTTACAACACAAAGGGCTAAATTACAGCAATTTGAGATCCGCTGTTCAATCTGCTGGTTGTATCTTCACTTCCATAACGTTATTAAGAGTGGTTTTGCAGCCACCGCTTCTGAGTTGCTAAAGAAAATGCTTAATTTTCAATCCTTTTGAAACTCCACACCCTGTAGTGGGTTTTTACACTTCCTGGGTTTTTTCTCCCTCTCATTCCCCTAGGTGACAGAAGCCTTTCTCTGATGACACTGAGTCCTGATACTGTAAATATCCCTTGCTTTCAGCTCAGTTCCACCAAAACCCCTGCACCTTGTCACCAGGATTGCCACACTACTATCAACCACAAACCACAAAAGAGATTCTAGGGCTTAAAACAACTTTACTTTGATCCCTCCCCAAACTATGTGTAGAAAGTGAGAGAGTCTGCCAGGGCAGTTGCTCTGCTGGTTGCCTCCAGATTCCATGTGTTTGGAAGCTTCAGGAAAGCAAAGTGGTAGGAGACTCATGTAACAAAGCTGCTGGGGGAGCAAGTGTACTTGCTTGCCTCTGTACTGAGAGGCAGAGGCCACAACCATGACTGAGTCACATCTTGTTAATGAATAGTTTATGCTGCAAACCATTTAAAATGCAAAGCACCTTAACTTTTGTATATAAAGAAATGCTTTTATTAACAGAGTTTTTAGGGTTCCTTCTGTTCATGGGGTGGCCTACAGCCTTACTTTAAAGGAAACAAGTTACCATTAAGCAAGAAGGAGAGATATTGGGAAGCAAAACAAAACACTGACTGCAGCCTGTCATTTTGTTTGCTGCATGGTGCATACTCCTGATTTCCTTCTCCACCTGCCCCTCCATAATTTCTTTAGGAAGGGTGAAAGAAATATTATTTTAATGTTTGAATGATGCCCAGTCTTCAGGCTTGTGCAATGCCTGGTGAGCTGAAAAAGGAAACAATAAGATTTTGTAGCAAGAATGTTCTGTGCCATGTCCAACAATGAATTTATTGGGAAAGCAATTTTTCTTCCACAACTAGAAAGGGCTGCTTTTCCACTAATGGTGGTACACCTCTTATCATTATCTTTCCCATTCAAGAACACCATAATTCTGATCTGGCCAATTTTTATCCCAAGGGAAAACAAAAGCCTTTAAAAATTCCTGTCTGGTTCCCTATCACAAAGCAGACAAGCTTGCAATTGTAACATGTTCTGTATCACAGTCCCTCAGAAGGAAAGGCAGCGTTTCATTCATTCAGCATCTGCTTTCTCTCCATGAATTAATTTAAAGAGCATGTTGTGCTGGGTTTTCAGTGGCTGTGCCAGGCTTTGGTCATTGTGAAACCTACTTTGCCATCACTGCTGTAAGAATGTTGGCCTCACATACCAGCAGTGGGCCACACTGATGCACACAATGAGAAAAACCCTGCTGGTTTCAGCATGCAATGCCTTCACTTGCTTGATTACTCCCTTACTTGTTATCCAGCTTTTAAATGGTCTTGGTTGGGTTATTCAAAAGGTTTTCTTTCTTTAGGAGCCCTATGACATGAGGTCATCATGTTCAGTTTAAGAGCTTGCTGAATTGTTTGGGTACTTAAATACCAACTTAATCTGGTGCAACAGAAAAATACAGAAAATACTGCAGGTGTTCAGTGTAAAATATGAATACATTCATTTAACTTGGAGCTGTTAAGCTCACAAATCAACCTGTTTGTGATGTTTTATAAACACCTATAGGCAGTGTTTATAGGCTGAAAAAAGACGAAGCTGATTTCTCCCTCAACCTGGGAGCCTATTTTTGAAGTTCATTCTGTGGGTCAGGGTGTGCTTTGAAAGCAGGGCCCATGTGTGTGAACTCAAAGTAGCAGGCACTGCTGCTGCCCTGCTCTGCCCCACCTGCCATATGGCAGGCAGCACTCGCTCGCACTGAGCAGCAGGCTCTGAGTGGGAGGCAGCTTCAGACTGCTTGGCCAGGGAATGCTGCTCCATCAATTGTTCTTCATCCTCCCCACATGAATGGCAGTGAGCCACAGGAAGCATGCTTTGGGACAGAGCTGGCTCCTTGGCCTGGGAGGACCACTCAGAGTACTACATTTGTTTGTGTTTGAAAAATCTGTCATACTATATAATTAGGACTATGTGCATTTGATAGTGAAAATTAATCTAAATATAACCAGACATGATTTACTGAGTGCCACTTTGATCTCTGGAGAAAAAGTTGGCACAGACCTGTTCTACTGGCTTAGTTCCTTAAAAAGAGATAAAATAAATGTCTGACCATCTTCTAAATAGGACTTTAGGAAGTACCTGATATTCTCATTTTTGAAGGTTGTTTTCTATTAATATTTATTATTTATCAATTTGTAAAGAGTAAATACCCTTGCTTAAAAAGAAAATTATTAAATATTCTCACATATTTGGTTTTTATTTTAATTTTTTAAAACCGTATACCTCGTTAATATGAACTTGTTGTAGATTATGCATACCCACTAACTTCAGACATAGTGTAGGAGTGTAGCTCTCCACAGAATCTGTGGATATAGGTAAATGTCTTTAGAGTCTGATTCAAGTAATTTAATTTAAGGACTAATTGCATACTTTCTAAATGCCACTCATTAGGAACTTGCAGCCTCTGGTCTTGAATAAAGAACTCAAATTTAATCTGTTAATCAAGAAAATGCAAAAAACATCTTTGAAAATGAAAGCATCCAGTGGTAAGACTTTCAATAAAGAAAACAAGATATGTAAAAGAATGAGTAGGATCTGCATCTTCAAGACCCCTAACAGTACAGTAGGTTATAACAGAAGTAATAAATTATTTACTGTACAAAAAAAAATAGTTTAACAAAGGAGGAAAACAAACTCAGGAAGCATGCAAATCAGGGTCCTATGTTTTCCTGGGAGAGAATGAGAGGAAAAGACAGGAATGCAAATAAGCCCAGTCTTGTGTCTCATAGCTATTGCTTCCATATTTTCAGACTTCTGAAGTCTAACATAAATCTAAATTTCAAAAGAGTTTAACCAAAAATCTATTTGCAGAACACAAACACTCATCTGTAACATTTTATCTTCATAAACATGTTATTCACATTTTTCAGAAAGTTTTATGCACACTGCACAGTTGTCTTTGAGGCAGGTGAAAAAGCAGGACAACTGGTCAAGGCTGAGATTGAATCAATGTACAAACAGGACTCAGTCAATCCATTTTGACTGCCACAGTAAACTTACTGGGCTCCTTTTCTATGAAGACTCATCCCCATTGTTTCTGACTAACCCTCTCCACTGTAGTGGCTCTGCAGCACATAATCTCTCTGAGTGTGAATTAGGATGTCTCACTGCATTGTGAATAAGCCACAGCGAGCATTAACGCCATCATGGGCTGAAGATGACAACAAATGGGAACTGGCATGCTGACACCAAGCTAGGTAGCACTGTGGAATAAATACACTCACTATTCTCTAGGCATTCAACTGGGAAAACACGTTATCTAACCAAACACTGCAGAAGAAAAGACTACTGCCAGCAACAGAGCTCCTGTCCTTCAGAAAGATCCTCCTGGATTTTTTTCTGGCAATAAAGGTTTGAGTTGCTTCGAATGAAATCCAAGCTCTCTAGATGTCAGTGTGGATTATCCTGACTTCATTTGGGCTATTGTCTTCATGCTGCCAGGTCAATGCAGTCTACTCTGGAAGGTTTCAGGGCACCTAACACTAAAATTCTTGTTCCTGCAGTATTTTGTCTACGTGAGGGCAAGGGTGTTGGATGATCAACAGCTAGAATCATAAGGTGAATCAGTGTAAAAAAACATCCTATGTTGAAGTTTGGCTGGGTGCAACTGCAGCTCTCACTGTCATGTCACTTTATAACACCTGCTATTCAGAGAGGAACATTAATCAGAATATTCTGATTAAGTTAGTACATAACCCCAATGTAAAAGGAAGACCTATGTAAAGGAAAAACAAACTTACAGAGAAGTCAGGTGGCTGACTGAAGGACACAGTAAGTCAGTAGCAGAGCCAAGAATATACTACTCATACTCTAGGCTGTAGTACATATCCCTAATACCAAATCTCCTGTTTCAGCTAACACACACATTGTGAGCCAAAAATTCTTTACTAGCTACAGAGTTTAGCCTGATGAAGTTATTAAATCTCCTTTTCCACAAATGCTTTATGACCTCATAAAATGTACAGACCACAACAATTAGTTGTAATAGTTTAGCCCTCCAAGTAATAGGGCTAAATTTTAGTAAGTTCTCAGTGCTGCTGTTCATGACTGAAATGATTACGTCTATTTCTTTTCTTAGCCCACAGGCTGAGCTTAATCACGGATTTTGCTGTACCAATGCATTAAATCCAGACATAATAAATCTGAAGCTATTACACCATCTCTGAAACAGAGTCTTCAGGGCCTTTTTTTTCCTCCTCAAAGAAAAAAAGTAGTGGGAGCCACCAGGGGCATTAGTAGAGATTGAAAGTTATGAAGATGAAAACCATGATGGGAAGACCTCACAAAAACACTACTGCCAGTTGTCACTAGGTTGCATCAACAGAAATCTGTACTAAGACCACTTAAAAAACTTTGGTACGGAACACTAAGAATTTAATGCATGAGCACTGTACTGAGATTATGTGAGAGCCCACAGCAAATTTATGATATAGCAGTCATTTTAGCAACACTTAGAAACTAAGACATTAAAAATACACATTACTTCTGTCTACTTTTGATATGGTGACATTTATACAAAAAGGAAATATAATTAGCAAGTTATTTTTATGTGCTGATCAATGTTAAACTTGAGCTTTCTGGTACAGTTTGACTTAATATTTTATCTATAGAAAGAATGACAACTTGTTTTCTTCCACCCTCTTCCAGCCTCCCCCCAAATATATATCCAACCAAAAAATACCCAATCAATTTAGTTCAGCCTGTTGATGTGTGTATCAAAGCTACTACATGTCCATCTCTGCTAAGGAGACAGAGCTGTCAGGAGACTATGCATGAGAGCTTAAGTCTAGGTGCGTCCAAATAGCAAAATAAACCTACCGCAAGTGACAATCCAGAACAGTCATGAGACACAACATTGACAAGGAGGACATAGGAGGAAGAAATAAAAATTAAAACATCCACACACAAACATTAGTAGAAAACATGGAGAAATGACCTTTTTTACAGGTGTACATTCATTAACAATTTTGCCTTCCCTAGAAGGAATCTAATCCTCCCAGCAGCCCTTGGCAGAGCTGTATACTCGACTTGAAAAAGTAAGCCTTGCCTGCAATGGAAATGGGTCTCAAGACTGCAAACCTAACCTTATTTTCAACTCATCTCCCATTCCACCTCAGCTACATTTTTTGATAATCTTCATATAAAGACAGTTTCTCTTTTGAAGTTGTGTTTAGGGAAGTGGATATTTTGAAGCACAAATATTCTAAAAGAGAAAAAAAAATGATTCCCCTTTCTGTAATATCTAGCTATCATGTGTGACTTTTCAGCTGACTGTGTCTCTGTGACAAAAGGATCTTCAACTATGCCAACTTATATGGCTCTATAATGACCTGGCATGGATGGGCATAAATAAAAGTAGTTCACAAGTTCTCCTCAACAAAAAACTCCAGACAAAGATAAAAATTTTATTTCCAGGAGCTGTTGCTTTCAATTTATCAAATGGCACTCTTTTTCAACTTCATGTGCCTAAGGAGCTAGGATCCTGCAAGATGCCACGTGACTAGCAGCTGCTATTATGCACTCTTAGCTGAAGGCAGAAGTAATTAGCACTTGCACGTTCAGGCCTAACAATGACTGAAGTAGGTTTTTCAGTTTTTGACAACATTAGTACTCTATGTTGCCCTTTATAATGGCATTAGATTTACATCTTACTCTTCAACTACTTTTTTAACAATTTGCTTCTTTCAAGAGCTAAAATGCATGCTTATTATTCCCCTTTCTGTTTTATGCCAGAGCCTCTAAAATGCTTCAATTCTCTTACTGAAGTACACTACATTTAGCATTGCCTTGAGTTCAGCTAGGTATATTAAAACCTGCACTGGTTAGTCAAGATTAACTGTTAGAATAAAAACCACATCATATAGAAAAAAATGACAACCAAATGTTGCATTAGGAACCAAGTTGGCGAAAGTTACTGAATGCCAAGGACTTAAAATCTGTACACTGTCAGACTGCTAAAAATGAATTTAAGGTGTTAATTTAAGAACATTTTAGCCTGGGTTTTAAATCCCAGACAGTAAGGAGAAGTGGCTGGAGAGTTGGTGATCTACTTATTAGAGGTCTGACATTTACATCAACTGTGAATCTACCCTCCTTAGGTTTAACTGTGCAAAACAAAATATCATAGTTATATCCCAAAATATCCAGGCAAATGCAGGTTTAAATAACCATAACAAGTATTTTGAATGGAATAATCTTAAAATACCTATCTGTGCAACATTTCAAAGTCTGAGCTCCTTTTGTAGACAAAAGACATGGGCTTCAGCTTTGTGTCAAATTTTCCCATTAAAAAGATACAAATGAAACTCATTACTAATAAAGTGACATAATGTTGCATTTCAAATACTTATTTTCCAAGAATCCATGGTCATTTATCCAGGTCCTAATGAATGTAATTAAAAACACTTAATACATTGTAAATACAACAAAGGCCTTACATGATACGGAACAAATTCCACAGAAATATCAATAAACAAATTGCACATTATTTATCCTATGATGAAGTATTAGGTTTGTTATCATTAGCAGGACATAACAAAGTTCTCAAGAAATTTTTCCATCAGCATAATCAAAGCAGTTCTTCCAAATTATTCTGGGTTCAATGGAAGAGCTAGCTTACAGTAGCTTAGGGTAAGCAAACAAGTGACAACCTGATTTTCCATACACTGAAGAGGAAATATTTCAAAATTTCTTAATATTAATACCTCAGAACAAAGTCTATAAATAAAATACAGGGATGAATGCTAAATCAAAGTGCTTTAAGAGAAGAAGTTTGTTTCACATTCATCATACAGAGAAAAAAACCACCAGCATAATATCTTCTTCAAGGGAGAACTCAAAATTTCTACTCTGATGTTTTTTGAGCTCAGTAATCTTTCTAACCTTGGAATACCTCAATATGCATTCATTTTGTGTACTGAGGATGTTTTTATCAGGTGTGAATTTGTCTTGTGTTGGTGTCACACACTCCAGTACACCAGTATGGCACATGAAGCATTGTATCTCCAGGAGGAACCAAGGTTAAAACTGCAGTGTAGTATCTAAAGTACTCCACTTGCAAAGGGGATGTAAGGGTCTCCAGCATTTGCTCTTTGTCCTCATCTCTGAAACTGAAACTAGAAATAGCTTGGATAACTCTACACTTATCCATTATTTTCCTCCCCTTACCTGAGCTCCTTTCTGACTCCCCTCATGTGATCCATTGAAGCTGGTCATCAGCCTTGTAAGGCTTCCTCACCCACTCTCCCAATTTTGCTCTTCCCCCACTACATCCTACATGCCTGGAAAAGCATGCTAACCTGTTCCAGGACCCTTAAGACTGGCTGATGAGCCACACTGGTGGCTGTTCCATCACTGAGCAGTGGCCTTTCACCACTTGCTCTGGACTGGTCCATGTGCCTCTTTAGCTACCATGCTTTAAGATTCTCTTCTTGGATCTCATCCCTGACCAGCTGGCCCTACTTCTTGGGTTCCCAGCTTTGACTTGTATTTCTCATCAACCTGCCTTCAGCTCAGCTGTCTTCTATGCTAGATCCCAATTTGTGGAATCACCTCCTTATTCCTGAACATGTTTTTATCCTCTCTTTTTGACTGGGTAATTGCTCCTGTACTTCTCTAGCTCAACTTCCCCAGGAGTCTTGGGAACACAGACTTGACCATGGAATATCTTTAAAGTTACTTGCTTCTACTTATGAGGGTTTGCAAAGCAATTCTCTAAATTTCTTCAGTCCTTCCTTTTTGAAAAATCTAGCCCTTTGTCTTCTTAGCTTAGGAAATCTCTGAGCTTTGAGGACAAATAGATACTTCATATTTATTTTCTCATCCTGTTGCTTATTCCCAACATTTTGCTCCAGGAAGGGCAGTACTAAAATCCCATGAATAAAAAGCTTTGTTTTCTCTCAGGAAGGTATTAATTGATACTGTGGCCCTTATTATTAAGCCCTGCAACCTCTGCTTCTCTTCCACCAAGCAGATCTGAAGGACAAGCTTTTCTGCCCTTACAGAAGTTATGCTGCTCTCAAAGGGCATTATATTAATCTTCTCCAAGTTACTCAGTTGACTTAGAGCTCCAAGTATGGCCTGTTATCTTTAATCTTCTCCTCTCTAGAACAAAATGAATTCTCCAAACATCACTGTGTTGAATGTCCCTGTGGTTTTCCTTTTTCATTATCTCCCCTTGTTTCTGACTCTCATTTTTTGCCTCTATACTATTGTTTCCTTCTCAGCTGAACTTCTGTGTAAAAAGAAATTTAGAGTTCACAACTACTTTTCTTTATCATGTAATCTCAGAAATACTGTTAGTAAGATATACGAACACTGTACTAGGTCTTGAAAAAGGTACAGTGAAAATTGCACACAGTTGCTCCATTTTTGAAGCAAGCAGGACACCCTTGATAAACTTGCCCCTTGATAAACTCGCCCCTTAAGGATGAGGCATTATATGCCTGCTCATGTTTTGTTAGCAGAGCAGGGAAACTGGCTGGCTGCTTCATCAGTGATGCCACACCCAGGTTCATCCCCTGTGATATCACTGAGAAGATGCTGTCAATCAGTCCATTCTTCACAGATCTACTACTGAGACAACAAACTTTTTCTAGACACATCAGACAAAAATCTTCAAATGCAACCCAAAAGTTCAAGAAACGGAGAGGTACTTTACCTGGTCTTTCATGCTTTTCCCTAAATCTTTAACATCTTTCATGTTAATAGCATTCTTCCCTCCCTTCTCCTTTCCCTTCTTCTTGTTCTTCTTTTTGAACAAGCATTTCTTACAGAGACAAAAGCAGCAGGTGAGGATTAATAGGACTGCAACTATGGCTATGGCTATTAAGGCCCAAGGTGGCACTGGAAGAGAAAAAGACACATACACAAAAAGAAGGTGGTAAACTGTTAGTAAGGTTAAATTTAGAAACAAGCACATTTCTCTCACAGCTAAGCCTTTTTCAATGAAAATGCCTTGCAGAAATAACTGAGATCCTTTTTAAAATATCCTGTCATCACTTATGTATTTCTCCCAGCTGAGCATTTGCCCATACAATGCCAATTTAACATATCTATCTATATACAAGCCTGGTGACACATATCAAACTCACCTGCAGCTATTTTGATTCGTCAACCATCTGAAAACAGTATATCCAAAATATTTACACTGTGCAATCTGTAAAATGCTCAGCACATTTAAGCAATTACTAGTTTCTTTCTTTAATCATCTCCCCAACCCACCTGGCATTGTGGCTGAATCGGGTGGAACTGACTGGAAATTTCCCTTTTCTGGAATGGTATCTGATCCAAGCAGTCAGTTCTAATGAACAGCCCTTTTCCTCTGCCCACTGCTGCACTTGACAGATTCGCAGATTCCTCGCAATAGCTGCAGGTCAAGGTCACCAGTGAAGACTGACCAAGGACAAAGGGCTGTCCAACCCATGGGAATTTGCCCTATCTGGCATCATGCCCTTAGCACTAGCAAAGCTTCAGCACACAGCTATATTCTCACCTATATTCTCCTATAAACAAAAGACTGTGTTACATTTCTTCATTAAGTTCAGAATGCAGGACATGGCTGAAGCACAAATAAATAAGAAAGAACACTTACTACCATAAAATGTTCTTGTTAAAAATCAGAATTTTTGGAAAAAAGCAATTAAGGTGACACTTAAACGTGAGTACTCCAGAAGGCAATTATCTTCACACAAATCAGCTTTAATGACCACTGATTCCCACATTTAAGCAGAACACCTGACAAAATTTTAAATCTTGTAAACTGTCATTTTCTAAAAATCTTGAAATGCACTCAGTTGGCCTGCAAGATACTCAGTACATTACCTAAAGGTCTCTAATATGATACAGAGCTACAGAGCAAAGCCAAAAAGTGAATCAAATTTGACATGTTGACGTCAGTGAATCACAAAAGGGAATGGACAGTATAAATAGAGAAAATTAATTGCCTGAAGGAGCTGAGAGGAGTGCAAAGCATAGTCACCCAAACTTCCACTACAAATTACCAGTTCGGGAAGATGACAGAGCATCTACACCTTCCTTACTCTATATTTAATGAACTTCTTTTCTAACTTTTATTCAAATGACCCTAATGACAGATAAAAATGTAGGAGAATAGTTAAACAATAATTTCTGTAATATTTTTGTGCCTCCAATTGTTCATTAAACGCAGCTGCTATAAAAGGAAAGCTGCACCATATGTAGAACAAATGAGAACTGATTACTAAACAAATGAATGATAAGAGACAAATGGTGAACAGATTAACAGCTGTTTATGGGATGTATTTTATGAAGTCAGCAGAGGCAATCCTGCAGTTAAAGTTGCATTAGATCTGCACTTATCACAACTTAAAATCTGTATTTCATGCATTAGTATTTAATTTTGTCTTCCAATCTGGTGTAGTACCATTTTGTAGCACAAAAATGTAGCTCTTCTACGTTTTTTTCCCCCCAGCACTCAGAAATGTAAACCCATCATCTTTCACAAGAACTATGTGCTCTACTCAAATTCCAAACCTCATGTTTAATTAGTCTGAAACAGCATTTACATAACACTGTATCTAAGATAATCCACAAGAGTTATGCCAAAAGGAAATTAATGATGTACCCAAATTTATCAGCTTTTTGTTTCACTGATTTGTCAGCAGTGCCTGAAGCATGAATATGGGGAGCAGCAAGAATATGGGACAGGGTTCTGTCAGCAGGATGCCACTCTGTGAGGTAAGAGAAGAGGAATGCATCAAGTGCAGGTAAACTGTAGAATCTGTGAGAATGGGTTGAGGACACAGGGAATGTAGGCATTAATAGGACAATCACATAGGCATCCTGCAGATGAAAAAGCTTGTGTAGGTCATGAATTCAAGTGCCTTTGTGCTCAAAGTGTTGTATCAGGTGGTATTCTGGCACTGCTGCCTTGGTTCTCTGAAGCATGAACAATGTAGGGTACCTTGGGGAACATATGAAACACTTGCAGATACCTCAGCTTCTTTTTTACAATGTGTTGTCTGCTCTCATCTGTTTGTAATTTAATTTCAACCAAGAGCTCTTGTGATGCAATTAAATGATCATTGAATTAATATCTGGTACGCCAAGAGCTATGCAGAATTCCTTACTTATCTCTTCAGAAAAAAATATGCTTCCTTCTTTTATTAAACAAAGCATAAGCACTAAAGTAAAAAAATGGACGCAGCACAAAATCTGGACATTTAGAAAACCACTGTAAAATCCAAAACCAAAAAGGAATGGATTATTTTTTCCAATAGAAGTGTACTATCTCTGTCAAGGAAATGGCTCATTTGAACATTGTCATCAACAGAGATTGCCCAGACAATGGATGTAAATAACAGATTTAAGACAAGTGAAACATACAGTTATCATTGGCTTTGAAGAGATGTTTGTTTCCTTTCAAAAGCATGATACAAACATTTTAAAAATGTTAATAATTTTACACAACACTGAAAAAAATTTCCAGAATTACTGAAGACTTTGAGAGTTTTTCTACCTGTGCTCCCCAATTTATGATGCTGACCGAGAAGCCTTAAATTCGAAAAAAGATAAGGTTTCAAAAGCTACTTTTCTATAAAGTTATCTCCAGATGGACAGACTGAAGTCACTAGTCACTATCTAGAAGACTCAAATCTGCAACCTTTTATTTTTTAGGCTGCAGTTTACCAACTGTGACTACTCTCTATAAAAATCTTATCAACAGCGTAAGAAATTCCTTTTTATGCAGTGGCTCATATTGAAGATCCCTACTGAATAATTTCAGTTGGACTTTACACGTGCTTATACCAGATTTTCAAAGAATTGTATTTTACCAGTGGATAACAGTGGGAACCTACCTTTTGAAGAGTACCTCCATCCATATGATAACAGTTTGACCAGGCTCAGCAGTCTGAAACCTCAGGAGGCCTCTGGACATGAACCACTGCACAAAAGTCCTCTGTGGCAGATGAAGCAGGGTGGGTGACTTGGAAAATGCAGATCTTGACGCAGGGATCAAGGTGTCAGGGAGCCAGAAGCTTCTTGTACAGCTTGTCTTACCGACTGCCTGCACAAGGGGGTGCTTTGAAACAAGCAATACTCACCTACCCAACCAAGCAAAAGCTATTGGTTTAAGGATAATTAATATGTGTGTAAACTTTCTGGTGTTTCAGTGCTATTTTCTTTGTTCTACTCCTCTGGGAAAATACAGAATACTTATTTTGAAGAAGCTGTCATGAATGTCTAAGTGATTTGGTGATTCTACAAAGCTCTTAAAGACAAATCTATAAGAAGGGATTTGCTGAGTAGCAGTTAGTAAATAAGGTCTTGAATTAGTGTTATTGATCCAATCCAGAGTATGCTCTAGGACTTCAGTCAGAAATGCAGGAATGAAGCCTATTTGCAAAAGTAGAGTGTAGAGAAAAAGAAACATATGGCTTACTCCTGGGCAATAGCAGGACACTGAAAGGAGTAAGCTCTAGGAATGTGTTGAATCAAGGCATTTTGAGTACCAACTTTGCACACTTCACTCATGCTGAACAACAGTCAGACACAGATACAGCTAAATGTGAGTTCTCTTATCCCTCTCTTTTGCTTCCTTCCACTAATGCCAGCCAGTGTGCATATTGTGGGTCATTGGATGCATTTGATACATTTCACAAATAAAGCAGCTGTGATGCTCTCAGATTATCATTTTAGTTTGGGTTTAGGAGTCTGTTTACAAGGCTTATGTCCAGACCATAACCATAGATCATGCTTGTACCCGTGTTCTGCAGTGATCTGTGAGGGCACAATGGACAGAGTGAGAATACATGTTCCCAGAGGTCACCTAGTGATGCTCCAACTGCAAAAGGCAATTTGCCCATGAGAGCAAAGCTAATCCAAAGCACTGCCCCTACAAACATCAAGTCCTCAGGACTGACTGCTTCATTTCACTGACTTGCTTCTACTGAGCTGCACTAGGTACAGCTTGTGTCCCAGCCTGTCATTAAATCTTGGTCCTTTGAGCATGCTAGATTCTAAGGGAAGGATGTATTACTGAGTTATTCAATTTAAGAGCTACACATTTTGTCCTTTATATAAAGACATCCTTACTTGGCTTTACACAAAATACTTGGAGAGGTACAGGCCTCGGGTCTAAAACTGACATTTCCGTTAGATGATCTAAAATTATCAAATGCCTTGGAGGACATCTGACTGCAGAGGAAAGGCTTTAAGGGGGAAGTCACAAAATGTGTAACAGCATCAAAGTGCTGCAGTCTGAGAAAGAGAATAAAATCCTTAATCCTAATGATTTTCTTCCCTTTCTGAGTGCAATGTCAGAAGAAACTTTACTAACTTAGAACACAAATAGAGGGAAGGTCAATGAAGAACTGAAGAGCTGAATTAAAAAGTTAGGACTCCCATACCAAAAATACTGTTCAACAAAAATTCCCAATTAAGCAATCCCATTTAAACTGACAACAAAGGACTATCAGATGATAGTAGTTTCCATATTATCCTGCAAAAGAGGCATATAGCATGTTGGAATTGATAAATACTAATAATCTATGTTTCAGAGGAGGCATGGTGCTTAACAGGAAGCTGCAACTGCCTAATAGCTGTATGTGAAGCACATTACTGTAATCTAAAGCTCTGGTAGCCTGAACATGGGCTCACTGGCAGTTTCAGTTTATTGAACCATAATTTCTTCTTAGCTTTTTGCACTTCCAGCTTCTAATCAAGGAGCAAATTCCATATATAGCCATATTCAGACTTTTTGTATAGAAATTCCCCAGGGACCATATTCTGGAAATCAATTTGACATTTATTAGAAGTTACTCATAGAAAATGTCCTGAAAGCAAGGACCCAGGTAAAAGATACCACTACCAGAAGGACTACAAATGTGATCAACACAAAGAAAAGAAAATGCTGATATGTGGTAAAATGACTCAGGAAAGACAAAAAGTAAAAATTCATACTTGCATATACCGATTATTTAAATACTAGCATACAGGCTTATACAGCTACATTTCCACCCCAGACATGCTTTTGTGTGACCTCTTGTTTTAACAGGATGCTTGCAAAATACTACTTTTACTTTCTTACATTTACTTTACATTTTACTTTCTTACATTTACTGCAACTTTTTTTTTTCAGTTTAAAGTTCATGCTGCTACCCTTGATCCATCACTAGGAAGAACCATTACTAAATAACTTAATGAATGCACTCATGCTCGTATTGCTCCCCTTTATTTTTTGAGCATGTGCAGTTGCATAAGACTCTCTCCGTCAATACTTTATGAAAGTTACTGAAGCCTTAACTCTGCTAAAAGAAGTATGTTCTGACAGTGAAAGATCCCCACAAAAAATAACAGTGGAAGTGCACTGATCAGATGAGTTCACTAACTGAATATACCCCTGCCTATAGATTTTCAGACATTATAATGCAAAATTATGCAAAATTTCTATGACCGAACATTCCATTCTTTGCAAATAAACCCACATGGAATTTAGCAGTAATCCTTGATACAGCTACAAATTTAGCCAAGGAGCTTGGGCTATTTGAGAATGTGATGTGCCCACTGTATGATCAAAATCTGGAAGCCAAAATGCATTAAAGAACTAAGATATTTACCTGAGGGCAAACCCCCACCTACTATTGTAATTTGCAGGTCATTTTTATGTTTATTACTGCTGGTATTAATTCACCTATTACAACATGTGATATGTTCTGTCAAAGTAAAACACAATTACTCAACACTTAATTTGCAGGTCATTGAGCACAGAAAGAAGCACAGAGCACTTTCTGTTTGTCTGTGTTCCTCCCTCCCTCTTTAATGTGTTTTGCTCCCTCTCCCGTCCAGTTCTTCACTGCTCACTCTCATCAGCTCCTCTGCCCCTTGTCTCTGGAGACACATGGGGGAGAAAGCAAGAGAAAGCAAGGTGGGAGAGTCCAGATGAGACAGGATGGTGAAGCAGCCAGAGGGAGGAAGTAAAGCTGCTGAGATGTCTCCTTCTTGAAGGAAGTACCTCAGAGAGATTCCAAAGGCCTTCAGGCTTGAATGTCACGTTTCATCTGTATAAATGTTACAATGAAAACAGCTCCTCTGTTACCCTCCACATTCCCCTCCACCCCAAATCAAAATGAGACAGAATAAGAGCAGAAGTGTTAGCACAGCCCTGCGCTCTGCTGGCTCTGTCACTGTCGCTTGGGGCTGCTCTCTTGGGCTCATTTTCAGCTCAGCTAAGGCACCACCTCTTTGGTGGCCACATGGTTCAGCAAGGTCTCTCCTGTGGTCTCCAGCACCTGGCTGCCCTTCCCAGCAGTGCCATGCTTCTGCAGGTATGTCAGCTCTCCTCTTACCCCTTCACAGCTCTCAGCTTTCCTGCCTGCTCCTGCTTCCCACTTCCTTCAGCAAATACAGCAATTTCTTCCATTGCCCTCTATGGAAGATGACACACTGCACCTGGCACACAACGACCCAGAGGAGACACCAGCGGCTCAGCTTCCTGCTGCACAGCATGTCCCTTGGGAATGACTGTAACACTGGCCAGCGTGACAAACAAAAGAGCCTCCCTTTCCAGCAAAACCTCTAGGTCGCTTCATACAGAAAACAGTGTAGGGAAAGGAATGACTTAGGTGAAAGAAGTTTTCTAATCCAGTAGGGTGGTTGTAGGCAGGTGAGGGTTGGTCTCTTCTCGCAGGTGACCAGTGAGAGAGATGAGAGGACACAGCCTCAAGCTGCACCAGGGGAGGTTTAGACTAGACATCAGAAAAAAATTCTTCATAGAAAGAGTGCTTCAGCACTGGAATGGGCTGCACAGGGAGGTGGTTGAGTCACCATCCCTGGAGATGTTAAAAAAAGACTTGATGGGCACTCAGCGCCATGGTTTAGCTGATAAGGTAATGTTGGGTCACTGGTCAGACTCAGCGACCTCAAAGGTCTTTTCCAACCTACTTTACTCTGTGATTTTGTGAGGTAATACTTTCAGAATGATGACCCTTATTGGTTCATATATCTGTAGACACAGAACTTTTAAAATAAAAAATGAGTTCAGGATCTAGAAAATTACCACAGACAGTGCTGGGGCACTCTGAGCAGCTGGGAAAAATGAAGAAGGTTGGAGACCTCCAACCATACCTGGAAGCCCGAGAGGTTTGCTGAATACTAACAACAGTTGAGGCCAAATACTTCCTTGAGAAGGGACAAAATAATCCAAGAAGCTAATATTCAACTATGACAAATATGCAGAAGTCTGAGATGACTGTTTTCCATCATGTGAACAATTCTATTTTGTGGTTAAAATTATACCTTAAGTTTTAGCTTTCATATTATCCAGATTCTGTACTGCATTAGTATATAACTCTGAACTTCACATAAAGTGTTAGCAAGTTCTCCTCACAGTTCAGTTAGACAAAACAATCCTTTTCCAGCCTGAGAACCAAGAACACCACTGCAGCTTCAGGCCCAAAAAGTGTAAACAGAGAATTGTGGAGAGCAATCTGTGAGGATGGGACTTCATAATCTGAAGCTGTAATTGAACAATTAACCCCAATATGTAAATGAACCAAAACTTATAAAAGTGTACTCGTGCCCTGTTGTCCATCTTGGGTGTAGCCCTGGCCAGGCTCTTGTACTGCCCAAGGTGTATCCTTTGAAGGCCTTTTTAATAAATACCTGCTTTATTCCTTTAACACTGTCTATCCTCTGTTCTAGGTAGCCTCTCAAGGCATCAAAAACACCTTTCACGTTTCTTGTGATATCCACAATATATTGCACCTCTAACCTCAATTGATAGACTAGGAAAATAGAACAGTAAAAAAATCTGACTTGGAACTGGAAGTTTCAAAGGGACAAAATACTCCAGTCATATCAATCCCAGGACTCAAAAATCAAGATAATAAGCCTCAAAAATAATGAAACTGATGGGAAAAATGAATTATGCTTATGTATGTTTGATTTTCTGGTTTATTCTTTCTTGCCTATACATCTTCGATTTCACTGTATGCAATGAACACTGGTCTTACACCCCTTTTCAGTTTTTGAACACTGGATATATTGTATCACATTTTCCAGGTTTGCCCTGTGAACATGAGAGTCAGTCATGTATTCCAATGTTTGAAAGTGGAATCACATTTCTTGCATTCTAGAATTAGTCATGCATACTGCATATGAATATTTCAAATTCCACATTAAGTATGAACTCCACTGCCTAGGAAGAAAGAGCTAATTTGCATACCATTTAAATAAAATACTATGCAGGCGTGAAGTCCTTAAAAAGAGGAATAGATTTGTGAATTTTGACAAGATGAACTTGTAGAAACTGTGTGTTTGCCAATGTTCTGTTAACATATACAATCTTAACACAGGATGCTATTACACAATGACTTAGGATTTCAAGGACAATAGCTACTATTAAAAGATAACAAGCCCTGGAATAGTACATCAATTTCCCAGTGAAAGCAAGAACCAGTTTTATTTCTTTCTGGTACTTAGTATTAACTTAAAAATTCACAAATAGAAAACTGCTCATATACAGCAATTTTCACCAGTAGATCACAAAGTGTCTTATAAAGCAGGTAGGTATCTGAACTTCACAAGTGGAGACACTCATACATACAAAATAAAATTACTTTGGTTAGAACACAGAAAACAGTGTGGGAGCATTGGAGCAGCAAAGTTCATGTTGGCTGCAGGTCCCAGGCACCCACCCACAGGTACAGGGAGCTAAGGGCTGGAGGATGTCACACATGTGATGCAAGCAAGGGCCTGGGGTGCAGGGGCAACCTTGGATACCACCAGAGGAGGCACCTCCAGTGCCACCCTGGGGTGCATGCACTGCTTGGGGCCCTGGTAGCAGAGAGGCCACACAAACTCACAGCCAGAACGAACCCCTGCAGCACACCAAATCATCAGCATCGTGGGCTATGTGAGACAGCAGAACCACACACACACCAGAGGTGCCCTGCATCTTAGCATCAGGCCCCTTAAGGCTGCAGTCTTTGCAATACATCTCACTGGCACCTCAGCTACTGCAGTGCCAGGAGCCTTGCTCAGCCCTTAGGGCACCAGCTTCTCCCTGCTTCTTCTCAAGCAGCATGTCAGAGGACCACTTTCAGATTTTCTGCATGGATGTTTCATACAAAAGAAGTTATGCTGCTTCGAAGGACAGGAATGTGGCACTTCCTACCCTGGAGTGAAACAGTCACTATCTGTAGGGTAGTTACTGTGCCACAGACAGTGTAATGACACACCTTGCTCTGATGATGTTCCAGCCTTGCAGAAGCCTTTGGGACCTTAAAAGTTAATTTTATCATTATAGATCTGTAGCACAAAGAAAGAGACTTGAGTTTCATTTGTCATGCTCTGCTACTGTGATGCATTGGATAGATTCTAGGTGCTTGCCAAAGCTGTTCTATCTCTCCTCTTCTCAGCTGGGCAGAGGAAAGTAAATACCATCAAAGGTCCTGGGTCAAGAGAACGACATGGAAAGATCACTCACCCATTACTGTTGTAAAACTGACTCAGCTTGTGGAAATTAGCTTAATTTATTACCAATCGAGCAAGGTATGAGACCAAATATTAGAATGCTTTCTCTCCACCTCTCCCTTCTTCCTTGGATCAACATTTCTCATAACATTCTTTACCTCCTCCTCAGAATACAGGGGGACAGAGAATGGGGTTTGCAGTCAGTCTATCACACATCTCTATCCCTCCTTCCCACTCCAGGAGGGGTAGGACTCCTCACACCTTTCCCTCGCTTCAGCATTGGGTCCCTGCCATGGGAGACAGTCCTCCACAAGCTTCTCCAGTATGCATGCTTGCCACAGGCTACAGCTCTTCACAAACTGCTCCAGTGTAGGATCTCCCTCAGGGTGCAGTCCTTCAGGAGGACACTGCTCTGGTGTGGGTCCTCCATGGGGTCACCACTCCTGCCAGGAAACCTGCTCAGTGTGGGCTCCTCTCTCCATGGGGTCACAGTCCTGCCAGCAAACCTGCTCCATGTGGGCTTCGTTCCCCACAGGGCCACAGCTCCTGCCAGGACCCTGCTGAAGCCCGGGCTTCCCATGGGGTCACAACCTCCTTCAGGCCTTCACCAGTTCCAGTGTGGGGTCCTCCATGGGCTGCAGGTGGATCTCTGCATTCCTGTGGACCTCCAGAGGCTGCAAGGTCCCATCCCACCTCACCATGGGCTGCCCCATGGGCTGCAGGGAAATCTCTGCTCCAGTGCCTGGAGAACTTCCTCCCCTCTGCCCAGACCTCAGCGTCTACTTCTTATTTGACATTTTAGAAACAATCTTTCTTTTCTTTCCCGATTCCTGACTGCCATTAATTCTCCAGACAGCAATACTGTAACCAGAATCCACACACTCGGATGAAGCACTGAATTATGGGATACCACACATTAAACAGAATTCCCTCCTCATACATACCAAAGTGATGAACCTGCCCCTTGAAACAGATCTGCTGTTCCTTAGCTTTGTTGCCAGTTCAGATTTCAATTTCCCACCTCATTAAAAAAATTGGTGAAATTCTCAGTGAAAAGTACTACTTGTCCATGTGAAATCAGGTCAAATGTAAAAATATAAAGTACTTCTCTTTTGTAAGCAATCAAATTCTCTTCATAAGTGTATGACAGCCTTTCCTTTAGGACTGTATCTTTTGCCTCTATCCATTACACAGCCCAGGAGAGCTACAGTATTGACTTTGAACAGACACAAAGCAGGTCCCTATGTCTGTTTTTATCCAGCCCTTGAAAAGGCCTGTGATGAACTTGTTTCTTTCTCTCTATGAAAGGTAAGATAAAGACAGATTAAAAAGACTCTTCCCCAGCTTAGAATGTAATATATATATATATATATATGCATCGTACGTGCCCTCCGCTTATTAAAGAAACAGATGTATTCTGCAATTAAGGATTTTGGGAACAGTTAACTTCAAAAATTTATTAATATTTTCAGACATAAAAGCCTTTGTTGGTGCTTTTCTTTTTTTTTCAAATTGGTTCAACAGGAAGCATTCACATACTTAAGTGTAGTAAACAGTGACAAAGATCAATTTTTAATAGGCTGGGGACCTTTTTCTTCAGTGTCCAGAATGATTTACTAAAAATTAATTGAATGGCTGTAGTACTGATAAATCAATTATAAAAACAATCAAGGAGCAAAGCAAAACCAATCTCCTTCTTCCAGAGAGAATTATGTTAGTACAACTGCAGTATGTAGGCAGCAATTGACCATATAAGAAGGCATATTTCTTTCTCTGACAGGAGTGTATCTCAAAAAGCATATTTCTTCTGCTGGGCAGTACTGTATGCTCAGTAAAATCAACCAAATATCTGCATTTTTTGATCTGTTATTTTAAATGTACAGATAAAACTCTGAACAAGATTCTTTCATTAAATATTATCATTATTAATAGACATTCATTTGTGTGTGGGTAGTGCCTACAGGCACTAAGAAAAATGCCTCACCAGATCAGACACTGCACACAGATGAAATAAAAGGACAATCTTGCCTGAGAGGCTTTTCAGTGAAAGGGTCCAAGCCTGTGTGGTGGGCACGTGCCCATCTTGGTCTGACTGCCCACAAGAGCTGTGCCCTTGCCCAACCATCAGCCTACAAGAATGCACCAGACATGTCCACTGCCAGATCCAGTGTGTCCAAGCACATCACAGAGCTCCTCTGTGCACACCCCTTGCTACACAGCCCTTCTATCTTCTCAGCAAGATCCTCCTAGGATCCTGTCCACCTAGGACATGAATGCCCTCTTTTTGGAGGGAACCCACCCAGACAGTTTGGCAGCTCCGTATCTCACCAGTGGCCAAGCTTATGGCTATGGCTGGGCCCTGAAACAAGGGACACAGGAAATTAAGTGGCTCTCTTTGCCAGGACCCTCCAAAAGAAGTGCCTAAGCTGATTGTGCTATTGAGGCACTTGTAGTTTGCTCCAGATCAGACTACATTGTCTTGTTTATTTTTTTGCATAAATGGTTGTATGGTAAGAGCTTTCACACTGAACGTTCAGTGTGAGATTAAATTCCCTGTGCCTAGTCACCCTGACTGAAACATCACACATAGTTCATCATTTTTGTTTATAGGCTGGCTGTAGTACCAATATTGATCCTGTAATACTTAGGGGCCACTGCTGCAGGTGCAATTAGCATGAGGCACACACATGTTCATGGGGATCATCAATAAGAGGCACATTTTTGGTTCAGTGTCTTCTCAAATCTGAATGCAAGTGGGTGCTAAGATTGACAGGTAATTGTGGTCTTGGTGCATAGTCAGCAATGCCTGAGGTGCACCATACACAGGCAAGAGCTCAGACCATGTATCAGTCATAGAAAGAGGGAGAGCAGGGTGCTGGAGTTGTGACTGAGCTATTCCAGCTCAGGATGGCTCTGCTCACCACAGCAGACCTACTGGCTGGTTGCAGTTGTATGTATGCATTTTTCCAAGGGACATCAGATTTTATATCAACAGTATCAATCATGCAGGGGATGCAGGAGAGAGTTTCTGGCAGGCACTCTGCTCAGCTCATGGACATGACACTGGTTCATGAGACTGGGGGCACCGTGCTCTGGGCTCTGCTGCACTGGCTTATGGTGTGTGCCTGGCTGGTCAGGGCAGCTGGGCCATCTGCTCTGCAGTGTGGTCTGCCAGACTGCCGGGGCATGTGTGCTGAAGGACTCAATGGTCCCAGGCTGCTGCCCCAGGCATTCAAATTAAAATCTTTTCATGACCTCTCTCTATTAAGCAGAGGTGCTGCTTGGGATATTTATACCAGTTTTGCAAATTTTGAGAGAACGGGTACCAACAGACCAGCTATCCTAAGCCTCATCCCAGTGTTGGGATGGAAAGACAAACCCATTCTTATGTCACACCTCACCTCTGCCTCAAAAAAGCACCACAAAAGACAAATCCCTTTGCTCCTTCCCTGCCAAGATAAACTTGCCAAGAAAGCTCCACTGGTATGAATGCACACAACAGCTTTTGCAGCTGTCTGCTCTGTTCCACCAGCACACAGCTATCACCATGATGTGCAGAAGACTACATACTATAAAAATACAGTTTTGTGGAATCTGCACGTTACTAGGCACTTATACTGCTAATATGGAAAAATGAAATTTAATCTGGTTATTCACAGACTGTATACAACTCAAATCCCTCACATACAATGTTTTCACCTGCTATTTAATAAAAGAGCAGGCTTTGACCTTTCTTTTTCTTTTTACGTGCTCAGTTTCATTTTAAAAGACTAAAGCAAAGAATACAAACACGGGTTGGGCCCTTGCCTAGTATTTTGACCTCCCTTATTTTGAAAGAAGCTATCAAGGTTGCAAGCTTATATCAGCCGTGGCCTTTGTCAGAAAAAATATATTTTCAAAGTATGGTTAAGGTTAATAGCCATGTTGCTTTTCTTTTTCAGAAGCTCATTTAGCCGCACAATTATGATGAAGATGATGATGACTGATTACTAACTTCTGTCTTTTTGCACAAAAAGCACCATTCCTGACTGGATAACCATAAATGCTGTAATGATCATTAACGTTGTTTCAGGAACCACTGCCAAAGTGATAAATAGATTTGGTTTACTTTATCTACCAGTCTAAAAGCATCATTTGACCTCATTAATCGATCTAATAAAATCTGGAGTCATGCTCCATAAGAAGGAAGACCGTCCTTTTTAGAACAAGAACTCCATGGCTTTTTTTCTGATCTCCATAAAGATAAGAGCTGAAATTTTGTACCATTGTAAGGTCACAATTCTCTCCAAAACACTCTGTGCAAATGCTGAGCATTCAAGTTTGTCTTACTTGTTCAGTCTGGAAGAAATTTAAACTGTTCCTGGGGGGCATTAAAAGATACCTGTACAAGACCTGAGAATCTGCATTTCTTGGAAAAATGGTCAGTTTGCTGAAGGAACCAAGGACCCATTTATGCATAGAGGTCTGTAAATTTCATGTTAGTACTCTAAAATTACCTCAATATTATATGGTTGATGTATTGATAAAGCATTTTATATGTGTGAAAAGACAAAGATGCAGACTGCATTTGATGCCTTAATCCACATTTCCTACATGCTACACACTTCCTACATTTCCTACACTTTCTTTTTTTGTTCATCTTTACTTCTGTAAGGTACACGTGTAACACACTCCCCAGTTCTGCTGTATTTCTCACTTTGCTACCTAGCAATGTTAGAAGTTTATAATTCAGCATGCCTGGAACATGTTCTTTTTCATACTGTGCTTTAGCCTTCTGCTAATTAGTCTAAATAATTAGTTTACATGAGCTCTAGTCAGGCCTTATATTCAGCTGGGCCATGAGAGTGTGTTATAACTGTTATAGCTGTAACTCAAAGTGATAGTTTTAGTTTCACATTCAGATGATGTGGATCTGAAAGAAGTCGGGCAAAGACTGTTTATAACTCACATATCATCCTGAAGGACAGCACTACATGCTCTTGCACAGTGTGGATTAATAGAGCTCGTTTGTACCAATACTTTTTTGGTGCACTTGTCAAGTGAAAACAGCTACTATCAGTATGTCTCTTAAGAGAGACACTCCCCTTAAAAATCTCACCTCCTATTTTGATCACCCTTTTTTAAAAAATGATGTAAAGTAGAGGGTGAAGTATGACTATGCTAAGGACAGCAGAGGAACCATGAAAAAGAAGACTTTTCATCAACTTCTGCATTTTATTTGGTGATTGCTGCTGATTCTAAAATTCAATAATGTTGATAATGGGAACCAGAAATCTGTTCTCCCCTCTGATTTTGGGCTATAGTTTGAATTATCTCCTACACAATGCCATGACTTATAGCATGAATTTGAAGTCCTGTCATAAATTAAAGCTTCTGGCTGGATGAAGGAATTTAATCTATGTCTCTCCATTTCCTGGAGGAACACTCCAACTATAAGATTAATATAAAAAGTTTATATATATTAAGCGTGGTGAGCTGTGCTACCAGTTTAATATCAGAAGACCCAGCCTTGTTTTACTCCTTGTTTTACCCAAAACAAGGACTGTAGGCATCTGTCCTTCAAAGGGATTTTAATTCCCCGCTGTTAAGTGGGCAGGTGAACCAGTCTGCTGCTCTGAGACATGTGTTAGGGATTTCAGATGAAAACCCTCCATTTTAAATCCCTGTACCTGGCTTGCTGCTAGACAGCCAAGCCTGAGAGGCTTTTCTTTGTTCTGAGACCCCATGACTCCCACCTGTGCTGAATCTGAAGGCCAGCCATGTAATACTAAATGCAGGCTGCAAGGTTTTCTCAAATTATGTCAGTCATTCTTCCTGGATATGACAGAAATAAATGAATTCCCTCTCTCAGTACCAGACTCCACCTTTGATTATCTGCATTAGGTGTCAGTTTTGCCTTATGCTGCCCAAATGAAAAGCAGACACATTCTGGGCACTTACATCCCTTATGGGATCTAGTGGTATGAGCTCAGTTCACAGAAAGAGCATCCTTTCCTCCATCCTATCGACCCTGACTGTGCTCAGCACAGATTGATCCCACAAGTACATCCAGACCAGACTTTCTGCACTAAGTGAAGCATTCCTGTAAGGGCACATTGAAAACTCAATGCTGAAATGTCACACCTTCTTCTTCTAATTGCGAAGAGAATAGGAAACGGAACCATATGCCAGGTCTTAAAGTCAATTATTAGACATTCTTGTTTGATTTTTCTGCAGAAAACACTCATCAGGGTCTGACTCTAAAGTTCTATACTAGACTTGAATCTACAGTCCTCTGGGTGACACCACTCCACGTTCACTGCTTACCTTTGAATTGCTTTTTGAATGATTTGTTAGTTGCATAATCAGAGAATAGTGTTATGTTCCTTTTAAAAACAAGAACCCAGCAGGCTTAGAGATCATAAAGAATGCCACTAAATCTCAAGAATAATGAACTTAACACCACCCTGCGTACACTCCTCTCCTGAGACACGCATACATTTAATTACAAAATAAATTTTTCACTCTAGCAATATTTTGCTCCAGTATTTACAGCCAACCTTAAAAGCTGCTCTTGATGAACATATTTTCTTACTGCTATTTAAAAGCCCCCTCATTTTCAAGAGTTCATCCCACTTACTAAAATCATTTAATTAAACCTTATTCTTCTTACTGGATTAATTTCATTGCTGCTAATCAAAGAGATGGAAAAAATAATCAAATCTTAACATTAAAAGCACACAGCAGAGTTTTTGCTACTGTCTCTACATAAATACGTTTTTAATGGATTTGAAGTGATTAACCTCTGTTTTGGCCAGAAAGAGAAATAAAAATTAGAAAGGAATGACACAGAATGTCTAAGAAAAATAATCACTCCTGGAATTAAAAGTCAGTCTGCTGAAATCAAGGGTCATGTTTCTGATGACTTCTGTCCAGTGAGTTTTCTGTCTCAGGTTTCCAATTCCTCTGGCAAGTACTCTGCCATTAACTAAAGAAGCTCTCTCTTAATAAGAACTTTGCAATAGCTCATCAACCATTCTTTCAAACCTATAGCACCACCAGTAATGAACAATTAATCCTCTGTCTCCTCAGAACTGAGTTAAGCTTGGAACAGAGGGAAAAGCAGCAAAAGAAAATGGGTTCTGTGAAGCATGAAGAAATTAAAATAAAAAGATGATAAAGAAAATAAACACTAATGGTAGATGAGCAATCAATAAAGTCCAAAGCTTGCAAAGACTGCCTTGGAAACTAAGTGCTCCAAAGGAATTTAAATAAGTATAATGGAATCTAAGAAAGATTTATTAAAGAGTGAATTAATTCTTCAGCGCATTTTTCTTTTTTTCTTTCCTTGCTTGATTGTCTCTTAGGCTATTTCCTTTTCTGCATACGGTACCACAGGACAACAACAGATTTACCTCTAAGTTATATATGTTCTTCCATCGTGATTATTCCAGCAAGCAAAATATTAACACATTTAAATTAATTCAAACGAGATAGTGGTTTCTTATTGGCCAAAAGTGCTTCAAAAAAGACTAATAGTGATACACAGATGCAACTTTGTATCTGCAGTCTAATTAAAACTAATCTAATTAAACATGGTGCATCTGCAAAGCTGCTTGAGCACTGCAGAGAACACACAGAATTCCTTTTATAGTTGGACAGAGCTACCACAAGCCAGTGCGTCTGCCATTTCACTTCATTTGGAACCACTTTAATAGCAGGTGAGTAATCAGCAAATGAATTCTCCATGGCTGCTTTGGAATTGTGCACCCAGGGAGGCAGTGAAAATGTATCCATAGATACAACACAACAGCAATGGAGGCTACGTGGAGGCAACGTCCTTTCATTATGCAAAACGATACAGCTGGACAAAAGAAAAAGCTTGAAGCCATAAGTCATCCTTTAGCCTCACTTATTAAGAAAGAATTCTACAAAAAAATACTTTTGCAAATGTGTCACATTACTGATGTGAGTTGTTCACAGCAAAATCAGGCATCATCAAAACTTTGTCCTGTCTAGCGATTCCTTTTAAAATATTTCTTTTCCCCCCCGGCAAATAAACATTCCACAGACATTTTATTCAGTAAGAAAACTTACTGCTCTCACCTGAAATTCTGCCATAAGCTATTCTAGCACTGAGATCTAAAATGGCAACAAGGTAATAAAATAATATCTTTCCCTCTCAAAATATTCAGTAAGAAATCTCATGTTGGAAAACTGTCTTAAAATGCATAAAGCAGCTATGGTCACAGGAAAGAAGGTCAAAGGAGGACAAATCCTCCCAAAAAGAAATGATGAAAAGAAATTGTAATCACAACAGACTTCTATAAGGTATTCTAGTAGGAAAAAATACTCTGCATTTCCACCTCAGAGAAACAGATAGCATTATAGATAATAGAGAACTGTCTTGATCTATTACAACCTAAAGTAAATATGTTTGTTGAAAACCAAAGAGAGAAATGCATGGTGCTTGGCAGGAATCTGAATCCCTGCAGAGTAAAGAGGCTCTCCAGATCTCAGTTTTTCCTCTTTAATCCTTTTTCAAGGCTCACCAGATTACCAAAATGTTAAATATCCACATCAATATTCATAAAATGTTGAATTCCAATATGTCCTTGACTCTGTGGGACAGGCATGGCTCTATATTCCTGGGCAAATCTCCGTATCAGGCCATATTTTGTGTTAGAAAGGATTAATGGAAAGAGAGCATGCAAAAACTATACTGTGGATATGACACTCTCCTGGAGGTCAGCAAATTGAGTCTTCCAACCATTTTAAATGAAATATTCACTGTGTGAAAAATTAAAATGGGCTTGAGAGTATAGCTCTGAAGACTTCTCTTTCCTTGGCTGGAACCCTAAGCAGTGAGCTATTTACCCCATATAAGCCAGAGGTGAAACCACTTCTCCCACACAACAGTGGTTTTGAGTCCCTGGCTCTCCCACAGAGGATTTCTGTGCCATCCTCAGTGAGACAGATGAGAAATGCATTCTCCATGCAGTCTAACCTTCAGGCTATAGGCGCTCTCTCTTCTCTGTGGGGTGAGATACATGGGTTTAAACTTGTTTAGGCTAAGGTGCAAGCCATGCTCTTCCTTATCTCCGGGCAGTGCCTTATTCCTATAAGGAATAAGGAACAACTATTCCTATTACAAAATAAAATTGGTGACAACACTTGCCATTTCCCTTTACTTCTTCAGCCCCACTGTAGTCTCACTACCTCCAAGGATGAAAATACAATCTCCAAGTAAAAGAGCAATAGATGACAATGACAAGTAAATCCCATAGTGAAAATTGAGTCTGCTGTTTGAAAAAACATACATGGAGGGCTCTGTTAGGAAAAAGAAATAATAAATGATGATAAGTCTCCAAAATGGCCCATTAAAGTAATTTTCTTTGCTGCCTGATAAGTAGAGCTCCGATTTGAGTCCTTTCCGTTAATAAGAGTTACATTAATTTCAGCAAAACTATGCTGAACAATGTTTTTAGGATTATGTCTTGAGGTGAACTTACAAATACACAGGGAAAAAGCACAGCATGTTTGTGACAGCATTCCTTTAACCTAGGAAAGATAAGTATGGTAATTTATAGAAAAGGGATACTTTGCTAAGTCATAACTAATTTTCAGACTGAAATTGCTAACCAAATAGTAATTTTCATGGTATTTTTCTGTATCCCAGCATGAAATTTACTCCATTTTAGAAGCTTACATAAGGCATTTTTCACAATACAAAACCTGTATTAAGGTGAGGTTTGTGTTGCACAGGCTGTCACAGGCCCATGCAACAGAATGAATATTCCCCTCTGTGAATATGTGCACTGAAGTTTAGCAGCACCATGCACTACCCTAAAAAGCCTCAGGGTAACAGAGACTTCTAAAATAAAGAGGTTTTTTTTTTTTTCTCCTAAATATGTAACATGAAGGACAGCTGAAAATAAAAAGCGTTTAACTTTATACAAGGGAAATGTTATTCAGATCTAGATTTTCTTCATGCATTTCATAATGTATCTTGAGATATTGCACCAGCGAGGCCTCACCTCAAGAACTGTGTTCTTTTTTGAGTCCCTCGCTTCAAGTCAATTAAGACATTGAGATGTTGGAGAGAAGGGCAACAAGGCTGGGGAAGGGTCTGGAACACAAGTCCTGTGAGGAGTGGCTGAGGGAGCTGGGGTTGTTCAGACTGGAGAAAAGGAGGCTCAGGAGAGACCCTATCACCCTCCCCACCCACCTGAAAGGAGGCTGCAGCCAGGTGGGGGCCGGCCTCTTCTCCCAGGTTACCAGAACAGGGCAACAGGAAATGGCCTCAAGCTGAGCCAGGGGATGTTCAGGACATCAGGAAGAATTTCTTCACTGAAAGGGTTGTCAAGCTTTGGAAGGGGTGCCCAGGGAGGTGGTGGAGTCACCACCCCTGGAAGTCTTTAAGAAACAACGTGGCACTTAGTGCCATGGTTTAGTTGACAAGATGGAGATTGGTCAAAGGTTGGACTTGATGAAAACAGTAAAGACACAAGATACAGCAAGACAAATTATTTTTAAAAACAACGTAGGACATCTGATGTAAAGTTTCTAACTTCTAGAGTTCAAGTCAACTATATCGGTGAGCACCACACAACAAAATTTGAATCTTAACCCTGTGCAGCCTTTTCAATAATTTTAATACCTAAGGAATGAAGCAAAATAATACTGTCTTGTCAAAATAATCTCAGACAGAAATCTGACAAAATTTGCCTTACTTTCTGATTGCTGGCATTAGCACACTACTGCACAATACAGCAAAATTGGGGTTTGTTGGGTGAAATCTCAAAAAGAGTTTCCAGAAATGAGAAGATAACTTCTGCTTATTTTGAGATGACTGTTTCTAATCTGACTTGTCACTAACTCCTGGATCAGCTAGGTGATGAGGTGCCTGTCCTTGAGCTGAGGGAAAGGAAGCCCTCATTAATGCTCCTTTTCAATGGCGCTTCAGAGCCAAAGTTGTGCCTACATACAGGAACACTATACTATATGAGAAGGGCAGCTGACAGAGGTAAAAAGAGGCTGATAGATTTTATTATTATGGTGAAAAGAAGTCCTTTAACAAAGATAAAGTTTTTGTCTCTGTCACCTGCAATAGGCAGTGCTCTTGGAAGGTAGTATTTTTTTGTGCTGTGACTAGTATTAAACCTGTCGCAAATCATAAATAATTTATGTTGGCAGTGTTGTCTCAGGAGAGACCACTAATGTAAGCGAAGCTAGTTATATTTATTCAGGTACATCATGGTAGAGGTGACACTTGATGAAAGAAGAAATCCTTCCCTGGAGCAAAACTAAATGCCATTTACCTCACCGCCAATGGCTCAGAGATCTAGTATCTCTGCAGTGGTTTACAGAAACTCAACTAAAGAGATTAAAATACCACCCCAAAATAAACCTTATTAAATAACTCTCTAGTCACAGTATTTTAACTATGGCAAACATGAAGACTGTATTTTTTAATCAATAGCCCTTTTATCCCTTCATGAAAGCAGGCTCTGACAGACATACCCCTCACTAGTGGCCAGGAGTTATTCAACTGGCCTCACATGCCTTCGAGTGGAGACAGCTCCTGCCTGGGAACAACCTCCTGTAAGCCAGCACTGCAACCAATTCTCCTCTGGCTTCTCTCTAAACTTGGCAATGATGCAATTTATCCTGGCTTGTCTCAATTGTTGATCCTTATCTGAGGTCACAATGATTTTGCTGACTGCCACTGACATCGCAGGGTCGTACACAACACACTTTCTGTCTCTCCTTCTGAAAATGTTTCTTGTCCAACTAGTAGCACAACTAGCAGCAGTTAGAAAATGCTTGAGCAGGGATGTGAGATTTCTAGATCAAGTAGAGGGAAAAGCAGACAAATATTGGCTTACGTTTATTCTTTTTCATCAAAAGTATCCTATGGCAGACAGCCTGGAAAACAGAGCAGAGACTAGTATTGTCAGGAAGGCTTAAGCCACTCAGCCATATGCCAAAAAGCATTTCAGAGGCTTTAACTCCTTCCACCTGTAACGGCATTCTACACAGAAGTCAGCATGGTAAAACTATGCTTTTCTTCTGGAGAGGCAGGAGATGTAAATGAGATGAGAAGATGCTGTGTGATGAGGGAACCAGGAAAAAGGAAGGAAAAGAGGCAGTAGATGAAAGAGACTGAGAAGAACTGGAGATGTGAGTCACGAATTGGTTATCATTTACTTTCAGACCACAGATGTGACCTCTAGTACTTACAAGTCATACATCCTGTAAACATGCTCTGCAAAAGTAATTTTCAGAGTATCAGACATATTGGTGTGGAGATTGTGAAGACATATACTGATGTCATTAATGGTCACCTGTCTAGTGGAAGCAAATGCTGCACCTTCTTGGAGAAAGAATCACTGATTATTACTTTTTTTTAGAAAAGGCAATTTTACATTCACCTAGCATCAGGACAGGAACAGAGATACTTTATAGCTCTCAGTCCTCTACTCCCAAAATGTCAGTACAAACCCTTTATTTTCTTTGTGTCATAAAGTGTTGTGGGAAAGCAGGGAATATCAGCATTGCTTTACTATATCAGGAGCTCTCACTGACACTTCAGTCTGCTCTGGCTCCCAACTCGCATGATGACAATGCTGTATGAGTAACAGACTTCTGTAATAAAACATCCTGACAATTTTGGTCTATTAAGTGATGTCTGGGAACTGGATGGTAAGGTCACACCAAAACAATATTTTTTTATTTTTGTCCTAGGAAGGCAGCTTGTCTTCACCTCTTACAAAAACCAAACCAAAGTAAAATCAACTTTGGAACAGAGAGGCATTGAAGTATCTGCCAATCTATGGAAAGGAATCCATCTTAGCATATAGGACTGATACAAAGTTTACATATAGGACTGATCAAAGTAGCACTTTGATTCCCCTGATACCAGGGGGAGATTACAGAAGTCTGCCCAAACAGAGGCACTATCAGTAGGGTTGGAGGCAATCCTGTAATTTCATCTGCAAGGAACAAAGCACTGCTGGGGTCCAGTCAGTAAAAAAATCTTGAACCCTGTAACAGTCTGATGCTGACTTTGAAATGCTTCTGAGTACCACTCAATGCTGAAAGAAGGCAGGAATTGGTGAAGCATCACACCCAGTTCCTGCTCATTGCTGCAGCACTCCAGTACATCCACCAAAGAACTGAACTGAGCAACTGAACACTCATGGATGACCTAAACGCAGAAGGAAGCTAAACAACATCATCTGCCAGTATCCTGGATGCCTCTCAGGCACAGAAAGTGGCACCATGGTGGCCTGCTTCCCCCTGAGCCAGTCATGCTGGGGAACAGCAGTGGTGACATGCTGATGCAAGGGCTGCTGTACTTTGGGGGAAACATAAAACCAACATCCTCAGCTTTTTTGGTGATGAGAGATCCCCCGGGATTTTCCCTAAAAGATTGTAATGCCTCACAGCCCCATCTAACTCTCATTAAACTAAATGGAAACAACCTCAATCACATCTGTGGAAATTGGATGTTTGCTGGGTTGGCTCAGGTCCCAAGCGAGGTAATTACATTCTTCCAACAGCTTCCATTGGAAAATATCAGTGTGTGCGTCCCCTTCCCAAATAATCTCAAAGTAGCACTCTACTGATCATTTAAACTAAACAACTGTCCTAAATGCTCTTTTTTGGACAACAACTATGAAAATGTGTGCTGTAATAATAGGTCATGTGAAAAGTGGGTATAACTCTCAGCAAGCAGCCCACTAAAATCAAATGGAAGGTAAAATAATTATACTGGTATTTATGAAGGTCTGAAAAGAAATTTGCTGCTACCACTATGTGTGTGTGAGACATGTCTCTAAAATTACATTACTTGTAGAGTTACAAACTTTTAAGAAAATAAATATTTTATACTAAAATAACCATAGCAAAAGTAAAATTAATTTACATTAAAATTACAATTACAATAAAATTCAGTGTAGCAGTTCATCAAGTAAATTACAGGACACATTAGAAATGTTATTTACAATTTTGATCCTCCAAACGACTTGTGTGTAACAAATTTAATTCGATGCACCATCCAGGAGCTTAAAGGTTAGTACACATTTAAATACTTTACCAGACTAAACCTTTTGAGATTCTAAAACCTGCTGTGTGGCATTTCAATACCTGGACTCAGCCTGCATACCCATGCTACACTTACTGGCTGGCTCTATAAAGTAAGAATGCAATCCTATTGTCTTTTAAGTTATTTACAGGAGAGGTGCAAGTCAGTCAAGAAAAAAGACTTGAAAACAAGAAAAAATTTGTTCACCAGTTTGCAGTTGTGCTGCACTCCAGGGTTCAGCTAGCTTTGCTATGTCTTTAGGGATTTGGTATCACAAATTATTTTATGTAATGGGGACACAATTTAGGAATTTTGTTGGTTGTTTTTAAGGAGGATATATTTTCTGTTCTTTTTCTAACAGAAATTACCAGGATAAATATTTGGTTCAACAGAATAAAATTCTTCTTGTCATTATCATTACAAAATCATAGACAGTTTTCTGAGAAGTAGTGGTGGTGTTGGACAGATCTGTGCATTCTGCAGAATCAAAGACCAGCTGTCAGTAGGGTCCTACCAAAAATGAGCTGTTGAAAATCAAGGATGTTGCACAGTTTAAACACTTCATGCATTAACTGAATAGAAAAGAGATTGTTGTAATTAGTTTCTCTTTTCCATTTTGTCTCTTCCTATACATATTCCTCTTGCATGCCTATATTTATATCAAGAAGAGCACTGTGCAGGAATATTTTTGTAGTATACAGTCACTAATAAATAAATGCACGGCTGTTTCCGAATAGTCAAGTCAATGTTGAAATTTCTTCATGCTATGTTATCACTGTGTCCTGAGTTCAGCAAGTATTTTTTGTCCATTGGTCCTCTCCACCCATCATACTATTTCCCATTGCCCTGACCACCCCACTTCCTAAGACTTAAAAATTGTCAATAAATATTTCATGAGGTAAGCAAATTTAGAAACTGGTATTCTGGAATAGCTTCCCATAAAGTGATTACTATCACTGACTTGTAATCTAAAATGCTATGCTAGGCTGAAATTTATGAATAGCAAGCTTGCCTTATCTTTGTCTGTCCTCCTTTCCTTGCTCATGCTGTAAGTAAATTTTTACCCATGGCATATAATGAACAAATAGACAAACAAACAAACAACTGACTCCAGCGTTGAGACCTGAAATGCCATATTCCAGCTTAAAGTACATGCTTGATGAAAATTGAGCCCTGAGGTCTTAAGAAACATGATTAAATAGCTATTTTGGGAGGAAACATGAGTTTGATACCTAAAGAATAAACAAGACTGAATGCTGGGTTAGCAAGTATTTTCCTTGTGATGATGTTTTCATGTGAGTTCTGGCTAGGAGAAAAGTATTAATAAATACGTAAGTGAAACAACACAGAAGGGAAATAGAAAATCCACTGAAATCTGGTAAGGAAGAAAGTACCACAGAAGTATCTATAAGAAAGGTGTAAAAATTACTGAACATTGTTAACTTGTTAACTATGTGAAGAATGTATTTCCTCTCTAAAAACTGCTTCTAGAAAAACAAACAAACAAACAAACAAAAAAACCCCTTATACCTCCTAGTCCTGGAGGTTTCCTCCCTACTGGGGTACAGCTAAATGGGTTATGGTCCTGACAAAGGTCTAGGATAATGAAAGCTTCTTGCGTGGAAATGACTTCCAAACCAACTGGCAGCTCACCAGCTTTCACATCTCCCTCCTCCTGTCCCCTTCAAGGAGCTGACACCTCTGCTCCCCTGTGTCAAATAGATGGTTTGTGTGGCTGCTTCCCACTGACAACAAAGGAGTTGCCAGCCAAGACTCAGGAGTATCATTCAGACTGCAGCCTAGAATACTTTAGCCTCAGGTCTTCCTGAGGCTAAAGGAAACCAAGGGATGAAGCTGGAAAACTTGGATCTGCCCTTCCTACAGGAACAGCTAAAGAAGAAATGTGGGATTCATGTTGTCATATTCTGTAACCTTGTGTGAGACATTTGTTTAAGCTCAAGGAGCCCTAAATACCTGGTGTTATTTGCTTATTTTGTCCAAAGACATTTCACAGCAAAATGCATATGCTGTCCCTCAGCCAGGCCTCTAGCCCAGTGAGTTCTCTTACTCTTCATCAGATTGTATGTTCATAGAAAGATTGAAACAATCTCACTCCAAACAGGAGAAATCACGTCTCTAAGCCCAGAGAAAGTGTTCTAAGGCTGTGAATCTCTGTGTTAAAGGGGCTTAACCTAGAGGCCTTCCTAGATATCTAAGTATGTGGGATCAGTACCACTGCATATACCAGTTTTTTCTTCTGGATAAACCTGGGCCTCCTATTTATGTCATTCTGAAGAGGACCAACACATTTAACTCAGATATGTAAATTCAACTTCTAGAGTCTGATTCTTAAAAACTAAGTGTAGAAAGCCTAATAATTTCTGGAGTTACTTTTTAAGGTATGGGTTGAAATGCCTTTCCCATCTGAAATTATAAACTTTATCTTTCCTTTTGGTGGCTCTCACTGTAGTAGGAAAACAGTGCCAGCTACAGTACTGAAACATGCCCCCAAATGATATAGGGGCTGTGAGCAAATTAGGGAGCTCTCGCTGAAGTTGGTAATTAAGAGTAGATTCAGATTCTGAAATCTGCACAGGAGTAGGCAGATGGCTTGTTCAGCTGCCAGCTGGAACTCAGCCTTCATGAGGCAATCATTCAAGTTCAGCACCACATCTTCTTTCTATGGAGTCAGAGCAAAGTCTTCCCATACCAAGATTCTTCTGGCCACTTCCACAGCTCTTGGAAAGTGGCTGCATGTTCTGGAAGCAGTAGTGATGTTCTGTTTTAGAACCACTCAAGAGCTTGCCTGACATAAAAGCCAAGACTAAGAAAGATAAAATGAATATATGAAAGGGTGCTGTGTACCTACAGTATTCCTGAGAGCTCCTTTTGATGGTCAGTGTCTTAGTTTTTCAGGCACCTTGGCATATGGCACTGATGACCAGGTATTTTAATTCATGGATCAGTAAAGGTATTCTCGTATCTTTAAAAAAATGTTAAACACTTAAAAAAACATATTAACCAAAGTAAGGAGGGTTAATATATATATAAACCCTCAGACAAGGCTTTAGTTTGGACAATTCTCAGCAGCAAACGCTCCCAGTTCTAAGCAGAATAGTTAATAATAACAAAAAATAATGGATTCTGTTCTTCAGCCGTGAGAACTCACAACAATTTTTCAGAATAACAGTGGCATTATCTACTCCTGGTTCTCATAAAAATACGAGAGAATATCTTCTAGCTTGCCACACTGCCTAGTAGCTGAGGTAAGGATGGAATATAATTCTGAACGTTAATTCCTGTATTTTCGCTGTGCATTTAAACCATACTTTTTAAAAGAAAACCCACTAACCACAGTCACAGGTGCCTTTTATCTTTTATGCTGTACAATGCTGTGAATCAAACTTTAAATGTACTCTCAGTTTTAAATTCAGAACAATTGTTCCATGAACTCTTATTTTTAAAGCAAGATTGGAAACAATTATAACTGATAATGTGTAATTCTGTAGGCACTTTATATGCAGGTAAGTTTGAAAAAGGCTAACAAAGATTGTGTTTCTTTTATGCATGTAAACACAATTTTAGTGCACTTTCTCTCACACAAAGTAATGAAATTTTAAGATACATTCCCAGAACTGGATGTAAGCCAGCAACCAAGTTCAGTTTTCTGCTTGTAAATTGAATTCTCTACTCAACTTATAAAGGTACTGGCACAACTTGACATATCTACAGTGCAATAAAATATCTACCAGAGTAATTGAAACATATAAAATAATAATCACAGTGATGTGCTAGAGGAGACCCCTGGGGGTAGTCTGACACCCCTTGTTAAAACACCATCACCAAACCAAAGATAGGTGCGCACCCCTGTTTCTGCTATAGATTAATTTCATCCCCTTGGCTTTAAAAGTTAATCTGAATGTGGTTTTTATAGAACTTGCTTCTCCTTCCCTGTTTTTCAGAATATACAACTCAAAACCAAGGTCTGCTTCTGAAAAGGGTGTTTGAGACACATGCAATCAATAATGTATAATTCTGTTTGACACTGAGGTTACCTTCCCAGTGTGCTACTGGCTTAGAGACAGCATTTTCTTTCTGATGGGACAGTGAATTCTCAAGGTGATGCAGAGGAGGACATGGGTTCAGCCTGTGACAGGCTCTCCCTGTACTGGGGATGGAGAGTGCTGCAGCTGCTGCTCTAGTTCAAGCTGTACAAGTCTGCTCTTCTATTTCTGCCTTCCTCCTTGGCTTGGTCCAAGGAGCCAAGCTAACAGCTAGTGTAGGAATAGGGAACTCCTCCAGGCATAATGCGTCAGATGCATGGGTTGAGTTTGCTTTGATTAGAGATTATTTCCCTGCTCATGGCTGGGGCGCTGCAACTACATGATCTTTAAGGTCTCTTCTAACCAAAACCATTCAATAATTTTATGCAACCTCCTGGCAAGCATGTGTGCTTGCCAGTGCTTGATCCAGCTACAGTCTGCAGCAGCAGCAGCACTTCTAGGTCACGCTCGAGCAGCTTGTATTTCTAACAGCCTGAGGTTCCTCACTCAGTCCTGTATGAGGATCAAACTGGCAGCTGTCATGAACTCTGAAGTTTAAGAAGAGGACATGTTAAGGGCAGCCTATCAGAAGGCATATGAAAATAACTTAGGGATTGTAAACTGTAATAATGTAAAAAAATAAACATGACAAAATCAATCATTAAAATATTGATGGAGTATAACTCAGTGGGATCTCAGACCACATGCTATTCCTTCCAGACAAGGATTTTCATCTGCCTCATGAGTTTTTACGTCTTGTCTTCCATCCCTCAGTATCTATTTATGCATTTGGGATTTAAAAGCTGTATTTTCAGGAGTCCTCATTTAAAGCAATCAAAATATGCTGGACCCCTAGATATCACAACATTTTAATATTATTAGTTTATAAAATAACAGAGTTGAACTGTTTTTGTCTCCCGGTATTTGTGTCTTCTGGATGTGTGTGGGCAGTATTTTCAAGCTTTTCCCTATCAGCAGGAGATCTAGAAATTTTATGTAAAATTGTTCTCATCTACACTTTGGGATTGGGGCGTTCAGGCAGAAAACAAAGTAATCTGATATTTGCATTTAAATTGCTATATTTAGAAATAATGGGGTTTTCCCCCCCATCTAATATTGTACTGTAATAGCTCTGGCTTGTACTTCTGTGTTCCAAAATAAATCCTTATTTCTGATTTTTTCTGTTTCTTCTGCAGTGTAAAGCTGCATGTATTTGCTTGGCATGAGTAGCTGCAAATGATTTTATGACAGGAAGGGAGACAAGAAGATTTGAATTCATGTCATCCCACTTCCTCCAGCACTATTCCTCAGACTTCCCTGAACATCAAGAAACTTGTTTATCTTCTCAGAATCTCTCCATACAAACATTCTTTCCCAAGATACCCAAATGGAGTTTGCCAATGTCTGACTGTTCCTAAGTTGAGAACTCTGCTTATTGTTTTGCTAAATCTATGCGCGTACACATATAATCATACGTATACGTAATCCTCATTTCTACAGGCAGTCAGATACTACTCAAGATGATCTCTGAAGCAGAAACTAGATTTTTTTCTGGCTAACCTAAGATATTAGGCAACGACTAACACTGGCATGTGCTGTGAAAATATAAATCATAGCTATTGCTGCAAACTTCACTCTGAATTTATGGCATGCCTACACTATTAATCCAGTTTGTGAATTTGAAAGCATTCTATTATCATCATTTTGTATCTTTTTTATGAACTTAGAAAATAATGTGCCATCTCCTCCCTGTACCAGTGACACCTGTGCTCTGGCCATTAGGAGAAGCCTAATTAATTCATTTTCTGCAAATGATCAAGCTGTCAGCTTATAAAAATTAAGTTCCAGAAAGACCCCATGAACAAAATCCTCAATTTTCTAATAACAGACAGAATCTGGTAATAACTCCTTGATAATCTTGATGCCACATACAAATGAGAAACTAAGAAAATAACTTTACTGCCATTTAGAGAGGGCAATAAGCGCTTTTAATACACCTCAGCTGGTCAATCAAGAAAGGCAGAAGGGCAAAATAGCAGAGACAAGCAGGGAGAAAGAAATGATGAGATGGGTCTAAGATGACTGCTGAATGCTGAAATTCTGACTTAAATGGCTGAACATATAAATCCAGAATTACTTTATTTGCTAAA
The DNA here is from genome assembly GCA_013396995.1 of Dicaeum eximium. Taxonomy (NCBI): domain Eukaryota; kingdom Metazoa; phylum Chordata; class Aves; order Passeriformes; family Dicaeidae; genus Dicaeum; species Dicaeum eximium. Next base: position 1,459,288 of record VWZP01009794.1, on the reverse strand, counting down.
TTACCCAAATATATCTACGACTTGGTAATCAGCTTACTAAGATATTATTTAGAATTAAACCAGACCTGAGTCTTACAGTTATTTTTACATTTTTTTACAGTTCTCTCTACAGCCTCCAATCCCATTTTGTTTTGACAGTTACTCACTAGTCCAAGGACAGGGAAATAAAACTTTCTCTGCAAACAGAATATGAGACAAGTCTGCACAGAACATCAGGTTTTAGGAGATTTGAGCTTTTGGTTTTGGGGGATTAGCAATCAGTTGTACAAGATGAATCAAATTCATGGCTTTTGAGCACCAGCTACTGAGGCCAAATGGAGTGGCAAGCCAGCCAAACATTTCAGAATACAGTTTGTATTGAAATGTAACTTTTTATATAATTACAATGTAAGACAGCAATGAGCATTGGAAATATGCAATATCTTTCTATTATAGAGGTAATGACACTATCCTGGATTCAATGCAATCAGCTATTATAGCTGTTCCAGATTTTACCACGAGCATTAACAGCACATCATTATTCAATCAGATGTATGCTGTAATTCTATTGGATTTTTGCTGTCTTGTTTACTGGCAGAATGAGGTCTCCTGTTCATACAGGAATGTGCCATTAGAAAACATACCAACATCACTTTGATTTTAAAATTATTAAGTAAACGAATGGTAATTTATGTCAATTTTTATTTGTTTATGGTTAGGATCAGTATCTTGACATTTAAAGTCTCCACCCAAAAGCTGTTGCTGCCATTACCACAGTCTCGTTACAACACACTTACTGTAAATGTATGGCAGATATTTTCCTAGCCTGTACACAAAGATCCAGATGTAAGAGCACCGAGAAGGAAGAAGAAAAGAACTGATAGATCTTATAAAATCTTTTAATGCATTTTGTCAGAAGAGTAAGTGTGTTTTTATCTGCTCTGTTTCCTCCCTTTTTTCAGTGGTTGGATTTACTATATTTAAAATGAAAAATGTAAAAGCAGAGATGGTGCCTTTTTTCACCTTCTGGTAAACAGATTAAAAATTCTGCAGATTAAAGATAAATAGGGATTGAAAGTATAAGAACCAATTAAGTTAGAGTGACATTTATACACAGTTCAGTTCTGGAAAAACAACTGTACTGTGATTATGCAAATCAGCCACTCACAACCAAAATGCAGGGATTTACATAACAGAGAAAAAAATTCCTCACAGTTATGCCTCAGTAACTTACTGGGTTCTTGCACTTTAATTGTATGACTCATTGTAATAAAATTATCCCACTTGCTTTATCCAGAGTGAAATGTATGTTAGAATATTGCCATTCTGAATGATTTCTGTGCTTTTGGAAGCCTACGTTCTCCTGTCACAAAATGTGGTGTATGTTCTATTTTAAAGAGATACAAATCAAGAAAAAACCTCCAGACTTTCTACTTGTAGCAATGAAAATTTTAACCTGGTTTACATACTGCATCACTGTTCTTGCAAAAAATGTATACTGACACAAATAGGTTCTTTCTTTTTCTTGGAACTTTTATTTCCTCCTTCTATTCAATTAATCTTTTTTTTTTTAAAGAAGACTTGTCTTGTGCATACATCACAGAAGAAAACACCAGTTTAATTTAAATTGCATTAATTTAAATTGATTTGTACCTTGTAGTTTTGCAAAGTGCACTTTTAATAGGAATCCTGGTATTTTCAGTTAGCTGGTATGTCTAGACTATTCAACTTCTGACATCAGTATGTTCTACAAAACATAGTATTTAAAAAAATGAATCTTCTATTACAAGCTACATGGAAGGAACACTATTTATTCAGTTGCATGTAGTTTGATGTCCCTTTATTTTTGTTATCATGTATTCCCTGATTAGAATGCTGTAATTTCTTTTTCATTTTAATATAAGCATGACAGATGTATGCTGTAATTCTAATATAATTTCTAAAACAAAACAGAAAGAGAAGACTACATAAATTAGGCCCTACTATGACTTGGCCTTTTTAGTACTCAAACTAAGCTGATTGCAGGTGAGCTTTTTCACAACACTTTATCCTATTATATATATATCCACTAAATCATGACGGCTTATTTTCCATCTTCAGACATCTCAGGCAGAGGCAACTAAATTTAATTATTTATCTCACACATAAACAACAGAACACTGAAAAAAGTGAGACTTCAAAGCCTTTCCTGTCATGTGGGAATGAACACAAGACCTTTGGAAGTAAAAACGATAAAGCACATGAACTAAAAAAGAGGCTTGTCCCTCATCTGAAAAGGTTAGAGAACTTGCTGACTATGAAATTCCACTGTCATGTGTAAGACTCAAAACAGGTCTTCAGTTTCAATCTACCAGAGAAAAAACCCGGTCCACAGTCTTGGGACTGTTCTTAGGATTCCAAGCATCTGTGCTGTACCAATGGGGCCCATGCACCATATTTCTTCTCTCTCACACAGCAAGAAATCCCCAAAAAGGCACTACAAAAACAATTTGGTTTCTACTAATTTACATTCTGCTCTGTTTTAGGAAAGATTCTAAAAAAATTTGCAGCCAGCTGTAGGAGTTAAGTCCTGAGAACTTTTCTACCACAATTAATTTTTTTTTTTGTAACAGGCTGAAAATGCCACGCTGACAACTCCCCACTGCCATAAACTGAACAACTCATGAGAAAATGCTATAATCTTCCAACAGAGAAGTGAGTCTCCTCTGCCCTCCTGTCCCCAATATTTTGTAGGCAGCCTAATTAAGCTTACTTGTTTTGTGTTTATGTTAGTTTATAAATGAAAAATACATACAGATGTGTGTAATGTGGTCCATTCTTGTAGGATTTATTCTTGAGGAAAACAGGCAAAAGAAAGTTATTTGGAATATAAAATGTGCAACCATATTTTATAAATATTTATTATTCTTATTTCATAAGAAATGAGATTTGTCTTATGACCTAATATACTTTTCTAAGTAAGCACTTTCATTATGTAACAGTAGGGGCTTTATTCTTTCATGAAGCTATAGTAGAAGTTTTAGTCAGTTCAGCTTGAAAAGGTTCTCCAGATTAGACTTTCCACTTGTTTCTGTTGTGGTTTTAAAAAATGCAGCAGGGCATTAAAAATGTTTTAAATGTAGCAGGGCATTCCAAGTTTCTCTCTATCTACAAACCTTTTCCTACACCTACCAATTACAGAGTTCCTCATACTGGAAGCCATTCATACCTTTGCGAAGTTAAAACCAAAGTTAAAAAATAAGATGGTATTTACATAAAGTCTCATCTACATTATTTACATAGCACGGTGAAACAAAAATTACAAGACAAATGTTTCAAATTCTGACTGTTTTTCCCTCAATGTCTTATCTTTTCATTTTTCCTCTTTTTTATTTTTATTCTTGTATCTTTGTAAATTTATTATTTAGTTTTGTTTTCCCATTACATCATCAGACAATTTCATTTCAGTATGGTCTGCACTGGACTGCACAGATCATCAAAATAATGGCACATGAACTTCTTATCTCTGCAACACTTTAATTCTTGCAAGTGGAAATTTTGAGTGACAGAGCAAAGCTGTTTGCTATCAGTTTTGCAAAAACTGCATCTGCCACATTGCCAAGATTAATTTAGAGATTAAAAAGATTGATTAATATTCAAATCTGTTATCTGACTTTATCAGTCACAGAACATTTCTTTACACAAAGGACAGCCTTCTAAAAATGAAAATTCTTACATATGTTAAAATACTTCCCTGGAAATATTTTACATTTACTTTTTCTTGTAAAGAAAAAGTTATTACAGATTGAATGACTCTCTAATGCTTGCTACTAAAACACACACACAGAGCCTTCACCTTCCTGCCTGTAAAAGTGCCAAAATGATCTGCCAGTAGCATTAGGTAATTTTTCTGTCAGTAACAAAAAGGACTTTTTCTGTATTATACAAAAGGCCATTGACAATACTGAATTAGTCCTACATTTGATACTAGGGTTTGTATAGTAAAACATACCAGACAGATTCAAGAATGCCAGTATTATCATAAACAACAGCACAAAGCTAATGCTTGTGGTTTTTTTTAATGTGATCAAATTGAGGCCTCGACTTTGAGTCAATACTTTCTAGCATCAAAGACCAGAAGAACCCTGCTGACTTTAGTTCTATTAACTTCACAGAAATATAAATTTATACTTTTAAGTTTTCAGCATAGGTAGGTGAACTTGTGCAATCAGGATTCAGTGGTTGATATATTAGAATAACTAATGGGGAAAGGACATCTATCTTCATACATAACAGATGCTTTAGCTATTTTCTTGTTAAAACTCAATTTTCTTATTTCCTTCTACATTTTCTAATCTCCAAAGATCCAAAGTTGCGTTGTTTTCTTGATATGAGTTCAGGCCAAATATTGCTTTATTGCTTTAATATGGCCACACACATTTGTCATAAACAGGAAACCTTAAGTGTTACTGATAGGAAACATTTTACTTACTGGTCCCACAGACACAATGAAGTTCTCTACTTTCTGTTTCAATGATTCAGCAGTAATTCATCAGTAAAAATTACCAAACTAATCTGACATACCAAGAATAGACATAAATTAAATTTGAGTTGGTCTCTATTTTTTCCTACTTTAGTTAATTTCTAGGAACTTATAAAATCAGTTTAATATTGTGATTTTTCCACCTTTGACTAGAAAACATTTAGTATGCTGTCTAAATAAATGTCAAAGAAGAAAAAGTCAAATTAAATCTAGTCTACCAACAGAAGCTTTTTCACCAATCAAGCTTTACTTACGTGGAATTTTGTTCAGCTCATTCATGAACTTCTCTTTTAGCTTAGAAAATGCATCTTCTTTTCCTCCCCCTCCTCCTGGACTGGCTGGCTCAGTGACATTACTTGCAGGGGCTGCTGCTACTGTGGTCGCTGGCGGTGCTGCCAGGGCCTCGTGATGACTTTCACTCACCATTTTAACTCCTGGGTAAGCTGTTTGAATAAGAAAAAAACACAACAAAAACCAAAAGGTAATATAATTGAAATATATTTCTCATCAATAAATGAATAAACAGGCAGAATATCACTTGGTTCTCATGCTTACTGGGTAAATATTACTTCATTTGCATATAGTTTCAGGTTCTTCATAAAATATTTATTAGACAAGAGAAAAAAGTATTTTGCAGGGTTAATTTCAGCCAGAAAAATTTTACTGCTTAGAGCACTTTTCCAATGGTTTGCATTTTGGAAGTGATAAATTTGAAACCTCAAAATTCCTGTAAAAATCTCATATTTACATTTGCTCTTCAGTTTGAAAGTATAAGCAAATGGGGTAATAAATGCTCCCTGTATGCAAATTTCAATGTATTTACATAATTATTTTTCTGTGAGAATTACAGAGGTGTGGATCAGGGACAGAGTTTCTATATATGAAATAAATGAGGTGATTAAGGACATAATAAAAAACACTTTGTGATTTTCTGTCAAAGGAATAACCTATTGTTTCCTATTTAAAGCTGTGTATTAAATAGAAATTGATTAGCAAGCATTTTTATCTTCACTAAGTGAAGACATTTTCCTTCCAGTTATTTTGTGCGACACTTGCTACTGACAACATTCTCTTAAATTATTCAGATATCTTACTGTATGCATGAAAATACAACATCTGTAGGGAGTCTAAATGCAGCCATTTTGAAATATCCATGAGGCTGTCACAAGCACAATCCCACATCAGCATATTTTTAATTTCATGTTGTTTAATGGGCGTTTTGGAAAACCTGTATTTCAGTATATATTACTGTATAGGGTGTGCATGGCCAGGTGTTGGTAGTGGGGTGGCTACTGGCTGGCATCTGGGAGAAGCTGCCAGAAGCCTCCCCCATGTCCCACAGCAATGGGTGACTGATGTCTCCCTGTCCCTATCTTGATCTAGGAGCCCTTGGTTGTATTTTCTGTCTACTGTCAAGCTGAGGAGAGGAGGGACAGAGCAGCTTTGGTGGGAACCTAGCACCCAGCCAGGGTCAGCTTTCCACAGTCACACAGCAAAGAATTTTGGGCTAGTGGGATGAAGACGAGAAGATATGAAAGAAATTTCAGCAACACAGGAAGGCTAGCTAAAATGTTTACTCAGGTTTTGAAAACATTGTTCTGATTTTCTGCTGCATCACAGATATCACTGATCTGAATAATTCCAGAAAACAGAGGGAGAAAGGGCTTGAAAAATAACAAACATTCATTATTGCTCTGAGTGTACAACTGCTCTCAGCCTCAAAAAACATTTGGCCTTTGAGCTTTTCCTGAGAAATTTAAATATCAACGTAAGAATAAAACACAACACATCAAAACTGAAGGGGCATAAGAGCACCTGACTGCATGCAATATGATGAATCATGACCTTTCTTGTCATACATTATTGTTTCCATGGATGCTGCTAAGAGTGCTCAAATCACTAAATCAAGAGGAGAATTGGCTTTTTGTCCTTCAACTTCAGTTCTACAAGTCTGCAGTCATGAAGACCTGAGGCACAGACCTGACTGCAGGCAGAATGAACATTTTGAAATCATCCTCAACATTCTGTCATTAAACAGGGGTTTGCACACAAGTGTAGTCTGGAATACAAAAGCCATTCTCCAATACTGCCGTATGATGAAAAACATTCTAACAAAATAGGGGGTTGGTCTCGCTCTATTTGGTGAATATTTTGTAGCAATTTTATTGATGCAGCAGTGAATGAAGTGGTATTCCCTGCCTGCCCGTTACTTCTGTCCTTGCCCTCAAGTCCCTAGCCTAATATAAAATCATGTTGATGTTGACACAGAATATGTATACAATACAGCTCCATAAATATTTCATAAGCACATGGTCTTAACTATTTCCCTGTAACAACATGGGAGCAGTTCACTACCAAAAGCAGACCAGTGTTGATGGAAAGATTCCAGTTAATATCCATAAACTTTGGCTCAAGCGCGAGATATCTGTATTTCCCTAACTGCCTCACAAAACAACAAAAAAACCCCAAGTAGTACATAATTTGGGTAGTATGAAATAACATGCCAGCTATTCCAGACTAAGAGACTTTTTCCATATGCTTTGATGAATGCCAAATACTATGAAGCAAAACATGCAGAGTCATAAGCTGTAAACACTGGTGCTGTTTTATGTAACACCATTTTGTCAATGAATGCAGTTAAATCAGAAGGAAAGTTGTATATCATAATTAAATTAAAATTAAATTGCTTAATTATACTATATTGCTTACTTATTTCAGGCCTGGCAGTTGACTATTTTATTTAGCAATGGAAGACACAATTTGCAGTGACGACTTTCAGCTAATTAAAAATTAAGGCAAATGTAACTTATTTGTTTCTAGTATTTGAACTATATTTTGAAAATATATTTGAAGAACAAATCTGAGGCATTACACTTCGATTTACTTAAAAGGAGGAAAAACCAACAAAAAAGACTATTCCTGTGATGTCCAGGAACAATCCTCAGTAGATTCCTAGTGCAGTTAGAGGTCACTATGTCTAATGAGGCATGCACAAACAGTTTGCAACTTGTCACAGAACCTTCGACCTTTACATGCCAATGACACAATCCTGATATCTCAAAAAGGTGTGAAGAGGCTGAAAAAGAATCTTAACTCAGAAAAAGCTTTCTGCAAAGAGCACATGCCCACTTGCTTGTAACATCTGATGGCTTTTTTAACTGTAATGCTGCAGCTTTCCACAATAATGGTTTAAACACCATGGTCGTATTAAAGACTGCGGAATACAGAAAAATTAGATTTAAACTGGCCTTTTAAAAAGAAGGGTGTTTCTTGAATGCTGCAGTGCATCATTGAAGGTGAAGATCTACCAATCACTAGCAGATTATCTGCCATTTATGAAATGGTAGTTGCAAGCAAAAATTTCTTATAAGTTAAAAAAAGATATGTCATTCCACTCAATTATGATTTTCACTTCAATGTTCACTACAATGTTTATAGTGCTATATATGAAACATCATGTGCAACAACCACTCATAAATAAGAGTACATTTGTAATTGTAGAGAAAAGTACAATCTAACTTACATGCTCCTATAAAATGTAGCATAGACTATATTTCCTGACCATGTAAATTCTTTGCAATACCACTGCCCATTCACTGCCCAGTAGAGCCATCATAAGACATGTAAAATGAAACAACGAACAAACACATGGAATACTTCCAAGTAATGCTTGTCTCTATTGAGAAGTAGGGATGTGTTGACTGAAAATCCAGTTGAGCCCTTGAGGAGACCAGGCATTTCAACCTTTACTGTTCCCTATGTTTGTCAGAATACTCTGACAAACATGAATTATCAGCTCAAACTTCGACATAATTTCAATATAATTTCCTCCAAAAATGAAGCATTTGAAAAATACACACATATACACTGGAGATTTCTAAGAAGCAAGGGATTTTTTTATGGAGGTACAAAGTATTGTCTGACTGCCTTAGTATGTGCTGGTATGGATCCTGATGGAGAGAGTGCCATTGGAAAGCACCTCTTAAGAAAACTGTAAAGCAGCAGTGTCTCTTAGGAGAAGAGTAAAGTGGTGTAAAACTTCACACATGGATGAATACAGAACATTGAACAGATTCTGGAAACCAGAGTTGAAAGAATGTGCTCAAAGGGCAACTAGTCTGCAAAAACTCTGGCATAGGCAAAGTAAGATGTGGACAACTTGGGAAGACTAATCTCATGGGAAATTTTAAACTTTTTTAAAAATTAAACTTCATAGTCAGAAAATTAATGAGAACTCTGTGGGATGTCCACAGTGATTCACACAGAAGGGGGATTTTCTGGAATGAGCAAAACTCAAGAACAGTGTATCACCTTTTAGAAAATCAGGGGAGAATTATGATAGCCTTACAGAAAAGAATGAAATAATAAAATGCCAAAGGGCAGGAAAGTTAATTGGTGTGTTTCTATGTCGTTAAATTACAGTAGGTGTACCATAGCAGCTGCTAACTACATAATCTTATAGGTGTAAAATCAGCAACATCCTTCTACATGGTGGATTTCAGACAATTTGTATTTGCTCATTTCTCCTCTTATCTGCTGAATCCAAACTGCATGCAGTGAGACAGTAAACAGGTCAGACATCCCATGCTGACCAATGAGAAATTTTCTGCAAAGTGTCCTTTTACTTTACTGCCTCTCTTTTCTTGCCACACTAAAAATTAAAATTAATTAAATTATTTAAAACATACAACTATAGTGTTGCTATGAGTAGTTGTTTAAGTTTTCCGAAGTAATTGCCATCATTCTTTCAATGTTTAATGCTGTAACTGTAGTAGAGCTATTGACTATACTCAAGATGTAAATTGAGATCTATACTGTTAAATGGTATTTCCTGGAAAGCTTATCTTTTCAGCATACAAAACATGTTCAGCTCAGCAGTTACATCCAATGTAATGGATGCAATGTAATAACAAAACTTATCCAAGAAAGAAGAAAAATCACACAGCTGTATCCCTCGATCATTTTTGTTTACAGCACCTGAGCACTGAAAGTGAAAGCAACTATTAGCTTTCAGTGCCAGTATACCCAGGGTAAGTATGCAGTATTGCCAGACAAAGGTTTGCACCACATTGAAAATATACCTCATTCCATTAGAGTGTTTTTGATGAAATTAATTCATTAGAAGATGAGATCATTAGCAGAATGTTTAAAGGTATCTACAAAAAAAGATCTCTTCTTAGATTTAAGCATTCTCGGATGTTAATAATACATTTTTTACTCATTCATTTTCCTACTAATGAAATATGTTATCTTTGTAACTTCAGTAAAGGACAGTTATTTTAAAAGACAAGTTCAGAAAAGAGACTTTCTTGGCCTTTTATAAAGATGAGACTGTAAGTACATTTTCAGAAGAATGGAAGGTCATGTAAAGATGTACCAAAACAGCCCTTTCATGACTACCACAAAGGTTTACAATGCAATCCAGATTTAGTACTGCTTTAGAGAAGGTGCATGAAAGGCCAACAGTTCATGGGGAAAAAAAAGTTCTTATGAAGACCCTTGGTGTGGGAATTCAGGTGTCCTCTCTGTGCTTCTACCAAGCACAAGAAATGTCCCAGCAACATCCCCACCCACGCCAGAGTGATCCCTGCACCTCTTTCAGTGGAGAAGAGATATTTCTCCTGCTGCCATTTATGAAACATGAAGTGACACTTTCCAGTCACCATCCATACATCAGCTCATTAGCACTGCTTTCCAGTGCTTGCTACTAACACCACACCAATACTTTTATTGGCTGAATGAACTGAATAAACAAGATAAAGCACCTAAATCTTTTCCCCAAAGCCTATGGCTACATTATTGGACAGTTTTAGAAATGCCCATGCCTGCATGCCCTGCCAAAGGAGTATCACTTGTCCTGGAGCAGGCTGGAGGAGCAAAGTGCTGCAGACAGAAACACAACCATGAGATGGTGAGCCAGGAGTGATGAGGACTCCAGTACATGGAGGGGGAGACATCTGACCCAAAGTTTAAGCGAAGTGTGGGGGAAGAACAGCAGTCACATACCAAGTCAGGCAGAAGTCCTGCAACCCCAAAGCAGCAAAGAGAATGAGAGCTTGGCAGAATTATTTTTTGACACTTAGCAAAAACTTCTAGCTTTGAGGGCCAACAGTTAGGCTGACAGTTATCTACAACACATTCCTGGATCAGGAGACGAATCTTCCCATTATTAGACATGAGCTCCATATCAGTCTCCAGAATTTACATAAAATAGGACCAAATATTTTTATAAAAAACATCTGAAAGACAGTAACTTGATGGCCAAATAGAAATTAATTCTCATGAGAAACTTAAATACTCTCAGATTTCCAGTCCAGCATTCACGCTGCAAACCTATTATTTGAATATGAGTTATATCAAAATAATAGCCAAGTCTCTGTGTACTCTTCTTAGCCTAATTCACTTTTATATTTATATTCTTTTTTAGTATATCTGATAAATCTAGAAAATATGAAGAATAAACACAGAATAGTTCACAGTTCTCTCTTACGATAAAAAACATGTTATTTAATTGAAATTATTATAATGGAGCATTTCATGTCTAAACATCTTTCAAAGCAAACCTATAATGTCACAGAAGACCATTTGTCCAGGGACAGCAAACCACCTGCAAATTTTTGGGAGGGATATGGACACTGTGAACACTGTAGAAAGACAAATTCTTCTATCTACAGCACAAAATGCATGCTTCTCTTTCAGCTTCCTGTGCACCCATCTATTAAATAAGGCAGAATTGTTTGAAGTATAAGGCTCTGAAAGATCTTACACTAAAGTCTGTGGAGGAGAAACTTTGTCTGGAATTTTCAGGAAGCACCAGAGTCTGATATGTAATCTATATGTAAAGCTAATCACTATATTTTGGAGTACCAAGCTATGCAAGATGGTATTTTCAGACTCACTCCTTAAGCTGTTGCTAAGACCCACAATTAATTTAACTGAGAGCAGTGAAGTTGACACTATTTTTTTTCCAGCTAAAAGCCATAATTTTTTGACTGCATTTCAAACTTCTGCTCCCGCAATGCAGAAGAGCACATGGAAGCCAGAGAACTCCCAGCAGTTACAGAGAAACGTCTCTGTTTAGGTCACATTGCAAGGTAAGTCAAGAGTGGTAGGTCGTGTACATAGATTCACTGCACAAATGCCTGACCATGTTCTGAAACTTTTATTTTCCTCTAAGTATATGATACTTCTTAGTCATGTGTTTCCTTTGATATTTAGAGGTAATGGGGATAGACAGCTCTGTGTCTCTGGATGTTGATGTTATTGTCATGTTTCAGCAGCAGTGAGGTTACCTGTCAGAGCTTCACAATATATATAATTTAAACCCTCTGTCTTCATCTACTACAGCAATTGCTGCTTTAAAATGTCTGAGCTCCTTGATAATAGCTAGTTATTAATAGAAATAAGGGAAAGAAAGAAACTACAGTAATTTCCTCCCACATGATCATTCTGTCATCTTTCATACTTGCATCTCATTTCCTGAAGCTGCAATCTGTGTTTCTACTCCCCGGGTATTTACTTCTAGACTTACTTTATACAGCAGTGTAAGACAAAAGAATTTATATAAAAATTAGTGTTCAACTGAATTTAAGCATGAAATTCTAATGCAGTTCACAGAGTGTTCCTGCTGTTCAAAAATCATTTTAGAGTAATCTTACAAATAATGAAGCTCTTTATATCAATAAATTTTTTGTTGTGTACATTGCATACAATCAATTTATATTCCCATCTGTAGCTCTTGTCCAATCAATGGCTCTAATAAAGCCTATAAACTAGTGAAGTGCCATAGAGTTTAACTATGACATAGTAAAATTCACAAGGAACAACATAACAGAAATTGTAAAATAATACAGAGAAATGTTATTAATATTCTTGCTTTGGCACAGCCTTAAATTCACTATTTCCCCTTTCAATTTTATTTTTATTAGGATTTCTTTTCTGTCCCAATTTCTGCAGTCAGTAACCATGGGACTAGCAAAATTAATTAGGTACATCCACTAAGGAACCAAACATGGGGAGCTGAGATGTTCAGTTCAGGGCTATCTCTCACATTAGTTCAGTCTTGGACTTAGGTTGTGAAGTAACTGGCACCTCAGAATGTGATTCTGACAAGTGACTATATAAAAATGGCACCTTCCTCCTGAAAAGGATCTGCTCTCTGCATATATTCAGCCATATATGCTGAATTTAATGAGTACCACATTTAACTTCTTCATCGAGTGTTTTTTCACCAGTACATCCGCAGCATTATAAAGCTAAGAAAGCAAGGAGAATGCAGCATTCCTCATCTGCACCATGAATGTAACTACAAATTGAACTTGAAAACCTTTGTGAACTTACTACAGATCACACAGTAAGCTCAGGAAATTTGGGCTGCATCACTTGGTGGTAGGTGGGAGAAGGCAACAGCTCAGCTAGTTTTTCAGATCCTATGATAAAATTATGTTTATGGCATTTAGAAAAATGTAAATAGTTGGTATTTGGCAATAAAACTTTAAATGCATCACCCAAATGTACTAATGGGAAAAATACCACATGAGTGAATTTTGTAGACCAAACTTTGCAAATTCTGTATGATCAAGATTCAAACTTTTCAGGTACATTCATTCTAGTTTTAAAAATCTCAGTAGGTCATCACAGAGATCTCACTCAAACACGTGTAAAGTACCCATGTGTGCACAAATACATCTTTCTCTAAATATGTATGATAGGTATATTCCTCCCAGATGTGTATTCATTACATGCTACTATTATTGCAAAAAGCAAACAGTTTGAGTCCAAGACTTTTCTTGTGAGCAGATGGAGGGAAATACAGAATTTTCATAAATTATGACACTGTCAGAAAGATTTTTAAGGGTTTTCTTCAGCCACATCACAGCAGTATTGAAATCAGGAACAATGCTGCAAAACCACAAAGAGAAGCTGGCTGATTGTGACAGGTTCTGTTAATTGCAGCTACATAAAAATTACTGTTTCTTGAATGTTACCAATGCAGGAAAGAATAACATGGGGACAAAGGAAGCATCTGCACTTAGATTTGGTTTTTAAGTTAAAATATTCTCTAAAAAAAGTTATTTGATATTTATGGTTAATTACTACACATAGATTTTTAAGACAATCTTATCAGCACATGGAAATAAAATGGTGAAAATTGAAACGAATTGTCCCATAATGACTGATACTTCTTCCTCCTGTTGAGAATGCTACACCATCATCCAATGGCCTTCTGCACACAGCAGGAGGGCAAATTACCAATCAATTACATGACATTTAATTTCCAACTTGAAACAATTTTCTACTAAAAGAAAGAAAGCAAAAAATCCTAATTTGAGATTAATAACCATGCATCCCCTGCAGTGTTTTGGAAAGACACATCTTTTAAAAAGATGCCCTTATGCATATCTGAAATTTTTAAAATAACTGATAGCCTTAAAATGAGGCCGTTTATAAAGTATTAGTATAAGCACTGATTTCTGCTGTTAGTACAACTATTGCTCATTCTGCAATTATTTCTTCAGATGATCAGTTTAGCAAGGATCCCAACCACAAGAATGCTGTATCCAGGTCATGCATGAGCAATACTAGAGAAGAGAATTCCAGAATAAAGATGAGTAGGTAACAAAATGAAAAAGAAAACCACTTGATTTTGTTGTTGCTGTTGAAGTAAAGTTAAGGATAAATGGTAATTTAGGAATTTTCACAGGTTTAAAACTTACAGGGTTTTTTGCACATGTAAATGCTTGGTGTGGTCATATTCCCCTCTCTTCTGAAGACCAGAGAAAGCTTGTATGATAAAGCTTTGAATTCCCTTGGACAGATGACAGACTAAGCCTAAGGTTATCTTCAATGAGTTAGTTCCCATCACTTGGGTTTTGCATACCCGGTGTTGCTACCTCCAAGGGAAGAGTCATCATTGTTCAGCTTTTGCAAAAAAGGACTTGCATGCTTGTCTTCAGGCATCACCTCTAAGAATGTGCTGGAGGCAGTTCAGAGGAGAAGCAAGATTTATGAGTCACTTCTGTTTTTAGCACACCCTGCTGACTAGACAGCTTCTCACTCAGCATGCTGGCTGCTGAGCAACCCATTTTGACGTACTCACATCTTCTGGATATTGTACAGGAAGCTTACTCTGAAGCTGTGACACAGTCCAAGGATGGAAGAAGCATGGGTATTTATAAGCACAGCATCAGAAATTCTCTAATCTAACCCATGACCTCAATTTGCTGTGCTTTCTTTAACAGGATGACAGAAGCAGTCTGGTGTCTCTGCCTGACAGCATGGCCCTTCTGCGTCATGAATATTCCTCACCTCCGTCTGGAGCTTCTGCACAGGTTTGAAAGAAACTTGGTGGAGAGAGGCCAACTGATATGCCTGGGCTGCATTCTGAAAGCAGCCCTTCTGAGTGCCTCTTTCAGGATGGCACATCCCAGAGCATCATGCCCTTTTATGAGGGATGGATCTACCCTAGATCTGGACAACAGACTGCAGCAGCATTCTGACTGAGGCAGTGACTGATAGATCATTCTGCCTCATTAGCCACTTACTCCTGCAGGAGTGCAACCAAGGTTAGTGTTATTGCCAAAACAACCTGAGGGAGCTAGAAATCCTACTTAATAGGCAAGGCTGATTTATTGCTACTGCTGGCTTTCCCAATTTTGTTCTGGGCACTTCTTTCTTCTGACCCAGTACAGTGCTCTTTGTTTTGAACCACTGATTCAGTACATGTTCAGGGGAAAGTGTTGTCCATCAAAAGTGTTTAAGTAGGATAATTCAGTTTTTCAAGTTTGTGGATGGAAACTTGAGCAAATTTTACTTAACCTATGCGTAATTACTTGGAACACTCTGAACAGCTCACTGGTTACAGGATGGTTACAGGAATGTTATTTTTAACCCAGTCCAGTAGATAACTACTATTGCAGTTAAGACTCTAATAGCTAAACACCTTGGAGCATGTTGTCACACATCCTAAGTTTTCCTGTAGATTTAGCTGATTGAGTTAATTGTCCAACTGAGACACCAGAAGAAGGGCTGAGTATAAACTAAGTGCTATACACTTAACATTCACGCAGAAAGAAAGTTCTGAATAAGGAAATGAACGTGAGTGAACCTAAGAGTTCTACTTTGTATTGACTTATTAATATAATTTAAAATACAATCTGTTATGCTTCAGTTCTCATTTTTTTGATGGTCATGTTGTTCAATTCAATGCTTCAACTTTTGTGACAATGCTTTGTTTTTTTGTGGTTTCCTTTTCTTCTCCCCTATTTTGTTTACTGTGAACCTCTATATTCAGATATGGAACTATCACCATTTATGGTCAACACCCCTAAGTTATAACCATGATCCATTTAAAACAGAAACAACAACAAAAAAAGTACTGATCATATTTGCATAGGAAAGTAGGATCATCTGTTGTCACAGAACAAAGACAATTAGTTATGTGTTCAGTTCTCACTTTTTTTAAGGTCATCATAGCTACTGTAAAACTATGCATCTTTATCTAACTTTTAGCTGAAAAATGTAACTTTTGCTATTATGTGATCTGTGGCCTTCTGGGTGTGACAGAGCAGACTTGAAGCTGAGGAGAGTTTCAGCACTAAGGGTACACATGTTCTAAGGTCATCTGCTACCCACTGTTTGGCTGTTGAACTTGGCCTACAAGGAGGATGATACACAGCAAGAGGTTCATGCCTTTTACTGCTCAAGAGGAGTAGCCAGGATAAACAAGTGATAATTTTAACTTCATTTAGATCTTCTGGTAGCTGGTTATTTTTTGCCCTCTGAATCTCCAAATCTAAGTGAATTGCTTATTGCTTTGGAAAAGGATGAGGGTACCGAGCCAAAGAGAAGCAGGATGTAGGGAGGCTGGCATGACCTTTAAGCTCCTTTCAGTACACATGTTTCTGCTTTGTGAAATGGGCATTTTGTCTTCATGAAAGCATGTAAACACAGGACTGCACTCAAATGATAATGCCAGCACTACTTGCAAGAGCCCGGTCCTCTATAATGAATGCAGAGCTAATTATTAAAGAAAACCTTGGCTTTCTTTAAAAATTTGCAGCTAAGAGCTTTCCAGAGATTATACCTACATTATAAAAAATGAGAACAAAAGAATTCATTATGATTGATGAAATTGTTTGCTTTATCTTTAGAAGAAAGTAATAAATAAGTCAGCATTTCAAACTTCTGTGAAGAGAAAAGCTATTTGAGAGAAAGCACACGGCTGCATTGTTCTGTAGCAGTGGCATTTGATGAGCTCCAAAAATCTCTTTGGAAGAGAAAAGATGTATTATAGTGTGTGAAAAGAAAAAATCTTCAGTAACAGGCCGTTATCTAGTTGCTAAGGGCTGGTTCTCAATGAAAACAGAGCAGAATAGAATGGATAACTTAAGCACTGTGAGGTAAAAGCAGAAAATTGGACTTGGAGCACAAGGGACATTCACAATGGAATGAAAGTGGATGTGGTAAAGTGTTAAGAATGTGACAAGAAGAAGAAGATTATCATAAATATGAAGAGACGAAAGTCAAAGTTTTGCCTTCACTTCAACAAAGCCCTTGGAGAAAAATAAAAGGGAATTAGCTCTGCTGGAATGTATGTTAGCAAAGAGAAAAGAAAGATGAAAAGCAGAACACCATTTCAAGGTCATTTTAAACTAAGCAGCAACTACTAAACCACTAATTACAAGCCTGCAATTCTTGTTTGTTTATTAGCAATTGCTAGAAAAAAAAAGAGATAAAAGCTTAGTTAAACATAATTTTGAAGTTTATTCTGTTCATATTTTTGCTGCCAAAAAGCAAATAGAATAATTTAAAATTATTTAAATCTAGAAAACAAAGACAAGTTTCTAAAAGGATAAGTTTATTATCTAATTGTTTTACCACACATTAAACAGCATATTTTTCTTGTCTTCTGCCCTTTATGAAAAAACTAACAGCTTTAACTTCACAGAACACCTAAATAAACAAAAGCCAAGGCATCTTCTCAGAACTTAGGAACAAGTACAGCTTCCATGCTGTACACACATGCAGACCACTTTTCATTGAAGAATTTAACAAGCCTGGAGGCAAGTCGAGAAGTTCCCACCAAAAGCCCCTTCCTACTGAGATCCCTGCTAATGCAGCAACTGTGTTTCAGCCATTATCAGCTGTCACAACAGGAGAGAGAAGCGGCATTTATGGCAAGGAGTGATATTTGTTTTTAATCCACAGGCATAAGTATCTGGAATTTTCATCACCTTTTCAACCATTTGAAAACAGTAATTGTTGTCTCTGTTAAATGACTTCTCTTTCTAAACCAATACTCTCCTAATGCAAACTGTAGTCACAGCTGCAAAGGAAATCTACTGCCAAAATACACCACTGGGAGAGAAGAAAATATAGTGGCAGGTGGCTCTCTCCCAAGTGGAGAGTGCCATCTCCCTGAAACACTGCTGGCTCTTGTAGAAGAAATGCTAAAGAGCAAAGAACTGCAATATCAGCCAGGCATTGTCTGTCAGTGGATGCTAATAATGGGAACAAACTGAAGGCTGTACTTTTAGTAGAAAAAGATGGAAAAGCTCAGGAGGGCTGAAGCACTGGGATGCCTTTGCCTGCACACAAGATGAAAATAGTCAAAATTTTGTAAAGACACTTTTTTAGTTAGGTTGGAACTCAGCAGTATTCTTTACTTCCCACACTCACACATTTCTTACTCTTTCTGCTTGCAGATTCCTGACTAAAGCCCAGTGATTGCTTCACTAGATTTTTGCCTATCCCACATTCCAGTCCCATGAGTTTATCATCAGCAGGGGACAGTTTATGAAACCAAGCTCAGGGAGGTGATGTAGTCCCTTAGTGCAGCAAACTGATGGCAGAACACGTCAAGAAACACACGTTGACTGTGACATGGGAACAGCTCAACACAGTAGACAGAGTGGATTCAATTTAAAGTGGGGATCTCCAAGGTGAGACAGTGCAGCTGAGAACTGCCCTACAGCACAAAGTCCTCTGGTCAGAGCTCACTTCAGAGGGAACTTACCTACAGCTGTGCCAAGAGAACACTGAAGTTATCATCTGAAACTCTCAAAAGACACTCCTGAAGCTTTTATATTTCTACCTTTTTATCTAGCACAACAAGAACCTATAGTTATATGCTTATTATACATTTTACTGGGTCCTTTGCAATGCTCAAATCAAGAACTTTTAGATTTACGGTACAGCCACTTGCCAGCTCATTTTAGTATTAGCAGTAGTAGATTCTGAATCTAGTCTTTGCCTTGTTACAAAACCACTTGTAAAACAGCAGATAAATAAATGGATACTGGAGTTTTAAGTATTTATATTCTGCTTATGAAAGGCAACTAGCATTTGCCTAGCATTTACAGCAGGCATTACAAACATGACAGTTAGGCACATTTATTTCTTCTCTATGCAATTATTTCTAGCAGGCTAATATGAACTTTGCTTCGTTTTGTCAAAGCCTACTCACACTCCTTGTGACAAACCATCCTGGAACAAAATGGGCAAGTGACACCTGCTGTGAAATGAGAATCTGATCAATCATAAAGGTTGTGAATTATGTTGAAATATACTGACTAGCCTAAAAGGTTTTTAGGGCTGCCTTTATACCTTAATACATGTGCAGTCTCAGTGACATTTTGTAACAGGCCTTCAGTCTGGGTACACAGAACTAGCACACTGTGGTGCATTGAAGGAGCATCTACATGCAGCAGAGATTAGACATGTACACTCACTTTTTATCATGTGATATCCCAGCACAACCTGCATTAACAACACTGGGTTTTTCTTCTTCTACTTATTTGGTGGTTTTAGTCTCTTCCCCTTGCTCATGGCAGTTTTTTCACTCTCCTCTTCTTCATCCCGGTGTGTGACTCATGCTATCCTAAGAATCACATTTCTCTGCTTCATTAACCAACTTTATTCTATCTCTTTAGATCCCTTCTCTAGAAATTTTTCTGTTTTCTGTATTCTTCCACTCTATCTGTATCGCTATCCCTGCAGTCACCGTGCAATCTTAATAGATTTAGCTATTCATGCTTTGAAAAATCTCCTCCTACACCTTCATAATTCTCCTGCTATGCAGCAAAATTCTTTCTTACTTTTAACTCCCCTTCCTCTCATCACTTCTCCCTTCCTGCCTCGATTCTATTTATTCAGTTTCGCTTATCTAACTGAGGCCATAGTTATGTCAGCAGATCTCTGCAGAGCAGACATGTCAGCACAACTTCTAAGCTGTGTCGTTATTCTGACAGAAAGAGTTTTTGTCAGCCTGTATTATCCAGCTTCAGAAGACGGTGTAACTGCACCAGCAAATGCACCTCCTCTTCAGCACTTGTTCTTCCTACACCTGTGGTGCTACTGGGTCAGCAGCTACAGAACAGTCAGGCTGTTCAGCCACACTTGTCAGACAGTCCTTGATGCAGAGACTTTACTTTTAGAACAGTAACAACAAACACGAAAAAGGAACAAAGAATGGTATTCATGGTGCAGGAAGAATACCTGCTTGAATGCATGTGTAAATCCTGATACACTCTGCATCTATCTAAATGGGCTAAGGAAGGGGCTCAGTTTGCAGAGTACACATCAACTGCTCAGCACTTTGGCAAAAGCAAATAAATACATTAATTTAGCATAGTTGGAGTGAATAATAACCAATTATTTTCAGGTCTCTTTTCGTAAGTTGCAACTGCTTAGGAGTGATGAAAATTTTAATTTTAAATGGCTCTCATTAGAACACAGGACTGTAAAAAGATTTGTGTAAGAAAAGACATTACAATAGAATAGAAGACAATGGACTGTTTTTAGCAAGCCTGTTCATCTAATTGTGTTTTGCAGCCTAATGATGCTGTACAAAACTTAATTGACTATACTTTGAACCCACCACTTCTAATGGAAACTAGCACTGAAAAGGTAAAAGGAAACTGGATCTTGAGAGGATCAGGTATGATTTTTTCATCATGGGGGGAGGATCAGGTATGATTTTTAATTTCTGTTAATACAGATCTCTGTAAACTCTTTCAGGCTTATATTCTAAAAAGTTTCTCAGTATCCTGGGACATGAGAGAGAGCGAAAGAAAGTATTTTGTGTATACAGAAATGTACTGGATGTGTCTTTTGGGAAGAGAATTGCAATGTGACCCAAAGTCTTCTCCCACTCTCTTTGAAGCCACTTTCACAACTCTCATCCTCATTCTCCAAGTCTCATTCCTTTGTCCACTTATAAATCTGTCAGCAGTAAAGGATTAAAAGTAACTTCCCATGGCAGATTACTACACAACAAGCTGGTTAAGGATTTCTTGCATGCCTGTTTGAAGCATTTGATTCTAAATACTGCCAGCCAATATATACTACATTGGATGGGTACTAACCTGTATTATACTAGATGGAATATAGATTAATCTAGTATAGTAAATCTCTATAATTCTGCATAAACAGTACTTGGCCATATTACAAGATCTTCTACATTTCTGTTGCGTTCTTTATACACAAACCATGAATCATGGTTAGGCCCTGTAAACATGGGAAAGTAATAGTCATCAAACTCATCTTCATTTAATTATACTAAAATGGCTACAATGTTCAAGAAGCCAAGAAGTTAAACAACCCAATTCACTTCTGATGTCAGAATAACTGCTTGTTCCACCCTACAGTAATGCACTGCATGCTGCTTTGAAGTAATTTTAAGTGTCACCATTTAGTGCCTGGTATATTCAAGGCTAGCCACAGTTTCTTGTCTGTTTCTGCCTATTATCCCTTCTTTCAAATGAAATTTTCCCTTTTTATTGCATGGTGTGAAATTTTTTGTTTGTTTCATTTGGTTAATTTTTATTGAGTAAGACAAGGATATAAATCAGAGGAAGAAGGAAGAGTTAATCTTTGAAAATAATCTCTTCACACATTAGCCACTCAATATTAATCACAAGTCCTTGCTTTCAATGCCTGAAGACAGTATTTTCTGAGTATATCTTAAACTGCAGATTGTAGCAAATTTTTTATGCTTTCGGTAGACCTGATTGAAATGCTCTGCTGTTTAAGAGACTATAAGTAGTTTAAAATGGCATTCTTATTGTAAGGTAGGTATGAAGTAATCACCTTCCTCGTTTTGGGAGCAGCTATGAGAACCATAAGAATCAAATACATACTTGCGTTAAAATTGAGATTTTGTAACTGAGCAGAGTTCTGGGCAGGCAAACAGTATCTGTCCAAGGCAGAGAAGAACAGTTTTTAAGCAAGAAAACCCATCCGCGGTGAAAAAAAAAGGAAGCAGAATCTATTCTGACATCTCTGTAATGCTGTACAGCTTGTAAACTGCACAGCAGTGGTTTTTTGGTGTGTTCAGTTTCCTAGCACAGAAGAGACACTTTCCGTGACATACTACATAATCATTGAAAGAGCAAACTGGTGAAAATTAATTCCACAAGCTGTAAGCATTGGACGTAGTTCAAAGATCTTACAACCCTCACAAATTTAACAACCTCAAATTTTTCCCTTGAAAACAGGAAAATAACATGTAAGACTTAAAGGTACCAAGAGAATAAGACTGAAACTGCTTGGAAAGTCTAGCTCTGAGTATGAAATTCTGACATTTCTATTTGTTCAAATCAAGATGCTTATGTTTCAAAATTAAGAATAATTTCTACTTAGTAATTTTTTTGCTTTATTTAATAGCTCTAAGTAGGCCATTATTTCAGTCATAAACATAAAACAGGTTTCACAATAGAAACTGCAGTTTGTTTGGGCTTTTTTGAGAAGACAAACAAAATATTGGAATACAAAATGATGCAAAATTTAGTAAGAATAGATTAGCAATGGCCTGTGGTATTTAATTTACATTTAAAATTCCGAATTAAAATTATTAATTTGTAAAGACTTCAGACTTGTACATCTGTGAGAGTTAAGAAGTAATAAAAATTTACAACTCTATAAAAACTCTTAGTGGATTTTCACCTGCTAACAGAGCAAGTATTTCCAGCAAAGGGTGTAATATTGTCATGTTTATTATATATGTATTAATAAAGCACTTCAATGCTAAAATTTATTTATGTCAACACATAATGCTGACTGAACTTAAAAACCATGACAGCACATCAGATTTTCTTTTGGTTTGTGTTCCAGCGAATTCTGATATATAGAACACAGATTATTTCAGGATACTTCATATCTTTAGTGATGTGGCATGAAAAAATCAATATGCAATCATATTAAAACTATCACAAGCTACAAACTATAGGCATCAAAATTGTCAGCTTATGTTTTGTATTTCATATTTCCCAAACATTAAGAAGACTTCTCAGGATTTATGCAAGATAGTTTCTCTCTCTCTAAAGACACATTAATAGTAGTATTTTTATTGTCTACATTCTAGAGGTCTCATATGATTTGATTCCCAAAATATCTTATCAAAAATCTTGATTTCTAATTCATCTTTGAAGTTTGGATGCATTTTTCATAAGTTCTAAAAATAAGGAGTTCTGTCTTTTGCAGAGGCATGTCATGCATATGTATGAAGGCACTGTGACAAAATTCCAAAGCATTTTAAGAAATGTAAATGGAAGGGAAAACATAGTAGCAAATTATGATGCAGCATTTTAGTCTTCTACTTATAGGGAATCTTGAAGTATATAAATATAATTATGGGCTGCATAGTGACAATGGCACAAAAGACAGGGTCATGCACTAGTGTTACAGCCTGGAGACTGTTACAGCTGTATATCTGAAAGTGCAAGTACTCATCTTCTGGAGCATAACATCTTATTGGAATGTGTAGATAACCTTAAACATGCTACCCAAATTACATGGAAAAACAAGCACAGAGAAAAGAACAAAGCTTCTGAAAACTGCTGTTGTTGAGAATGACTGATCCATAGAGTTGTGCAAGTTTACTTCACTGTTTCCCTGTTAACAGAACTCAGTCTGCACCAGATGGGCAAGGTCCTATGAACGAGCAAATATAGATACAATTTTTAGATAAAAAATCTGGGCTGATTTCAGACGCAGGTTTCCTTCTCCTCTTTACAGGTGATGCAATCTCAGGACAGAATTAGCATCTGCCCACTTCCATTCCTCCTACTGCAGAGGGAATTCAGTACTACTGATAATGGGAAGCAGACCAATCTGCAAGAGAAAATGCTAATCTAGAACTGCCTATGATGGGAACGAGAAGGAAATCCTGAGAGGGGTAAATATCAAGGGATAAAACCATAGGATAAAGAACTTAAAAAGTGCTAGAAGTAGTAAAATAGTTGGAAGAAGAGATATGCGATTGTTGAGTGCAATTCAGGAGAGAGAACAGGAAGCCAAAAGGAGAACAAAGTCGGAGAACATTCTAAGAGGAAAGTTAAAATATGGAAGATTGGAAAATGCAACAAAAGAGTGAGTCACAAGTCCTATGAAAAGTCACAAGAAATAAAGTAAAAATTGCAATGAATGAATAAATTAAAAAATCAAAATACTGAGGTTCTTTCATGTGGTCTTGGTATTTTAATCACCATGCTTAGAACACATTGTACAGATCCTTCAGTTTAACCAGTGAGAAGTCTTGTTTTGATCCTTCCTATTGTGTTGCATATAGGTAAAGCCTTACAAAAGGAAGGCCTTGTAAAACCATGGCTCAGACCTGTTACTCCGGCTAAGTAGAAAAGGACTGTGGGAAAGTGGTTCAGCTGAATCAGAGGTAGAAAATCAAGTTATATAACCACTGTGTGTTCACACTGTGGTGTATGCTGGTTGGTTGAATTATGTTTGTTACGATTTAAAACTATGTAGCTGATAATGTAGCTGCTAACTGCTTAAAAAGGCCGGGTTTTTGCAATAAAGCAGCTCTCCTTTGCACCTGCCTGGGGACTCTGTGCCGCTCTGCTTCGCACACTATTGCACAATATTATTGAATCTGCTGGCTTACATATTTAAATATTACATATTTAAATAGTGAAAGAAGGGGAAAGAGAAATATTTATTTTTACTTTTTGCCAGAAAGCACCACCTGGGCACCATCTTGCAAGCAGAAGAAGCAGAGCAAGCAGGACAGCTCTGGGGGATGGGTACATTTTCCATCCCCATTCAAGGCTTCTGCTCCCTCACAGTGACTGGGGAATTTTTGCTGGATTCTGCCCATTATCTGGTGTGATCCCTAGTGACCCACTTCCAGTCTGTGACCCCTAGCCACTAAGTCATCCTGCTCGCCTCTAGAAACCAAGAAGATTGGCTTGTTTGGCACAAAGCTTCATTTAAAGCCATCAAATTTTATGAGGCAATTTTAAATGGGCTTTCATGTTGTATTTATAAATACAACTTCTTTATTAATTCTCTTCACATAATCTTCATTCATCCTTCACAGTTGGCCATTATCACACAATGTTAAGCATTTTTTATGAAAGCAGCACCCCAGTTTATAACAGCAAATGAAGCACCCATGCTTGCACATTCTGCACAGTGTGTAATGGAGCTGTCTGAAAATTCCTAGATACAGCAAACAACAGTGAGCCGTCTACCACATACAATGCTGCAATGACCTTCTGTATTTTCTCCTGTATGTCCTCTGTGAGGACCAGAAAACGTTCTGAATATAAATAATTCCGCTAGAGAATCCAAATTCTTTTCCAAAACAAAGAAAACAACAATATAACCAGTTCAACAAATAAAACCCTACCCCCATCTCCATTCTATTGCTTTCAAGTAAACAATGTGGAAAAAATCCTGTGCCAGAAAGTCAAAACTTCATGTTAACCATTGAAAAACTTAGACAACACTTTACCTTCACACAAGAGCAGTAAGAATATTGTACGTGTGTATCAAAAACTGCTTTTGCTTAGGGAAACTTCAATATAGTAGAGTATCCTGGTAAAAATACATAAAATTATGATTTATGTATGTAGAGACATATATTTCTTTGTCAAACCTGAAAATAAATGCATCCTCAATCTCTAAAAGAAAAGGTCCAAACATAAAAGGTAGCAAATGAGCAGTTAAATCTGCAGAAATTTTCTTTGGGCCCATGGAACGTAACTGAAAACAAGAAAGCTCATCCTAATGTCTACAAATACAGAATTTTGGAACTGCCATAAATATCACATAATAGTAAATTATATTTAAATAGCATTTAAATAATTTCATAATTACACAAAAAATGTATTTCTCAGTTAACTAGTATACTCTAGACAAATTGCAATCACATTGTAATTGGAGCCAGCCTTATGTGAACCTTAATTATCCTTACTTCTTCACAGGGATTGGAGATCTTAATCCAAAATCAACAAAATAGGTTGACTGTTCATAGAAAGGGAAATTCAAGACTGAGTTGCTATTTTGTAAACACCTCTGAAACAGTACAATCCATGCCATTTTGAAAACAAAAGAAAACGAAGCCGATTGAAAGCTATGAAAAAGGTTTTAAAATTGCTATTATTCCACTAATCAAAGTGCTTATGCTGAGGTGTACTGTCCAGAACAGGTAATTTAAATTTTAAAAGTAGTTAGAAAAAATCTTACAAATGAGTAGAAAATGTTTTAATAAAAATTTACATGTCTTTTGGACTTGTTCTCATCTGTAGTGACTGTGCAATAAAAACAAAGCAGACAAAAAAATCTGTAGTAAAATTGAGAATTGTAAGATTATATGAGTCTTTAAATATCTACTATATAACAGACTTAAGGGAAAAAACTCACACAGAAGTAGTGGAAGACATCATCTAAAATGTTAAATATTATATAAGGACTTCATACCTAGATTTTTTATGACATATATTAGAACAAATTTAACAGAGTAAGTAATTAGACCATGGAGGGACTTTGGTCAAGTTAAGAATTACTCTGGTCTGATGTAGCAGGTGGTCTGGGAAATGCTACTTCAAGTCAGGCATGAAGACTACTTGGTAGAATGTCATGCAGATTTCATACAGTAGAATGAAAATTAACCTGGCCCAGAAAGGTAAAATTATGTGAAAGTGGAACTTGTGAATGAATTCTATTAATTGAGCTTACTTTTTAAATTAAAGATGCTATAGAAGATGACTTGAACAACATCAACTATAACTATCTGATTCCATGTAATAGTCTATATCCTACTACACATGACACCTCCTTCACAGTATTCCTTTTCCTTGTTTCCTCAAAATGACTAAGGGTCTTTTTCATCTGAAAAGGTGATAAAAGCGGATAAATTGTGGCAATTTTCTTAAAATTTTAACCTGCCTCTGTATTAAAAGCTACAGAGTGAAGGAGTGGTTCAGACTCTATGAACAAAGAATGAAGTTCCACTTTGGAATATGAGGAAATGTACAGATTTGCTGCAAAGTTGTTGCTATTCCAGAAGTGAACTTTGGATATTTGACATACAAAAAAAGGACAGAGAATAAGGACAGTAAATAGTGATTCAGTGCTTTAATCCAGTCAGGATTTTTTTGGGTGAAAGGCACCATCTCTTTGTATGAAGCTATCAAGTTCCATAAGAGCAGTAGGATTTTGCCTCAGAAATGGTAATTTAGCACACACAGAAGTGACCCAGTAGAAGTGACACCACCCCACTTGAGAACATACTGAAGTACATTTGCTGCTTTAGTGAGACTTTGATTTATAATTTAATTGTCTCAAAAGAGCACACTGATTTGCTTTACTGTGCAGAGTGGCTATTCATTATTAGAGGGAACGTTCTCTGTTATTAACCTGGAGAATGCTGATATCTTATATGTAATCCACTTTGCTCAGTGAATAATTTTTAGCAGGAAATGTGGCATGTATTCCAAATGCAAATTTCTCTCCATATTGCATTGAAGCCATGTATTTGTTAATATATATAAACACAGGAAAAGATATTTTAAGTTAAGTGGTTATTTGCAGGTATCATAAAGCAGCGACATAGCTAACACTGATCATGTCTTCATACTGAGAACAAAAATAAAAAGCTGAGTCTCACCTCTGAGATGAAAACAATAATTTATAACTCACTTGGATATAACTTACTGCAGCAATGAATGGGAATGAGAGAGGGCAATTCTTTTACTGTTTGAAATTACATTCATCATATAATGTATCTTTAGCAAACCAGCTTCACCATGGATTTCAGAGATTCTGAGAAGATATGAACCTCTCTGAAGACAATGGAAGAGAAGGTACTCAGCAATTTTGAAAATCAGGTTATTGAAAGGCTTTTCTAACACCAGGGTATTTTAGCTTTCTTGCTGCAGAACAAACTTATGACAAATAAATCCAGATTTCTGCAGAACCTGGTTTAACTTCTCAAGCTTATATTTAATCAAAGAGATGTACATAATGTTCTGATCATTTTTAATGCTACCAGCTCTGCAAGCTCCTTTTGAGGCTGACTATCTCAGTGATTGTGTTATTTTAGTCAGTAGATGGCATTAGCTGCCTCAGTGTTAGTTACGCTGTGTGATTTATCAAGAAGTGGGTCAGCTACAGCCTGTGGCTCTGTGTATGTTCCCAGCAGGCTGAGGAAAAAAAAAAAAAAAAGATTTTGTTTTCTTTTGTTAATTACTCTTGCCATATTTTAGTTGTTTCACTGGACAATATAATTAGACAATAAGAAGCAGATTCAAGAGCAGGTACACATTTTCAGACAACAGTATAAGAAATAGGTAGCACAGGCATTTCTATTCAGACAGCAAATCCTTCTGCTGTAGGAATTGCTCAGGATTACAGGGGGTTGGCTCTGAGGATAGAAAACCGTTCAAAGCCATGAGGGGAAAGACAGCTGACACAGCTCTAATGCTCTTTCAACCCCTCTGCTCTACTAGACTCCTCCCAGCTCCTTCTACTAAATGATGAGAGGAACATGTTACGTGTCATATAAATTCATCAGCGTTATTTATATTTTGCAGATATTTTTACATCTAGCAGTTCTTAAAAAGGATGTATTTCAGTAATTCTTACGTTAAAACTTAGGCTGTAAAAATACACACATGTATATACACTATAGACAAAGTCTTAATCCTGTATTATTCAAATATCCAGTGGGAATGCTCAAATATTCCTCTGAAGTGATTCCAACCCAAACCCTGCAGTTAAACACCATGGAAGTGTGTTTGTACGTGTTTGAGACCACAATCTGAAAGTGCCTAGTGCTGAGCAGGAAGCAATTCTCCCCTTATGTAAAAATAATTCAAGCTGATTTTTTTTCCCTTTCATAACAGGATGAATTTGACAAACTTCAAAGTCTTTTTTTGCAAAATTAGAAATATTTCCACTCCCTGCTTCCACAGCCAGTGATTAGAATATGCACCGGGAATGTGCAAGCATCTGAAAGACCTGTCAGTGCATTTGCCACAGCCCTGATAATGCCCTGGCCACTCTGCTGGGGCTGGGGAGACTTTGCAGTCTGGAAATGCCTTTACTGCTTCCTCAGCCCTCACAAACCAGTGCATACATTCCCACTGACTGTTTTCAACTGGCAGATACTAGCTACAGAACTGAAAAAACGTGCATTTTGTGGAAAAGGGGTTTTGGAGGGTATGAGGAAGGATAAAAGGGTAGATGACATAACTGGCTTTCACTGTGTTATAGGACACTGAAAATATTTTAAAGCACATTTCTTGCCCCTTTTTGTGGTATTTGATTTTCTTACATGTATTTAATGGGTTTTCATACTTGTATTTTAAAGGCAACAACTTACAGAATTTCTCATTTGCAGTTAATGATTCCTCTTGAAATTTCAGGTGTTTATTTTGGTTGTGTACCAAAACTAAGGCAAGCTTTCAACAACAAATATAAGGATTTTTCTGAGGAATAATATTTTTAGCTCACAGTGAATTTGCATATTATGTTCTGCATTTTATGGCAAGAATAGTTTTATCTCAGAACAGCTCTATTCCTTTATCTTACTTGCCAGCTCTGATTATTGGTATTTATGGCAGGTGAACTCATAAAGTCAAATGTTTATATGCAAAAAAACAAATCAAGAAGTGACTGCATCAGTACCTTTAGTCCAACTACACTCAATCAGAGGTGGAGCTAAATTTGGCCTTGTTACTCCATATTCTGATATATTGACCCAAATGCTGAGCCAAACCAAGCTAAACTTTTTCTCAAGCTGGCACTGCATCTAAATGCAATGAAGTTATAAAAAAAAATAAAAATCAAATGTTCCCTTTTCTTAAAACTCTACATTAGCAGGATGATCCTATTCCAACCCCCTAAATATAAATGTTTGGAGTTCCTTTACGTAACAATTCAAAATATTCTCTTGCTGTAGGAGAAGAATAGCATATCTGGCAGCAGAGAAATATTAACTTAGGTTTGTATGTGGGAAACTGAAAGACATAAAAATTAAAGGACTTCTTCAGGCTTGTACATATTATTATGGAACAGCTTATTCCCAAATTTCCCATTCCAGTATCTCTGGGGGGAAAAAAAAGTAAATATGCTGCCATCTGTAGCTCTCTAAATGCCAGTATAAAACAAAACCGTTATACTGATAATAAAGTCAGAAGATAAAAACAAATAAGCAAAATCAGCAGCACTGTCAAACAGACAAATCCTAAAATGCTGCCTGATGCATTTTCCTCACAAGCATATTTCCTCTCCCTCACATTTCAGCATCGTTGATAGTTCAGTTTTCTATAATGTCCAGCAGTGCAGTGCAGCTTCTTCACAACTTGGAAGTGAACGTGGGTTCAATGTTTAAATGAGACATTAATATACACTCAGCTAGCTAGAACTCAAGGGTATGATGCTGCTTTTTTCCATAGTCAGTGCTCCAGAGAGTCATGTGAAATGGAGGAAAATGAGTGTAAGAAGTTCTTATACATACAGAAATGCAGGACACCATTTCATCAAGGATAAAAGTTTTGCTTCCTGCCATTAAAAGAGCCAACACTGGAAGCATGAATCCTTTTGCCAGTTTAAATATGGCATCAGACGAGAGAGCTCATAACACACAAAGCTTCCCACAAGGAATTCTCAGTTAAAGACCAGGAAAAATTACTGCTGAAATAAACCAAGAAAATAGAATCAGGATTCTTTAGGACTGTAACCCATCTTTCTCTGTTCTCACAAAATTTATGACTCATGTGAAAACAGCCGGCTATGTCAGGATAATTATTTATTCTACAAAAAAAGGACTTTGGCTTCAAGTTATGAACATAACATTTTTTTTTCAACAACAAAGAAAAACAATGACAACTTCAGTCCCAAAACACTGACTTCACAGAAGACCTGAGTTGCTGTCTGCAAACTCAATGACACTGAAAGCTCAATAAAGTAATTTTGCCTTGGAACTCACAGGACAGAGAGAACAAACAAAAAGACCCAGTTCTAAAGGGAAAAGAAGAATTTACAAAGATTCACAACAGTGATTGTTCTAAAAATATTTGTCAAGGCTGAAACTGTTATTTGTTATTTTAGGTGGAAAATTTGAAGAAATGAAATTTCAAGACAAGCAGGAAAATATCAGATATGAATGCATATCAAGATAAAGACAGATAATCATCCATATATACTTAATTCCCTGAACAATGCAATGACAATAAAACCTCTGCACACATTAGGACAAGAATTATTAGATAAAACAAGTATGTCGAGTTTTTTCAAAACAGAAAAAAGCCCTCCAGCAACTCTTCAAACATGAAATGACAGTCCGTATAAAAGATTAATTAATTTTTTAATTGGCAGTAATTTCCAAATTTGCAATTTAAAATGACTTAAACATGTGCTGAAAATTTAGTGCCATATCTGAACAGCCTATTTCACACAAAGTGCACATTAACATTACTAGACTATTACATATGAATTTGTAGACCTATTTTAACATTTCGTAAAGTGCAGGTCCTTTCCTATAGAGAAGGAGGGCAATAAGGCAAATTATCAGTGTGAAATTATTTATTTTTCTAGGTTTCCGTTTCACCCATCCAGCTGCATCTCCCCAGCAAAGTCAGCCCTAAGTGAATCAGACTGATAGAACCTTTTTATACCAGCTGAATTTCAATCTTTTTTCAGAAGTATTTGCCATTCTGGAAGACTTGGCTTGAGCTGTACAGATAAACACCACAAATATTGACTCATATCTGCCATTTCCAGAGCTTCATAATGTGATTCACACTGTGTTTGTAGTCCTGGAGCAATCTTAAACAACAAATAATATGCAGGATGCCCAGCTAAATGTAAATATCAAAATAAATAAATAACTCAACTATATCTTCAAAACACAGCCCCAAATGTAAGAGTAGCTAAATATTATTCTGAAATGTAATTATTTAGTACAGAGGGTATTTTCCCAACAAGCTGTAATGCAGCTTTTCCCTTTTATCACTTAGCTGAGTTCTGTACTGACCAGTCCCTTACAAAAATGCTGAAATACTGTTAGGCAAAACAGCACCTAGAAAAGGTATGACTGAACTCTCAGGGATTTTCTACTGCTTTTACCAATGAAATTGCACAAATGCAAGGAGGAAACAAATCATCCAGCACTGAAAATGCCAGTCTTGCATTTCTGATTCAGTTCTGTCACAGATAACTCATATGAACTTGATGGGTCAGTACTTTCTGAACCTGTTTTAGTAGACGCTGTGTATCTTGGTGCATCACAGTGTGGGCATACCTGTTCTTTGTTGTGAGCTACTAAAATGCCATGAATATACTGCTTAATGACAGACACCTGAATAAAGTTTAATGTAGAGTTTATGAAATTTGGTACAAAATTAAGACTAAAAAATTGCTAAATTGGCCAAGGCTGGAATAACATAATTTCTTATATGGAATACTAAGGAACATAGAAAACATAGCACAAGGATTCAAACACTACTTGAAAGTTATGTTTTCCATTTGAGAATTACTGAATTAATTTTCCAGCCTATATTGACTCTTGGCTATCAGGACAACTGTGATTCTGCCTTGGTCATTTTAATAACCCTTCTCTTTGTCTGCTTTAGTATGGAACTATCTCCATGAAAAAAAATGATGGCAAGAACTTTATATAGCATTCCATCTTCAATTTCACCTTTGTCTTTCTAAATTAACACATCTCCACATTTCTTGAATGTCTCGGCCAGTAACTCCTCCCTCAGTTTTCCATGATGTTACCTCTAGTCACCCAGAACCTGATTTTTTTTTTCCTTTGTTGTTTTCAAGGGATGAGAACCCAGCTGGGTAGAAATGTTTATGACTGGTTACCTTTAATTTTGTACTTACACACTTGATCTATTTCTAAGGATCCTCTCCTCAGTCTCTAGATACATCGTTCCTTCTACAAGCTGCCAAAACCATCCAATATGTATCAGAAACAAATTTTTAAAGTTTTCTGACTTTCGGGGGCAGTTGTTAAATGAATAATATTGATTCACGACCAGTGTCCCTTCAACAATCTAACAACCTCCAACAACCTTCAACAACCTCCTTCCTATCCAGTAACTTCAAATACAGACCACTGTGTTGGCTGCTTCTGATAGTTTTTTAATCACCTTACAGCTTTTTTACACATTTGCAACAAAACGAAGACCTATTTTTAAATACATTTCCACAACAAATGCTAGAAAGTCCATATAGGTAAAATTTACTGAGGTTCCTTTCTTATCAAAGAACATGGGCAATTTAGTCTGGCATGCTCAATGGCAAGTCTGGCAAGTCCATGTGGGCTTCAATTGCTTCCATACCCCTACTTATATTAAAACATCTTCTAAATCCCTGTATTTTACTGAGGTCAATGGTCTACCATTGTCTGAATCATATTTTAACATGAAAACAAGAAAATTCTTGCGCTTAATTAGGTGCCTTTTCCAGGCACACTTTATATAATAGATTTTTAAAACATAATTTTCTAAATCTAGGTAATCTCTAAATTATTTACAGTTTTTGAAAAACCACATGCAATAAGAAATGAAAATAGGCATGACTGATCAAAAAGAAAACAAAAAATAAACAAGTATGGTACAATTTCTTAAAAGTCATGGCAATTATCAATGCTGATTATTGAGATAATATTAAAAAAATATGTATTTTAATTATTTTGCTTATTAAAATGGTTTTTAAAATAACAAACAATTAGGAAATATAAAACAGCTTAACTTTAATCCTGCTTTTCTGGTAAATTAATATCTCTTTTAATATAATGCCCGTCTTAAGCAAAATATAATGATGATTCTCAGCCATGGAATTTGCAGACTACAGTGCTTCACATATCAGCTGAATTTAGGCATCAGTTTGTCATTTCATGATGTTCACTAAGTAGACTTGGTTATGAAACACAAGGGTAACTGGTGTATTAAACTGGTAATCTGGCAGACTGAAACCTTAAACTAGTATCTTAAAACTGGTAAACTGGTATCTTAAAAATAATTTGATTTTCAAACTGACTTCCAAAGAACAGGGGCTTAAGTGAACAATGTAACATTCAGAGTGGCTGCACACACAGAGCTCCCTTTGAGATGAAGAGAGGCTTTGGCTTCTCATCATTATTTCAGCAAAGGGCTTCCACTGAGGTAGCTTCTGCGTCCTCAGCTTTAATAACTCAGGAAAGTATCTTTAACTAGCACGTGATAAGCATAGAGAGTATGAACAAGCAATTCTTAACACAGACATGATTTCCATAAAGTAAACAGCAACATGCTATTTGTAAAATGGTCTAGATGTGGCTTGAAGTGAAAATTGTATATACATATAAATAATACAAATAGACACTTTTACTATTAGTTTTAATATAGACATTTCCACTCATAGAACAGTTTATATAAATCACTGATACTTTAGTGACAATCAATGCTGTTTTACACTTCTGTAGGAAGGCTTGAAAGATGTTAATTAAGAATTATGTGGAAGGGTGCTAATATCTTATTAAAAACTGCCCATGGCTTTGTTTTCAGTAAATCTTTATGGGAGTAGAAGAAAGTTACAGTTATCTCTGTAGATCAAGTACCAGGCTATGGGTTATTTAAATGGAAAGCATGATGGATATTCATGTTCTGTTTTTAATGACAAATGGCAAAATAGAGTATTATTGACCCTCTCTATCACAGACACTGAAACAAGCTCACTCATGGCTCTGAAAAAAGGAAATCTGTACCCCAAAGATAGCTGGCATGGAACTGCAGAATCTTTATTTAGAGCCAGTGTGAAGGACTCAGATGCAATCTCTTGTGTTTATAACAGTACAAACAGAACGTCTGCAAAAAAAGGGATCTGTAGGATGAGGATGGTACAGGGTGAGGAAAGAGCAAAGTTCTTCAGTTCTTTAAAGCTAATGCCTTCTCTTAAGGCGGCCTTTTAGCATAAACTTCCATATCTTTTCATTATAGAAATTGTTTTACAAATCACTATTAGCACTTTTATGTCCAGCTCAACAACCTTTCTTCCAAAATATAATTTATATGCAAAAATAATGTGCCTGATTTAATATGCTTATCAGTTCCTGTACTAATTAATGCACACAATTTCCATCAACGGTTGAGCTTAGAAACAGTAATTTAAAAAATATACAAACTGTATTTTGAAGTAATCACTAAGTCATCATGAACTCTTTTTTTATGCATGCCAACATTCGTACCCTTGCAAGTGTGCTTAGGATGGAATTCAGAAGTTTTTATCACAGTAATTTAAATTGCAAGACTTTTGAGAGGGAAACGGAAATCTAGTAACTACATCTCTTGGTCATCTCTGGAATCACCTCTGCCAAAGCACAACAGATACATACTTAGATAGAATCCTTTGCCACAATAAACAACAGAATTACAGAGGAAGCCTCAATCAGCTGTAATTAACAGGATCTATAATGCCAAGAATTTAAATTTCTGCCTTTGTCTGTCAGCAGGTTGCTGGATACAAAGACAGATGTCAAGAGTTGTAAGAAACCCCAGCTAAATGGACCAATTTTGTGTAAACGCTTAATATTATTTTTTCTGTTTCTCTACAGCAGAACCTAATGAGTTGCAGATAGCAGCCACAGCACTGAACCAAGACACAGCTCTCACTTGCCTATACAAATAAAGTATTTTAAAGCTAATCAGGGAGGAATATTTTCTTTGAATGCCATTCAGCTACGGAATCTCACCACACGCATTATTTATTTTCATCTTTGGTCTTAGTGGCATGCAGGTTAAAAGCTGTACTTCTTCGATAAGATGTACTTCCTTGTCCCCTAAGCTGTGCTCAAGAATTATTATTTAAAATGTTGCTCAAGCACTTTACAATACTATTCCAAAATGAATTTCATTTTATTTGGAAATATTTCATTTAAACTATCATGGAGCCCATAAAATACTATGAACTTCTGTAATACATTTCATACACATGATAGTGACATAATCAGTAGTTATTACTGGGTGTTGCCTTTTCCTCATGTAGCTTCAATAGTCCTTAGATAGATCAATATTTTAACCAGACCTCTTGGAGCACTGAGGATTTAAAGAATGGTACTTATCTCACCTGATTTTAGACAAGCCTGATCTAACAGCAGACTAGAAAGGAAAACATATTGAAAAAAAAGACACATACAGAAGAAAATTGACAAAATTTTATCTGTTTTTAAAATGTATTTATATGATGTCTGACTTCTATAGATCTAAAATTAGGTAAGATGAATTCAACTATGGCAAGTTTATGAGATGCCATGCACTGAAGTAATGATTGCCCAAAAAGATGGAGGTGGGTGAGTTTTATGATAATATTAAGTGAGGAAGAAACTTCTGTAAGAAACATGAAGCTACTTCCCAAACATTTAAACAGAAAAAGTAAATTTCCTTTGGCTTAAATTATTTTATGTATAGTTTTAGTATCAACCTCAAGGGAGAAAAATGGAAAAATATAAAGTTTGATATTTTTTATTTTATATATTGTTGCATTTAGACCATAGCATACATAAATACATATGTGTGTATATATATAAAAACATAAAAGTTTTAAAGATTCATTTTATTTGGTTAGAAAGTGAAAGAAAAGGAAGGTTTTTTCCATGCATTTGGTGTTTGGAAGCATTCACTGTAATTGAATCCATGTGAAAAACTGGGTTGCTATTTACCAGTTTCATTTATATGAAAATGACCACCTGCTACGGTAATGAAAAAGTCAGTATGTTAAAACTTGAGAAATATCTTTTTATGAGCTATTCCTTCACTATCCTTACAAATACCACAGAAGGGTAATAAAAGCTATTTTTCATGTTTTCTTCTTGAAGTTTGAAAAGAAGATAAGAACCCTTAACATAAAACAATACTCTACTACGAATGGGAAAGAATGATTTGACCCCAGTATCCCATCACCTCCTCAAAACAAAACAAATAAAACACAATGAGTTTTTGGCTACCACTACAGCAATTCCCTACTTTGTATTCAAGAGCTGTAATGCTTTCATATAGCCCCAGATATGAGAAACGGAGAAATGGCCAAGAAATGTACCTCATTCCCTATTGCCACATAATCCTATGGAAGTATATGAAATCCTTGGTTGAACACTATTGCCTTAGTTATCAATCTGTCATCTGTGAATCCTCTTCTGCTTACCTATTACTTGCTATCATAAGATAGCTATGTTAATACCTATTACAGCTAATATGGTTCTGTTCTGGAAAGAAGTCTTTTACACCAGAGATACTGTGGGTATCTGTGCTTACAGGATTGCAATTATGTTTCAGTAGAAATAGTATAACAACAGTCCTGATTTGAAGGAAAGGAAGCCAAGGGAATATTGCCAAGCATTTCACTTGTTCCTAGCCTTTGGAATTTATTCTTATCCTCTCTCTAGTTTACAGGGGACCTTACATGCCACGTGGTCAGACACATTCCACAAATTCCTAAGTATACTAGACCATGTGGCATTTCAAAATTTAGAATTTTGGAAATATTTCTTCTTCTTTTTTTTTTTAATATTTATTGAATATGCTTTTCCAATTTGGAAACCAAAGATTATGCAGAGGTTGATGAATTAAAAAAAAACAAAAGGTATTTATCACTGCATTTCTAAAAAGACCAAACACTGACATGCTGTATTTTGTTTAAGTTATTCATTTGCTACCTGGAGATGGCCACAGCAGTAATACTTCTTAAAAAGGAGATTTCAATAGGGAATCCAAACACATTTTGGAGATTTAGGGTTTAGGATGCTTACAGCAGCAGCTGAATCACTGGCATGTGTTTTACACATTAGAACTGAATCTCAAGTTTTGTTATTAAAAAATAACAGACAAGATGTACGGAAATGCTTGAAAAATAAAAATAAACAAGTAATTCCTCAGAAAGTATAGATAAAAGGTGGCCCTACCAGAATTTAGGGCTCACAAAATATGTGATACTTTTCTCATAAAATAAACCTGCTCAGACCTCTTGCTACCCTTATTAGAACTATTTAAGTTTCTAACTAGTTCAGTGGCTTAGGATAAAAATGTGTAGAATTTAAGCAGTTAATCAAAAGTTTGGCTTTCATTTTTCTATGAGGACATGGAAATTTTAAATATCCATTTGGTCCTGTCTTCATTTTGTAGAGCTCTTCTACGTTCTGAAGAGACATAGTACTATTCTCATTCTTTGGAGCATTTGTATAATCTCCTTTATCCACAACCAGGTAGAGGATTATTCCACTAAAAGAACCACCCTTGCAAATTAGAACATCTTTCTGAAACAGTGATCATTTGACCCAGTCACTCTTCCAAGCACACCCCACTGAGGCACCAAAGCAATCATCAGCCACAAATCCAACAAATCAGGTTCAAAGTCACAGAGGTACTTGTTATAGCTGAACTTTAGGAAATCTGAAGTCTAGACAGGGTGTATCTCATTTTTAACAGCCTGCCACTTCTACAACCTGTTCCCTAACAAGAATTTGCTGAAATAAACATAAAAGTTTCTTATTGCCTTCAATTAACTTTTTATCAAGCTTTAGCTACTTCCTCTTATCCTCACCCTCCTACTCACCTTCCCAATATATGTATCTCATCCTTCTGCTCTATTTTGCTGCTTCCAATTACTTGTGCTTTCTACCCCACTGACTCTCCAGACTGATCTTTTTCATTCTCTTTTCTTTCTTGCAAACTTTACTTCTCTTACCCTTATGAGTCATGTATTAATCACAATCTCCTTACCACATCCATTACTTAAATGCCTTGTTATGACCACCTTAAAAAAAAAACCACTGGGGAGACCATATCTGATCTGTGTCCAGTTCTGTGCTTTCCAATTCAGGAGAAACCTGGACATACTGCAATGGTCCCAGAGAACAGACACAAAGATCATAAAAGGACTGGAGCATCTGTCATCTGAGGAGAGCCTGTGAGAGCTGGGACTGTGCTCTGCAGGAGCCACAGCTGCTCCATCCCAGCGAGAGGGAAGCCGGAAAAAAATGCGAGGAGGCTTGCATGGATAAAAAAAGAGCTTCCAGCAAAACTCAAACACAAAAAATGAAGCTTGCAGAGGTCAAAAACAGAGAGGGGAGACTTGGGAGAAATACAGAGATACTGGCTGAACATGCAGAGATGTAGTTAGGAAAGTGAAAGCCTACCTGGAACTGAACCTGGCAAAGAACAAGAAAAACTCCTCTAAGTATCCAAGTGACAAAAGGAAGATTAGGGAAAATGTGAGCCTACAGCTATGTGTGCCAAGGGACCTCGTGACACAGGGCATAGCAAAGGCTGAGGTACTTGATACAGTCTTCACCTGAGTCTTTACTAGCAAGACTGGCCTTCTGCAACTCCAGGCCCTCAACATCAATGGGAAAATCTGGAACAAGGAAATGTACTCTTGGTGGAAGATGATCACGCCAGGAAACACTGCTGTCCCTGATGGTACGCACCCACAAATGCTGATGGAGCTGCCTGCTGCCATTTCTAGGCTGCTCTTGATAATCTTGAAGGACTGTGGCAACTGGGAGAAGCATAAGACTGGAAGAAAGGAACGGTCACTTCCAACTTTAACAATGGCAGGAAGCAAGACCCAAGGAACTACAGACTTCTTAGCCTCTCCTCTATCCCTGCAAAGGTGACAGAACATGTAATCTTGGAAATTATTTTCAGGCATATAAAGGACAAGAAGGTAACTGGGAGTAGTCAGCATGAGGAAATCTTGCTTAACCAACCTGCCAACCTCCTAGGATGAAATGCCTGGCTTTGTAAACGAGAGAACAACAGTGGCTATTGTCAGCTTTGACTTCAGTAAGGCTTTTAACATTTTCTCCAATAAAATGCTCCTAGAGAAGCCGATGAAGGATGAGCTAGACAAGCAGGCAGTGCAGTGGACTGAAGACTGCCCAAAGAGCCAGGCACAGAAGGCAGTGATCAGTGGTACACAGTCTGCTAACTCATGGTTGTACTCCAGAAGTCAAAACTGGGTCTTGTCCTGGTTAACACTTCCATTAATGGTCTGGATGATGGGACACAGTGTTACCTCAGCACATCAGCAGTCTGCTGAAAGAATGCATTTCAAACAGAAAGTGGTAAAAGGACAGCAGGTAAATAATAACATATTCTTCTGAAACTCCCACTCCTAGAGCTGACTGCTATCATCTGTTACCTCTTTTGTCTATTTTTAGATTGCAAACACTTCAGGGCATGGATGACATTTTTTATTTGCCTAAGACGTGAACAACAGCTACACATTAACTATATAAATGATTAATAATTATAACAGCAGCACCCCAACAGCAAAATACAGCTCTGTCTCCACCTCCCATTTAATAATCAAATATATTGAAATAGAAAATGAAGTAGGCTATATAGGAGTAAATATTTCTATTAATTTTGTTACTGTTCCCTATAATCTTTATCTGGATATAATGGAGAGTATTTTCCACCTTAATAATGATACCCAAAATTAAAAAAAAAAAAGAAAAGAGATCCCAAATTTCACAAATTTGAAAACAACTTGACTTGTTCTGCTGAATAAAAAGATTTCCTAATTCAAAAGTTCAGATAGAAAATGTTAATGAAAACAGAACACAGTCAAGTCAAATAAAATAAGAAAATAAATAGGGATTTTGCTTCAGGCAGCTTGAATCTGATTTAAGCAGCACTCTTGGAAGAATCCAGCTGTTGTTTACTGAAATGTAAAATAGTGTACTTATTCTTTTATGTGACAGCATTCATGATCCTTCAAATCATGAACTAACATATTTCTTCTCATCAACAATAATCATTTTATGTACAGTTACTAATCTGACCAATTACCTGAAAGCTAATTACTCAGGCTTTACAAAATGAGATAGCTAACCAAATGTATTTTGATTTTAATTACTGGTATTTAATAAGGAGTACTGCCAAATACATCCATAACATTAATGTTTTACAGCAGCATTACAGATATTTTGTTAGTGATTGAACCAGACTACGATCATCTTTGTTTTATAGCCTCAGAGATCAATCTAATTTTAGCTAGTGCAGAGCTGGACTACGGCAATTACAGTGTATTATTCGTGCTCACAATTTACCTCTTTTCTCTGTATGTACACTGAATTTTCACATTGAGACATTGTAATTCTCTCAAGACAGCAGGATAACCCAGAAGGTTCAAAATGATGCAGCATTAAAGAAAAAAAAGACAGAGCCTTCCCCAGCAACACAGCTTGTGCCAAGTTTAAACAGGGACTTACTCAGCCTAGATCAAGTGAGCCCTCAGTTACAAGAGCTGCAAACTCCATCTGTGCTTCTGCCTAACAAATCTTTAAAAACATGTAGTCTATCCCCACTTACAGTTCTTCATTTTTATAGGGAATTAATAAAAGCCTAGTGCTACTGCAGAAAACACTTTCCTTCTTGTATCACTATGCTAAATGATGTTATATGTAATTGCCTATATTATATATTCTATATTATCACACTAAACATTCAGTGCAATTCTGTGCTGCCTATAAAAGCTAAAAAAGGTCAACAGAGAGGGATACATTCCCATAATCCATGCTAAAACGTTTATTTCAGTCTCATGGTCTCCAAGCTTTCACAAGTACTTTAAGAGGAGACTGGAAAGAATTTGCTGCCCACTCACGATGATGTCTCATAAAAGGTTCTTCAAAAATGGATCAAAGGCTGTAATTTCCATGCCATTTCTGCCCAATTTCCTTTTCTCTTATGTTTTTATTTTTGAAATGGCTATGATTGCAATCCACTTTTGCCCACACAGCACTGCAGGTCTAAATGAACCATTTATCGCAAACTTTTTGTCTTTTGGCTGTTCATGATTTTATTTCCTTTGCAATTTTTTTATTTCATTTTTTGGTACTACTTATGCTGCGTTGCAATTACCTTCATAATTATACCTGCAGTGATTTATGTTTTCCTGCACCCAGATGCAGCATTGAGACTTCTCATCCAACCCAACTGCACTTTATTATTTATGTTAATTTAACTCCTCCTCTCCCTCCTCCATCACCAAAAAGAATTTCATATGGATCTTCCCATAAGAAGAACTTATTGCTTTTGCTGAATGCTACTGCTTTACATCTGAACCTCACACCTTTTTTTTCATTCATTTATTAAAAAAAAAAATCTGAGATGATGAAGTTTAGCATATATTTAATTGATTCTCATTATCTCACTAGACAGCATGTCATATTTTGAATAACAATTGTGTTGCTCTTCTTAAATATAGTACCAGTCATAAGCAGATGGGTTCTCCATAATTTCTCTAAAAATGCTTGACTTGCCCCTGGATTTACAAAAAAAAAAAAAAAAAAAGCTAAATATAAGCTCTTATGACTCAGTTTAACCAACAAATGATCTTTCAAAATAGATTTTAAAACCCTCTCATCTTTTGTTTTTTCTAAGTTAGGAAAGAAATTTCAAAATTTATATTCATCTAGCCACTTATAAAAAAAGCCAAAGACAGATATATTTTACTTCAGTATTTACTGTTTTCCTCCAATCTCCCCTCTCTGTTCCAAAAATTACCCTTTAATAATAATGTTACTTTTACAGCTTAGCCATACAAAAAGATTAAATAATATTTCAAGAATAAATTTTATTGCTATACTTTTCTTCACCTTTATCTTTCAATATGAAAAAATAGGGTGCATTACAAAATGCAAAATAAATTTGTTTCAGATTTAATGGTCTTGAAATGAGAAAAATATACTATACATAATCATC
Source organism: Dicaeum eximium (assembly GCA_013396995.1). NCBI lineage: Eukaryota > Metazoa > Chordata > Aves > Passeriformes > Dicaeidae > Dicaeum > Dicaeum eximium. The sequence goes on along the minus strand of VWZP01009794.1, from coordinate 1,416,787 downwards.
AGGGAGATAATTAAATGACTAAATGAGACAGAAAATAAAATAATAAGTATAGCAATGCTAAGAAGTTCCTGCAGACTAGTGATACATGGCTGGAATACCTGAAGTTTTTGGTGCCACAGTGTTCACATCACCAAGCCTAGAACCTCACAGCATTTAAGCTACACATGGATGCCTGAGAAAGCTAAATGAAATTGTGGCTGTAATTCTCATTTTTGAAGGCAAAAGAATAACTAATTAACTATATATAAAAACCAAATAAAAACATACATATGTATCCTATGTGCATAAATGTATGCTTGTTTACACAGAATATACCTAATAAAAACTCAGAACACATCTTAAAAAATCTGTGTTTACTACTAAAGTTGTAAACAAGGAGAAAAAGCTGCCTCTGAACTTTCATGGATGGATCTGTTTTACATTTGGCCAGAATGACAGAGCACACAATTTGATGTCTCAGTTGGTGAGATGGTGAAAATCACTGGATGCCTGTTTGAACTTTTACACAGATGAACTCACTTCACACACAGCTTATGACCAAAGCTACAAGCAAACAACAGTAAAAGACCAAAGTAAACTACAATTCATATGGAAGTGAATGGGCAAGAAGAGATATCCGATAAAATAAAATTTATTGTTGTTTTAATATGGACTTTTTCCATAAGCAAGGATTCCTGTTGTTCCATAACAGAATGAACAAAGTGATGTAAATTATTTGAGTTACTTTGATTTGGAGGTAGGAGATGTGCACCACACAAGAATTAGCTGAAAGACTAAAAGGAGGCTCATGGGGGGAGCTCATTGCTTTCTACAACTACCTGAAAGGAGGCTGTAGCCAGGAGAGGGACAATCTGTTCCCCTACAAAACAAGAGACAAGACAAGATGAAATTGCCTCAAGGTGTGCCAGCACAATTTTAGCCTGGAGAGTAGGAAAAAGTTTCTTCACTGAAAGGATGGTCAGGCATTGGAACAGGCTGCTCAGGGAACAGGTGGAATCACCATCCTTGGAAGTGTTTAAAAAAATGTGGATGTGACAGTTGAGGACACGATTTACTGGTGAACACGGTGATGCCAGGTTATAGTTGGACTCAGTCTTTTCCAAACTTAACAAATTCATAAGTCAGCAACAATAAACAGGCAAACAAAATTAAAAGATAAATAAAAAAAACTTTCAAATGAGGGAAACATTCTGCAGGACAAAAAAGAAAGACTTTCTGTAGAATTCTGTGCAATACAGAAAGAAGTAAACAAACACTTTTACTGGGTCTCAGTGCTTGCAAAATCGGCTTAGCAGCCATGAACATAGATACTTAAAGGAAACAAACCCTTAACTATTTTTTTACTTAATTTAACCAAAGGAGATTATGTGGGTAGAAATACTAGGTGTTGCTTCTAAAGTCTGCTTTTACAATTTTATCTAAAAACATTCAGGCCACATTCTACCATCAAAAATACCACTAAAACACATAAAGTGAAATATGACACTGATTTCAATAGAATAAATCCAGATTGATACATATGTAGCTCAGAAAACATCTATCACAGTATATTACATATTATTTGGTGGAGAATGAGAAGCTCATCCATACATTAATGACTTTCTGTAACACTGCATTATTTTCAAAGAGTAATTAAAATAAGCAATCAATGCAATAACACTAGAGTGACATGAGATGCTGTCCCTATTCACCTTAAGAAAAAAAACCCAAGTAGATTCTTCCAGTGTTGGGGAGACCAGCCTTTGTTCCACAGCTATTGCCAAAATCTCTATTACTAGAAATGTGATTTTTCCTCTTAGATTACTATGACCCATATTGACATAGGCATTTAGGAATTACTAATATCTACTGAATCTAGGTTTAAAAATGCCTTCTGAGCCTGAGCCTTAATGTGTTTTCTCTTATCAGATTAATTTCAGTTCTCCCAGCTCTTGTGCTTCTTGTTCACCTTTTTGTGGACAGAAATAAAGCTAAGTGATGTTTTGCCCTCTTGATTTTCAAGACAAAAAGACCAAAATGATGGCTACAATTTCAACAATAATAGTTTTGATTTCTGTGTGAGCCTATTGGTCACAAGGAGATTATAATGATAGAGATGCTTTCTTCATTAAGAAAAGAAAAATCATAATCAGTAAATAGTTACTGTATTACAGTAAGAAGAAAAGAAAAACTAAAATAAAATATTATTATTTGTTTGCAGGTTTTACCTAGTAACAGCTCTTCTTTTCCTGCCAGGTGCGATGCTGACTTTTAAACAGGAAAAAAACCTAAAAACACAGCATACAGGACAGTGTAATATGTAACAAAAGTAACAAAAAAAGGCTGTTCAATTTAACACACACAAAAGCTGCTGCTTCTTACATGGGAAATAAACAGCTCCTGACCATATTACTTACTACAAAATTCATGGAGCAAATCTGATTTAGGATACCATATCTATGTGTAGGCACAGTAAAATATATTTCAAATAACTTATTCAACAGTGAAAGATCTCATCAACTGAGAAGTAAGTATATAAGCAAGCTGTATGATTACCTTTTTGTTTCGTGTCTTGCACCCAAATCTGCTGTCATAGGCTGCATTTGCCCTAGGTGTACAAAGGCATTTGTTGATATGGACCAGTGGTCCTTGCAACTTTGCTGCATGTCATCTTTTACTACCAAGGTCAAAGAAAAATTTTATACTTCCTTCTATGTCTAATGTGACTCCTACAAGTAAATATATTAAAATATGCTACACTGTACGCAGATGCAAACATTCTCAAATTTAATTGATAGAAAAAAAAATACTGAAAAAAAAAGCCCTCAAGCAACAGTTCATAGACATTTCAATGGAATTCTAATTCTCACAATAGTCTTGATTAAAAGTGTGATGAGAATGAAATTAACCTCACAATGGGATTACATGTGAGCTGAAAGATCAGTAATGGGAGATTGTTACACAGTTATGTTCCTAGGTTTCTGTGGGATTTTTCACCGAAGTTTCAATAATGTTGCTGCATTTGATTGATTGCAATTTTCTCAATTTCTAAGCTTTGTTCCAGAAAGCAACACTTTGTTCCAGTCATCTTAGCAAGTGGCACAATGTTCCTTGGCATAAGATATTAATAAAAAGTCATGCTGCCTGTCTCTCTTGGTTGGTCACACCAAGGTTGATTTTTGGTAGCATTTAATATTCAATTAAATTGCAGTCACATCTGCATTTATATTTGAAATAATCTTCTGAAAACAAATACAACTACGGGAGAAAAAAGCCAGATTCAGATTATTTACATTGAGCACATCACACACACTCAGCACATCACACTCTGCCCTCAACGTCTGTACAGAAGTAAGAGAAAGACCTTTGGTTCACTTTTCATTCCTTGGTGGTATCTTCAGCCACAACCTGAGTTTAGATTCTGACCTGGCCTCCCATACAGACCCTGTTTGAAGTTCTACCAAGATGCTTTGTAAATGACCTAGCACTGACTTCCCAGGTGAGAAACCTGCCCATCACTGCTGCTTGCTACTCACTGAAAAATGATCCTGGAGAGCTTTTCTGGGGTTTTAAAATAAGCACAGAAACTCAGGATCACTGCATGCTGTTTGAAACAGAATTTCACCCTTTCTGCAAACAATGCTGCTCACGTCTCACACAAGACAGCTACTCCAGCACATTCAAGGGCATTCCCCAAAAAACAATATGCTAATTCCCTATCTCCAGTTAAGCTGGGTCCTGGTGCACATCGAAATACAACTGAAAATTGATGCTACAGACTGTATAACATAATGAACTATACTGGCAAGGTAATATATTATTACCATATAATAATATAACACATATTAGCAAAACTGTGTTGGAGTACAAAGCTATACTAGAGATTTACTACAGTATCAGTCCAGATCTGATTTTATTCCACACGTTTCTTATGCACAACTTTGTTTAAGTAATAAAACTTGGAGAAGTTACTATTTTAATATCAAAAAAGACACAAAATTGCCACATTACTAAGTTTATTATACATCTGCAGCAAATTCATAATTCCATATTATTCATACTGGGGTAAAGCATCAGCCTATTTTTGGCTGGTTTTATTCTCTTCTGAAACTTCTCTCTATGTGTCATATTTAAGCTCACCTGTATTTTATATAGATGCTTATGGAACACTCTTGGATAGGTATGAATATGCACAAACATAAGAAACAGTAAACACAAGGTACTTTATAACGGAAAAAAGTCAATTATTTTCTTCAGGAAAGTACACATTCCTATGTGTAGGGATAAAAATAAAGTAAGCTGTAGGACTAGCAAAGCATGCAAGACAAGGGTAGAAAAGTACAGTGCAATGTAAGGACTCAGCAGAGAACTTCCAGAAACTGAGCATGTTCCTTCAGTGAAGAGGAACGGCTCATTTTCATGCAAAGCACTCACCCTGTGGTCAAACCTAAAAAATGTAATAACTGGCAGCCCCAGAATTGACACCAGAACAAAGTAAAAACTACAGCTGTGTCTTCTAAATGATTTTATAATTTGCCAGGCATTCAGTTATAAGTACAAAAAAAGAAAAAATCATTACTGCTAGAAGGCAGTATGTTGACTATAGGGGGTATCTGTCTTGACCACTAGTCTTTAAAGGGTAGTCCCAAAGCTATGGCTCTGTGGTTTAAGAAAATGGATGGACAGGCAAACACTGCATTGAGAGAATATGTATTTCATGAGGTACGCTGAGGTAACAGAGAAATGGGCCTGATTTTGGATACAGAAGACCAAAAGGAGCAGGGGGGAGGGCTGTAAGGAACTGACCTGATTTAAGGGCTTATTGGTACTGAAAGAGTGTTTTATCTTCATTCCTCCTTATTCCTTTCTCTATTCCTGGCTATGCCATTCCACAAACTTTCTCCAATCTCCTCAATGTTCAGGGGCTCCTGCTATGAAATAGTTCTACTTATTAGTACAGCTCTAAACTATCCATCTTCTTCTGTTACCTTATCCATTTCCTAGATTAGTAAAATGTATTGGCTCACAGGAAGTCCCAGAGTTTTGAGAACTGGTGAGCACTCAGGTGAAGAAACTAGATTCTCCTGACCTTGGTGGCAGGGAACCGTAAGGCTACAGACAGAAACACTGAAGGACAAATAAATGGGCAAATAACACCAACTGACATTAATAATTTCTGTATCTATCGGCAAACATTCGACAGAGGCAAGGATGGGGAGATACTCCTTTTTTTTTGTTCTGGAAACATTACATAATGCTGTAAAAAAGGTCTCAGATTTTGTATACTCCTAGTTCCTGCCCTGTAAACACCCATTACACCACAGATACCTGTGCAGAGTTAATCTGGGCCCCCTAGATGTATGTAATTCTTAGCAATTCCACATCCCTTTTTAGGAGAACTGGTGAATGGCTTGGACCACCCTGTCAGCCTAGAAGCACGAGATACACACTTGACAAAATATCTTTTTTCCCTTTTAATTCAGACAGGAAGGAGAGTGAAATACTCTGAGAAGCCAGAGTTGAAATTTTGTGTCATTATACACAGGTGCATTACTTTCCTTATCACTCAAGGAGAACATCTACCACTGTGAATCAAAAATGTAACTCAGATCATAGTTTCCAGTGTTCAACCTTTTCTGTTCTCATTTTTGCCTCTACTGCTCCCTCCATTTTATTATTTTCAGTCAGCCTTTTCTTGCAAATATTCTCAATTGTAATGATACTTCAAGTAACCAGCTACTTACTACAGTAATTACTTTTTAAAATTAATTAATACAAAGAAGCCATATGATTAAGAACTTCTTAATTATTTGTACAGAACAGATACCACAAGAATTAGGGCCTCTTTTGTGAAGTATACTGTAGTTCAAGTGAACAAAGCAGTCTCTGTACCATGTATTTATAGACACGCAGAGTCAGGAAGTCATTCAGTATCTCCTACAGACAGAAAAAGAAGAGAAGACCAGAGATGAGGTCACTTGACCATATTTGCCCCACAGGTTAGAGACACAATTGAACTTGGCCCTCCACAGCTTTGTGTCTCAGAGAGCCTCAGAAGAGGGCTTTTCGTACGGTGGTGATACAGGTTAAGTCTGTTGTTAATCAAAACACTGTTCTGATTTTGTATTTGCTGTACATTAGATTTCTCAACCAGTCCAGTAGCTTCAAATAGTAGTTTATGGCAAAGATTTCAGTATTTTATCAGGAGCTATCATAACACATTTAACACATACTGTTTTCTTCCATAGGTTTTATACATCTATACCCATTTATATCCCCTTAATGCTTGGTCATAGAGAACACAGACAAAGCTTTTGTGAGCACCAATGAAAAATGCCAAGAACCTGAAGAGAAAATGAAGGACCCCACAGCATATCCTACAGCTCCATGTGTTCTAAAACAATTCCACTAAGGCAAGTCATCATGGCTTTTGTAGTTTCTATGCCAGACCTGCAGCTGTGACTTGTGATCCAGACAGTAAACCACTAAGCTCTTCTCTCTCAACTAACACCTCCAGCAAATGGAATCATAACAAAAACATCAGAAATACTGTTACTTTGCACTTTTTATCTGTCTTCTTCACAACAGAATGACCAACAAGAGCTAAAGAACCAGGAGAAAGTCTTGCATCCTTAGACAATAAATATCCAATTCTGATACCATCCTATTTTGGACCACAGAGAATCTGTTAGCTACTCAGAGACTAGGTTAGGGTAATGAGTGAATTATTTTACTATGCTACAGTTATTTTTATAGTGGTTTATACTCTCCTCCTTTTTTTTTTTTAACCAGTCAGAGATCATTGCTTGAAATGTGGAAACATATATCTTCTGCAGAACCTGAAATCAAGGAGGGAACATTCAGTAATGACAGTAAAAAACTCAGTTTCCAGAACTGTTTTTTCTTATGCATTATCTTTTTGTTTTCCATTCTTTTTAAGGTTCTCCTTCCTTATTTCAGTGCTCTCTCTTCATTAAGTTCATGCTCCATAAACAGAGCACACAAAGTAGATAAAGGTTCCAGTGTTCTCACACATCTACATAAGCAATTTTTATAATTAATGCAGAAACTGCCCAAGCATAAGGTCCACCTGCTACAGAAGTATAAAAGAGCTGAAAAGCAACCAGATGTGGATGAGTGTGAATTCTCTTCACATTCCTCATTCTCACATAGGTCCCACCTGTTGGTATCAGCAGAACAGCCAGAGCAAACCTCACACCAGCTTGCACATATGTGATGGCATTATGGCCAGGTGGCATGAATTCATACAGTCCCCCTGACATTCCCACCTTCTCTTAGCTTCAGCAGAGCCTCAATCTGCCACCAGAGCCAGAATGCTCTCATTACACGAGTGAGATCAGTAGAGCTAAGTCCTAATTGTAGCAGGTTTTTACACAAAAAAAATTAACTCAGATAATAAAAAGTAAAATTCAATTAATGATAATTAAGTGCGCTCACCTGATGGATTTTCTTGCCTCAAGGCCAATAGTAATATGCAGACTGCTCAAATACCTTTTAATTAGTATGACAGATTAATACTATCAGTCATTTAACTACGCTTTCTTACTTTAGAGCCAAGAAAGTGAGTGGAAAAGTCCATACAAATTTGAAACAGTCTTGAATATTTTATTACTTTAGCACATTTACTCACCACAGCCTTTTTGAGATCACACTCACTTAATCACTTGAAGAATTCCTACAAAGATCTAAAAGGAGATAGGGCAAAAGAAAATTCCTAAAAATTCCTAACTTATACTTTGCAACATATTCTCGTTCATTTAGAAAGTACTGCAATATGAACACATGGGCAAAATCAAATATTACATTGCACATATCTATTTTTCTCACAGGGTAAATTAAACAAAATAAACACTACAATGAAAGTATTTTTTAAATGGAGGAGATATATGTACTCTGTAGTTGAAGTCTCTCATTTAAAGAAAATGTTTGCAAATCTCTGTACCATGAACAATAAAATGTAATCTGTTCTTACGGCTGCTAGGAGTTCTTTATTTTTCTGTGATTATGCATGTATTTTTAGAGGTTTATGTAGGTTTATACTAGCAATCATACTATTTAAAATTCATTTTCAAAGAAAAAGCATATTTATAGGCTAAAAAGGAAAAATATTGAAGTACTTAATTTCAGCTATAAGATGCTTGTTCTGATAATCAAAATATATCTGTGAGAGAAGTAAAACGTGTTCAGTTTTGCTCTTTGTAACTCCTTCCACATTATTTTTATATTCTGATCAATAAGAACTCCTAGTAACTATTAAGAGTAACATTACTGGAAGTAAAGTAAATAGTAATGACTGAAAATGTCTGATTCTAAAGCCATGGGCTAATAACTGCCCAGAGAAGCTAATGTCAAATGAGTCTTGCAAAATGACCAGGTGTCTCCTAGACAGTATGTGGAATGGTTTGATGGGGGACATCTGCAAAGCTGTAGAGATATTTACACATAGGAAACGAAACTAAAGTAAATGGAACAAGCATTATACAAGGTGGCGCTGACACCCTGCAAAACCCTCTTCATGGGTGAGCAGACCTTCTTAGATTTAAATTTCTTATTTGTCTTATTCTTGGCTCTGAAAGTAAAGTGCTGAAATTAAAATACTGTGTTTACTGTCAGTGCTAAAATGGCATGCCTTTTCAGTATTATTCTTGTGATCAGGAGTCAAATTGGAAAGTATTACCCCATAGGCCAGTGAGTGTCTATAGAGGGCTGTTCTAGCTCAACTGCATGTTCTGAGACCCCACTGTCAGCACAACTCAAAGCCATACCGGCTTTGCTGAGACCCCAAGGCAGATCAGAAAGCCAGAAGGGACAACTGTAACCATGCAGTCTGACCTGCAGTATTACAAAGGGCTTGGGAATTCCCAGAAGAAATTCCTATTTGTAGCAGAGATTCTGTCTTAGAAAATCACAACTTTGATTTATAAACTACCTTCCTTAAAGAATTCACCACTGCTGTGTTCAGAGGCCACCACGGTTCATTCTTTATGGCATGAGTCACCTACTTCCAATTGCTAATCTGTTAATAAGTTTGTCTGCTAGGTTCTAAGCTTTCAGTTTTCTGGTCTCCACATAAGCAATTATAGACCAATCTCAAGTCTTCCTGTAATGATTTTGTTTTCTAAGCGAATTGAGTAAAACTCATTGAGATAATATATCACCATACAGAATATTTTCTAACAAGTATTGTGGCTCTTAAGGACATCAGGTTTCCAACATCCTTGCTGAATAGTGGGAAATAAGATTAGGCTTTGTATTCTCTAGCTGCACAGAGCTGAGAGATAAAATGATCTCCTTAGTTTTATTCTATATTGCCCTGTTCATACCTTTTGTGATTATATTAACTCTTGTTGGTTGCTGTTCTGGATGAAAAATTTCAGTTATATGCATTATTATTACCCATTAGGGTACCTAAATGCTTTTCCTGTGTAGCACCCCTCATTCTCTAACTTGAGCTGTCTTTCTTATATTTTAATGGCTGAACTTATATTGTTTCCCTCAGTAGAGTTCAATCATCTATTATTCAAGTCCCACACCTGCATTTCCATTATTTTGCCTGAGACTGATGTCAGACTGACAGGCTTATAATTACCTAGGTTATCTCAGCAATTTAAAAAAATGTTAGTATGACCTTTACTCTCACAAGCTTCTGGAACATCCCCAGTGCTCCAAGTTAGAATGAAAATTGATATTAAAAATCCAGAGAGTTCTTCTGCCAATCCTTTGAAAATATTTAGCTACCTTTTACCCCAATGCACAGGACTCCCAGCATCAGTAGCTTTAGTCACTGCTGAAGTAGAAAGAATTTCATAATCATAACACACTATGAGTATGGCAACCTGCTTATCCTCCCATACAGAACAGAAGTATTCATGAACACTCCTGGCTTCAGCTCCAATTTAACTGCCACAGACTCAGTCAATCAATCAATCAAAGCCATCAATTCTAGAAAGCTCTCTGAACCATTATTGCTTAGTATACTTCACAATGGGGCCAAAGTAGACCAAACTTAGAAAACTCTGAACGTGTATGTGAACATGCATTTCTAAGCCATAACATGCAAGTGGCAGCTACCTACAGAGAACCATAATTAAAGGTATTTTTAAGACAGAGGAAAGATTGTAATAAGAAGACTCATCATGACAAAAATCAGTATCCAAGAAGGTTTTCCTCAAAAACTATGAAGTTCAGGCAGTTCTGTGTTAGTTCTTTATGTTTCCAAAACATTACATTCTTCTTTTCCAAGAGGTAAACTCCTGCCTAATTATCTATAAAAGCAAAAAGTGCAAATACTTTGAAATTCTGCCTAGCAGATTGGTAGTAAATCTATTGCAAAGTTACAGCCAAGTAAGTGAATTTCATAGAATGTTCAAAATATCTCATACTGGGCCTGACAAACACAAAGCAAAGGGGTTGCAGATGCACAGAAAACTGTTCTAAACTCAACAAAAGTGGTAATACACCGCTGGAAATAATTTCTTAAAAAAGATAACTCTTTACATAAAAATCCATTCATCCTTCCTGTTTGTAAATTAAAAATGCATGAACAGTCAGGATAAAGCTTTTCTATTAGAGATGGATGTAGTAGCATGGAATTAACTATGTTTTTATGGAATTGGTGACATTCAGAAGTGATAGGGATATTTAATAGGCAGAACTTAGACTAATATCAGGCCTAAAAAGCACAGCAAGAATGGTAAGGTTATCATCCATGTATTTAATTTTTTTTTATACAAATGGTAAATAATTTATTAGAAAGAGTAGAAAAAATCATTCCACAGAAAAAGCAGTTTTAACAGGCTGATTATGTGGTGTTAAAAATATTTTTAATGGAGCCTGAGATCTCTCAATTTTCACTGAAATTGTCAGCAAAAGGGACTCCTACCCTGGTTGCAGCATTAGACCCATGAATGCAAGTGCAAAGCCGCATATTTAAGAACAGAGCATTATTCTGCTACAGGCATTTTTAAGCACACCACCTCAGTGTTCCCTGGAACCCAAACATAAAGCATGTGCAAACTTTCCATACCAACACAGTCATATTTTCTAACCTTTTGATTGATACTATTCCATCCAAATACAAAAATATTTCAACTACTTGAATTAAGTATTTCTTTACTACTTATAGTTCAGGCAATATCAAGACATGATACTGCCTGCCTGCCTTTAAATTTTTTCCCCTTAGTTATTATGTAGTGACAGACCACTAACAACAGCAAACTTACAAATATAATCATCACCAATAGTATGAAAATAAACATTGAGAGAACTATTCCAGTTCCCAGTCTATTCATCTGATGATGTGCTCTTTTTCATCTTTAAGCTGCTAACCTTTTAATCTCACTATGAGACTGTCAGTGGTGAGTGATGAGGCAAACACATGAGTAAACACCTTTTTCTAGGTGCACCTGCATGCATCTGGCTCTGACTGACACATCATTCCTTTGAAGGGATGCTCTACTGAAAGGTGTCCCCAAACACTCTAAGGAACTGCCACAGCCAGCAGCAGTTAAAATCACACCAAGACAGATTGGAGGGCAAGTATTTTACACCGACTAAGAATATTATGTGGAAAAAAAAAGTAAAAAAGAGACGTATTTTTACCAGGAGATTAACACTCGAAGAGGTGACAGCTTGCTCCTTTCATATTTTAGCTAGATTTAATCTTATATTAATTAATTGGCTTAAAATATTCAAAACTTATTTTTTTGTTCACACAGGAAGAAACAGGAATTTATGAAAAGTTAACTGTTCATTACAAAGTCTTCAAAGCAGTTATGCCCTTACTTACTCTTTTGCAATATATTGTTTGAAAGAAAAAAATAGAGAAATCCCAAATATTTTTTTAAGGAAAGAATTTAAACCTTGAAACAGATTCCACCAAATTTTCTTAAACCCGAATACTTTTATATGTGAATGTTTATCAAACTGAAAGCCATTTAGTATTAGCCATTTAGCTAATACAGGAAAATACTGAGAATGGGCAAGTCTGAGTTCTGCAGAAAGAAAACAGGGCAGAGCTGAGCCACAACTACCGTGAAATTATGGTAAGAACTCTGTAGAAGAGATATCACAGGGTAAGGCACCATTTCAGAGGTGGGCAGGGGTGTCTGTCCCAGTAAATAACCTGTGGAAGCACGCAGCTTCAAGGGAGTGCACATTGTGGTGGAAACATGGATGTGGGATCTCGCTCTTCAATTAGATTGAAAGTTCTGCATATATACAATGTTGTTTTCTATCGTCCTGAAAAATTAAAAGTATATTTTTATTTTCCACTAGTTTTACTGCTCACTACCAGCAACAAAAAGGTTTTATAATTACTTATAGATATATCTCCTTTGAATGATTACCCTAACTACTTATAGGTTACACCGAGACTTAAGTTCACAACAGGAAATTCCCTAATAATCAACACAGAACACATGCACCCTGAATCTGCTTCCTAATAGGTGAAATTAGTTTTCATTCTGCATTAGACCAGCAGGCTAGATATTTTCTGCTCATAATGGCTTTTTGATAGGGTTATTTTTGTATTTAGATTAAATCTTAAAACATATCCCTTTTAGTATTTGAGCTGTTTCATTGCTAGGTACTGGAAACATAAGTAGACGCATAAAAATAAAACAGTAAGCGAAGAAGAACCAGATATAGATAGGAAAATCAAACCTATTTCTTACATTTTGCTGCATATAGCACACAGAAGAAATCTATGTATATTCTGTACACCAGATATTCTGATGAATTCAAGGGCTTTATATGCATTATGTATGAATTTAAAAAGAATATTTAATGGTATCTGCAATACTACTCTTTAGAAGAAAGTGCTTCCTGTGACAGCCTCATGACAGAGGACTAAACATAGGTCAGACCCCGTGTTTACCATCTCATATCTTAAAAAGTATTCTCTAATCATTAATACCTTCAAATCCAAATACTGCTTAAAAGAGGGGTGTGTTTCCTCTCATGATCTGGAAAGAAAAGTAATTGCTTGCTATTAGACATTAGCTAGAGACAAGAGAAGCAACAGCAGTTAATGAAAGGTTTTTCACATTGAACAAGTCACCTAAAAATGATGAATAAATGTATAAAACAACTATAGTACATAGATGAAAAGAGAAGATTTAATTACTGAATATTTTAGCTTGTCCACTATCTTTGTGAATTCTCTCTCTTTTCAAGTGACAAAAATTCTTAGAATCAAAAATATTTAAATAGCTTTTTACACAAAAAGGACTTGCTTATCCATCACTTCAGAATTTCCACTCTAACACACAAGATAAAGTTTTCTGCAAAGATTCTGGATGTACATGCCCTAGTTATTTATATACACACACATCTACCCAGGGAAGAACATAAATGTATTTCATAAGTTGCAACGTGATAAATGGTAGATTTATAGGAACTGGTGCATTGCAAACTGGCTGAGTGCTCTGAACATAAAGTGAGAGACATCATTATTGGTGCTATAAATACTTTGCACTGTAAAATCATACTGTACTTCATGTGGCAATACAGAACAAATAATACAAAAATTGTCTCTGTTTCTGGCTCAACTTAAAATGTAATAACCTGTGAATGATCCCAACAGAAGCTGAACTGAATAGGCACAGGCATCGCTTCCAGTTTTTATAGGACCCAAAATCCATTGCATCATCACAGTTGCAATAGAGGTAACAGCATTATCTTATTTCCTAATTAAATCATCTAGATCTCTTTCTTGAAAAGTGAAATGTTTAGGGCTCAGTTATAAGCCGTATTCTTTTTTTCATCCATCATACTCTACAAGATCCTTTCTACATTATGCCTTTAAAGAAAAGCAGGGATGTGTGCCTGAGTTCTTTGGGACTTGAGGAAAACCACTTTGGTGAAGACTTTAAAGAGAAGTGTCTGAAATATCATTCTAATGACATCTTCATAGTCAAGCATCTGAGGGTAGCAGTACCATTAAAAAGTTGGCTGGTGAACCAGGGAGATGAAGACTTCCTATGGATTGAGTTAATCTGCTCGTTCCCTAAATGTGTGACTGTTCTCTACTCATCCTTCTTTCCTGTTTTTCAGGCATACTGAGTTCCCACAGCTCTCAGCAGGTTCAGAGGGAACTTCAAGGCAGTTACCTTGGTAAAGCTCAACCCAGAATTTGAGTGACTAAAGGGCTCAGAACCCTACTTCAAAAGTGAGCATTTTTCAAAGAGCATGCCTAAATTTATCTGTTCCACTTTTTCTATTATTTGTTGAACAATAATACTGACTTGCATTTCCAAAGGACTTTGGGATCTCCAGCTGAAAGATGTTATTCAATTAGTCTCATGAAATCACTGTTAGAAATGAGATTCCCTATTATACCCATTTTCTAATCAGCTGTGGACCACTAAGTTCAAAAGTTCACCTTGATACATAATCTGTTTAGGAAATTTAAAATAGAAGACAGAAAAGGGGCAGGAGAAAAATATCCAGAAAAAAAATCCAGTGATAACAAAACAAAGGGAGAAGAACAACTAAAATTAAAGAGATTGTAAAATCACTCTGAGAAGGCATAAGAAAAAAAATCAAATTATAAGTTTGATTGATTTCACAGAGTGCTAGCAATACTGCCTTTGTCTTTATTCCTACTATCACACATCATACACATTTCCTAATAGTTTAATTCTTTGATGAACTTCCTTTATCAAAATTCCAAAGAGAAGAAAAGGGTGAGAAACCAAATGATTTGGGAACCCTGACCGCCCACAAAATACTTTGAAAGGTTAATTTAAGATATGTCATATTATAGAAGGTTTTTTTCTCTAATTATGATATTGATCTCATATAGACACAAAGCCATCTGAGCTGAGCTCAGGATCACAGCTTTGCAGTAACCAGTGCAATTGCTTCCCATGAAAAACAAGGATAAGGTCATATGGCACATACCATGCAGCCAGACTTCTTATACTGAAATCTGTAAAGTGATGTCTTAAAGGTAATTTTAATGGTCTTTATTTAAGATTTCCACTGCAAACCACATCAAATGGATATTATCTAAAGAAATTCTTAGGCATCAGTTTTTACCAAATTGATCACTGTGATCTAAGTACTAATATTCATTAAACATGGAAGTGAATTTTTAGTAATTTTTCTTTCTAAGATTTATTTTCCTAAAGTAACACTTCTGTTTGGTTTGGCAAAAGATCCAATGAGTTAATGTTTATGCTAAATGGGGGTTTTATATGTCAAATCAAGCAAAATGATTTTATATTTTTCAGGTACTTTCCCATGTTCTTTTTCAAAATAATATACATCCATGCAGCCAAAGCGTGTCTGACCCATTCACTCAACCATCTGCTTAACAGGAGGACAAATATCTCCCCTTCCTCCTGACAAAAAACCCAACATACATGGTTTATTGGGGAAAACCAGGTAACTATAAAAAAATCAAATCTGTAAGTATAAACATTAGGCAGTTTTGATTCACTACGAATGCACACACAGCTCCACCAAATGATCTCCTGTTTCCACTTCTGTGAACTACTTTCTGCATTTCCCTTAATCACCCTGAGTTTCAGATATGGCTGATATTTTCAAGAGATGTACACAGCAAGCTGCATGGTAGGTTCATCTGCCCTAATTTAATTGACAGACACTATGTTCCTTCACAGTCAACAGCAAGAAACAGCTCCCTCAGAAGATGAGTCATCCTATCCTGTAATAGAGGTTGAATTAAAATAAGATTAATTGCCTATCTGCTGGCTGTAAAACCAGCTCAGATCTGTACTGCAAATGTACACACCCGACTAATAGGCATCTACAACTGGACAAATTGAATTCCAGTCCTTATTTCTCCCATCATTAAAATTAAGAGGAGAGGGTGCAATAATTTAAAAGAATATATAGCAAACAAAGAGTTTACCCTGCCCTAGTAATTTTTTTTCCAATTTCAGCAACAGCATTAATCCATTTGACTGGCACTGCTGACTGCAGTTTTCACCTTCACGCTTCACATATTAAAATATGTCAAGCCAGCCCTGCTGTCTGTTCTCCTCCATGCTCCAGGAGTGTGGTGTGGTGCAACAAAATCTAATCTATGGAAACAAAACAGCTGAAAACACGTTTCACAGCATTCAAAGGTGCATAGATGTCTTAGAAAGTGAAGCTGTTGGAGAAGGGGCAGAACATTCTCTTACCATTGCACTGACAAGGTACAATCAGATCCCTCAGAAATACACAGCAGTAATTAATATTGCCTGTGAAAGAACTTACTCATATTGGGTCAGAATTTTTGAGCTGAGTTGACACTGCACCCAGGCAAGGTAAATGAAGAACACAGAACAGAGTCACACATCAGCACAGTATGAGCACAGTATGCTCACACTATTTACATGTAACACTTATCCTGGCCACTGACATCCACATGCAATCAAAGATACAGCTTTGGCACACAGTTATCTGTTCTATTCATTTTGTCCTCAGGAAGTGCAAAGTGAAAACTGCAGTAAAAGATGAAGGAATTCTGTCTAATGAAAGTGAAGCAAAAACTTTAGAATTTGACCTTTACCTGCTAGACTGTAGCTTTCAATCCTTTAAAATTATTTTAATTGCTTACATTGTGCAATATTGTTTCAGTGCCATTCAATGGGAAAGGAATTATGGTTCTTTTTCAAAATAAATGGCAAAAATATTTTGTATATATAAACAGTCAATCTGACACTACACTGCAAGTAGCTGGCAGGAAAAAAACCTGCTTATATCAGTGCAAGTTTAAAAATTCTTCAGGAAAACTGATGAAATTGTCAATTCTTCTTATTTCATTTTTTTAGGAAGCAGCAGTTGCTTAGCAGTGTGATATTATTTAATCTTATCAGGCTGTTTTATATTTGCACTGAAGAAACAACAGATGAGAATACAAGGGGTATAGTTTGATGATACAAACATGGAATCAAAGTGGATTGACTGAATACTTTTTAAGACAAGTTGCATTAATAGAGAAAGTCAGAACAAGACTTAACCATGATCTTGATTTCAAGCCACAGCTCTTCAGAGAAACTCTGCCTAATTATTCTTTGAGGCCGTACTGTCTTTTGAGCTTCTGAGACACAAGTTTAAGGAATTTGTCCAGTAAATTTACTTGCTGAGACCTCTTCCATTGTCACTAGAGTGTCAAGTGGCAAAACCCCCACTTTTGAACCATTTTATCTCCATTTGAACTTCCCATCTTTCTGGCAGTAAAGTAAAGGCAGTAAACTGCATGCTCAATAAATACATTCCTTACTTTCCTCTCAGTGCCCTACCTGCAGAACACCCCCCAACCTGTGTGCCAGGGGCAGGAGACCCCCTTTCAGTTTCAATTACAATTACAATTAGGTAGTTTAAAGAAAGTGAGGGTACGTATATTCATCATTTCCCAGTTTTGCCAGTCCTCTAGCATGGCAGTCAAACACCCCAAAAGGTGTCAAGTGAATCTACCATGCAATGGCAAAGATTTTTAGAATACCCTTGCAACAGAAAGATCTAGTCCACTGTGAAAAATGTTTTCCTTGAAATGGTTGTTAGTAATTTCATTCTTTTCAAAATGAAAAATGGCTGTATTATGCACATGATATTAGGAACTACAACAAGTTTGTACAGATTTCCCATGAATGTCATATTTGGTTTTTGAATTGCTGCAGAACAAAGGTGCAAAACTACTTTTCTCTCTAGTAAGTTTTTTTTTTTATTTTATTTCTGGCATTGAAAGATAGCTACCTAAAGATGATGAAGATGTTCATTCACACACCCCACTGCAGTTCATTCTTCTTCTTACTTTTGTTGATGTTTTTGAGAAAGTCTGAATAAATTCTTATTTCTAATTTATATGCCCTTCCTATGCCTGCATACTGCCAGTTTAGATACGTCACCTGCAATAACAATGAAAAATTGCTGTGTGCCTCATGCTCTGTTTTCTTCATCTGCTTTAGAAGCTCGCTCCAGCTACTGCAAGGGAGTTCACTTGTGAGTAGTAACAAATCTAATTTAACTGTACCAAGTCACAAGTTTTTCATCTTAATAGCTATTCTGCACAGCCCACAAAACTCATTAATGGTAAGACTCTCAAGTCTAGTTCATGTCTTTTATGGGAATGAACTAGCTTACCAAAAAGAACACATTTCAAAAAAAGACAGATAGCTTAAAGACATCCCCAACTACAATTGTCAGTACTCTACAATTATTGACAGAAGCAGTACCTCTGTGCTGCTTCTTGTAGTATCCTGAAGAATCAAGTGTGCTTAACAACAACCTGCAGAAAAATTAAAAAAAAAGACAAAACAGTAATGTTAAGTTTGGAGGTCACCTCAGGTACTCAAATTGCACAGGAGGCAGCAGCATATTCTTTTACTCACCATTCTGACAAGTGATACTAGCTAGACTGACATTCAGAAAGCATGAGCAACTAATATGTCATCATTTAGATTTAAAGGTAACTAAGGAAGCAGCAGCTCCTGCTTCCTTCCATCCTGAGACAAAAATAGTGTTGCACTAATGTGAACCTTAGGATAGCTAACAGAAAAAGCTGGATAGCTAGGTCTAGCCTGTAAGGTCATATTGTGTACATCAAAAATAAAAACTGAATATCTGAAGCCATTTTGCTCTTCAGTTGTGGAATTCTTCTGGGAAAGGAAAATGAAAAAAATGAGAAGAATAGAGCCAGATGTAGAGGAAAGGAGGGGATTGCCATTAGAAACATGTTTTCTGGGGATGATTAAGGAGAACCAAGGAAGGCAGGCAGGCAGGCAGGAAGGCAGGCAGAAAAGAAAGAAAGAAAGAAAAGAAAGAAAGAAGGAAAAGAAAAGAAAAGAAAAGAAAAAAGAAAAGAAAAGAAAAGAAAAGAAAAGAAAAGAAAAGAAAAGAAAAGAAAAGAAAAGAAAAGAAAAGAAAAGAAAAGAAAAGAAAAGAAAAGAAAAAAAAAGAAAAAAAAAGAAAAGAAAAGAAATTTGATTTAAATCTATCTCTGATGTCTTTATACTACACTGCATCCAGCAACATATACTAAGTGTGTAGATCCTGACCATGGCTTTTCAGGGCTACAAGAAGACAAATAGTAAGATTCTTACGTGTATTACATCACTTGTGGAAAGACAGAGAAAAATATGGTCCACAGTGTGTATCTTAAATCTGTTATTGGATAGCAAGAATAGTCATAACGGAAAGAAGAGGCTTTTCATTCTCACCAAAATCCATTAGATGACTCTTGTATTTCATTTTAATTACAGAAATAATTTAGGCAGTATATTTCTGTTTTGAATGTAAAGCTATTTCCTTATTTGCTAAATGGTTGGGAAACTGAACAAAATCTAGTGAAAAACACAACAAGAATCCTCAGAAAAAGAAAGGTGTAAAAAGGAAAACATTTTCAAAAATTATCAGAGTAATATATGCTGTAGAATTTTATATCATAGTTCCATCTCAAGTTATTCTGGTGCCTACTTTGCTTTAAAGAATTCACTCAATATGCAAGGCTGCAGGCTTGTGTGTTCAGTTTTAATTGAAGGAAATTTCACTAATTACTTATTAATCCAGTGCAGTGATTTTTCATATGCTCAGTTCATACAGAATAAAATTTGTGCCTTTAAAATTTTCATAGATGGAAGCTAGAATGAGGAGATTGGTAGATATAAACAGATTCTCTCACACTCATATCAGCAGTTCAAATCCACATTATCTTTCTGGGGACCAAAAGAAACCATCTGTTTAGAAGCCTACATGAAATGAGTTGATGATCTCAAATATAACCCCTAGCAGGCACGTGTTCATCACCTGCTTGATTGACATATATGCTGATAGATGGCAGGGAACAAAAAAATGAACTATTTTCACATCAAGACCTGAACCTAAACTGTAAAAATGAAGTATATTGCTACCACAACCAGAAGTATTCATGTTGTTTATAGTAAAATTGCTCTAGAGATAATAGATAATTTCAGTTGTCATCAGTTGTGTTATGTACTAAATTACATAAGAGAACTGGAATAAGGGACAGCCTGTTATTTTAAGTGCCTGTATACTGTTTTTCACAAATGTTTTGTCAATCCATGTAACCAAAAATGTTTCTCTAGTTCAGAACAGTCAAGTTCAAAATTTCATTACAGTAGCTGAAAGCTGGTTGAATTTTGACACAAGTTAAATCAGTGTACCCTAAATGCAAAGCATTCACTTTCCACAGTACCTTTCTTGCAGCCCAAGTTTTTTGTCTCCCCATTTACATTTTTCCCAATTCTGTTTCCCTTCTTTATATGGTAATTTACTCTCTAAACAAACCAGATTTTACTATTACCACAAAAGTAATTTAAAGTTTGTGCTTATATTTAATTATTATTAAACCAAGCAGAGAAAATGACATTATGCAAATAATTCTGAAACTAGTACAGAAGCCAGAGAAAAATGGCTAACTGGAAAAAAATCTTTGGAATCCACTGCAATGCACACATATTCTTCCTTTTTCACATTCTAACAGAGTAGAGTGCAGTGTATGCACTCAAAAATGGTTTGCTACCACCACCCCCCCCTTTAATGAGAAGTCACACTGTCGTAGAGAACACTTTATAGATTTTTCCACTTCATCTATCTTCTTACCAAGGAAAGAAACTGTCTTCAGCAGCAAAGAGGCACTGAAACAGTGACAATGTCTAAGATATTCCACCTCACACCTTCACCTTTTGGATGCCATAATCTGCAAACACATCCATGAAGTCTCTAGGCAATTTTTCGCCTGGACAGTTCAAACAAATAATTGCTAAAGGCAATGGCAGCTTTCTTGTACTTGCTCCTTTTTTAATACAAAAAGGTAGATTTCAGTAATCATATGTAGCTTTCCTGCACTGCAGCAGTCCTGTAGAAAATACTGGAACTAAGCTTTGATTGCTTACCTGTGGACTAAAGTAACAATAAAATAATGAAGACAGATTGGGAAAAAAGCTCCCAAATTCTGCTACATTATTTATTTATAATTTGTGTCTAGATCATGGTACAAATTATAAATAAAAACAACATGTTATTTATTTGTGTCTAGATCATGACATTACAAATCCACACGAGCAGTAGAGTGTGGGCTGCCAAAATGGCCAGCAAGCCAGGCTTGATCCATAATCATGTCTAATTTTTCTGCTCATGACTTTACAAAGAGTTGTGGCAACATGGCAGAAGTGAAGTCATCCTCCCTTTCATGATGCTACCTGTGATCTAGGAACCATCATGCAGGGAGTCAGTTCACTGTCTCCCTACACATTCCTGAAAGACTTAAAACAGCGTTTGTCTGGGACAGGTACTTCACTATAAAATTATTTCAGATAGGGACAATGTTTTTTGTTTCAAATTTCTACAGCATGTAAACAAGCTGACACTTGATCCTTCATGAGTGCTTTGCTCCCTACACAATAGTAATGAAATTTCATTAAGCAGTAGCTGAGCTAAAATACAGCCCGACTACTCAATTTCTGATGAAAGCAGAATGCTGGTTTTACAGCAAGCTCAAAACAAAAAGAAAGCACAGCATCATCATAAGAAACCTGATTAATTTTTATTTTTAATTTCAGTAAAGAACAAAAATCACAGAGAAATACTTTTCATTCAGGAGAAAACATACCTCATAGGTTAGAAAAAAAAAATTATGTATTCCTGTGACCTTGGAGCAACAAATGTGAGGCCTCCAATCTGTAGCCTTGGTTGGAGCTCCAAAATGCAAATATTCTCCACTCAAAGGTGACTTACTTTAATTTTCAATGGTTATGGAAGAAAACTGCCATCAGCAACTTCCTTCTACATTCACTCTGCCCATGACCTTTTTGCTTTGCTTTAAGAATGAAGGCAAGAGGTTTACTTCCTTCTTCTGATCATTCCTTGAAGTATCACCATTATCATATTGGAAGACATGACTTAAAAATGTGTTTTTTACCCTGCCATCAATTGAGTAAGACGAAGAGTAAGTCCATCTTTATCCTTTGGGTAAGGCAGTCCCAGACCGGTAGATGAGTCACAGCAAAAGAACTGTCTCCATGCCTGCTAACAAATACAGTACCCTGCATGGAGGCTCTTTTCATCTCCAAGGGTCTTTGTGATTACTTGACCATATCTACACTAGGAATACTTTGCTGGAATAAGTGTTTTCTCTGCCAGTGACTCCTGATTGGCCTTGACAGGCAATCAAAGTCTCCCACCAGGTGATCTCTTATTTAGTTATCAACACACCAAAGTGCAAACTTCAAAAACCAGCTTGATGTGTGTGACTTCAACCTTTTAGTGGTGGGGGTTCGGAGTAAATAGAGAAGCATCGTGTTTAATGAGAGCTGAGGATCACACTCACCTGTTGCTCACTTCAAAAGGAAAGCACAAGGACAAACAGAGAAAGATCTCCGCTCCAAATGGATTTTGCAATGTGAAAGATACATACAGAGCACTCTCAGTATCAGTTACAGGAAGACTGCCAAAGTATTGTGGGTTATAGACATTTATTAGAAAGCACCTTTTCCACCATATGTAGTATCTTGTTCAAATCTTACAGAAGAAACTCATGAACAGTCCAACTTTAGCCCTTGAATAATGAGCAACAGAGAAGCAGCTTTATGTGTCTCTGACAAACTCAGCTCTCTTCAGAACTCTAGTTTTGGTATAGCACAATTTCCTTTGAACCTCCTGAAAAAATACAGGGCAGACCAACTTTTGGACCTAAACCTACATAATTTTCTTCTAACTACCAAAAGTTGCAGCCTTAGACCTCCCCCTACCTCTTATTGTGAAATAGAATATAATTTACAAAAGTAATAAAGGTGAACGTTATCACATGCTTAAAACAACCTTCAGACAATTTTTTTGCTAACTTAGCTTTTGCCTCATATTACATGTTAGATTCTTTTCTTCCATCAGAAATGTTTCAAACTCCTTTAGTAGCTATCTTACTGTTTAATTACAGTTTATTTTAATAAATACATGAAAAATAAAAGCATAGGAAAGTCAATCAAAGCAATTTCCTATAGTTCAACTGAACTGAAGTGTACCTCACCCTTTAATATGTATCCCCCAAATCCTTTATTATTGACTATCCTGTGTTTCTATAGTAACTTTATGGACAGTTCCATTAGTATTTGATTTTTAAGTCTGGAAATAATTTTAAATTTGCATGGGATGCCTGAGAAATATGGCTATAAATATATGTACTGAAATATTAAATCAGTTAATCAAAACCAGGCTTAACCTAAGCAAAGTTGCTAAATTAATGATTTGGATAAGATGCTGCAATTTAGTGCTTATACATGTTTCAGGATTTAAATATCTTTGAATGATTAATTGATAGAGGATTTTATGAGTCAACTTGCTCTTAGTCTCTTTACAAATCCACCTACTGTCCGTACAGTAAAATTTCAATATTCTGTGGGGCTATTTTCTCTTCAGGCTGTTAATTTTTTTCTCCAAGAAACTTCTAAGTCTAATCCTCACACAAGTACAAGGTACAGTGACAAGTATTCCCAAATTAAAAAGATTTAGCTCTATAAAATCTGACTGCCTTTAATCCTTTCTCTTGCCATCTCTTCTTAGGTTGTTTATCCTGGTTCCCTTTTTTAGTCTGTTACTGGATGCAGCATTGATTATGAGATTGGTAACAAACAAGATTTTCTTCCAAAACATAACATTCCGGATCCAGTTAGTCCAGAACAACTTCCTGTAACACAGGTATTTCTTTGGTACTTGCAGACACCCAACACAGTTCCAAAACCCATCAAGAGGATTGGGAACTCAAAAATATGAGTAATGGAACCATTTGTTAATCACTAGAGAAGATAAATGTAGAACTTAATTCTTCTTTAATCTCTTTCTACATTTATGGTGTACTTCTCTAAGGTATTTCAAAAAAGGTATTCTAGAATCATAGCAAATTTGATGAATGAAATTAAAATAGAAAAAATCAGTCATTCCAAATATTCAGACACAAGAAATTATTTACTATATTAATTATAACATCTATATTAAAAAAAATTAGTTATTGGGTGAGTGATTATTTAAGATTTCCTTGGACCTACAAGGGCAAGACTACAAGTATATTCCAGATTTGAAAATCACACATTTGAGCTTTTTTCCTAGAGAAGGAAAATAATCATTATCTCCATATATAATGTTAAGTCTCTAAACAGCACATTTCCAATAATATTAAAGGTTTTTGGCAAATTTTCAATTTTCAGTTAGTGCACAAGGATTTGGAGGGGAGGCAATACTTGAAAGAGGTTGTAGAAAACTTTTCATTCCATGTCATCTAAGGTGAATTGTTTTCATGAAATTAAAGAAAAAATGTTTATACTGTTAAAGCAAGAAATTTTCAATACTTTGGTCATATCTGACTGCATAAAATAAATGGCTTTTGCTGAAGACCATGCTGGACTGAATACTTCCCCTGATTTAATTTTATTGCTGTCTGGATATCAAACAAGTGCTAAACATAAGCAGACCACTGCTAAGTAATGCACTTGCACTGACAGTGGCTTCTGGTTTGTGCTTCATGCAGTTCCTTCCACATTTATTCAGGGAAGCTTGAAAGGACAAAAAAAATCAATAGTAATGTAGTGGGCCAATTCAGATTTGTTCTCCAGAACGTCTTGCTTAGTGTGCTGCTCACACACTCTGAAATCGTATGAGGGAAGTTGGCAGTTTTAAGATCATGAAAACTCTTGCTTTTCTTAAACCTGGAATTAAATCAGGAATTTTCTTTTTCTTAAATCAGATTCATCTAAAGAAAACACATATTAGCTTAGGAAGCAACAGAAGAACTTAATAGACTTACAAAATCTTTAAGAAGATCAGAACTACACTGACCAGCTGTGGTTCTCCACCTGGATGATAAACACTGTGGTACATCCACAACTTTCTCAACTGAGGACTCTTACCACCACTTAACTCATGTAAAAGAATTGCTATTTATCATAGAACAATGTTCAGTGTGCACTAACAGTCTAGCCCCTTTAAACCCTCAGAAGTAATGTATGACATATCACTGAATTTTCTGAACATCTCACTAAGAATGCTTGACCCTCAAGTGACTAGAAAACAAAGGAAATTAAATCATCTCTTGGTAGAGACACAGCCATAAGGGTTTGAAGGCAGAGAGATGAAAGGAGGGCCAAGTAGGGAGAAAAAATTAAAATAAATAAAGTGATTCCATACTTTCTCGAAAATACAGTTTCACAGGAATTATGGTCACAGAAGTACCTTATAAAAACTATGTAAATTCTTCTGCATAGGTGGGTACTTCCAAAAACAGTAATAGAATATGTCCAGTGGAAACATATTTACTATTTTCAAAGCCCAAATAAAATAAGTACAATTTTGAAGCTTGAATTTAATGTGAACAAGTTGATTTCAGAAGTTAGAAAGGTTAAATTATGAAAATAAAACATGTATCCTCTGGAAAGGAAGAGTAACTTTAAGAGGCTGTATTTAGAAAGCATGATTTTCTAAAATAAGAGTTGAAAACAGCCATATTCCTTAGAAAAAAGATCGCTTGTAAATCCTGATACATTCTATAAGGGATAATGCATTGCCTCACCTTTAGACAAAGACTGTAAATAAAACTTGAGCAGTGGCAGGTTTTGTATGTGCTCCCTTGGAACAATACTGAACCACAGTGAGCTCAAACTAGAGAATAATTATTACTATTTCAATACTTACTAGGATATAAAATGTTTTCAAGAGAACACTAAGTTCTCTGATGAGAATATGAAACATTTTTAACTAATGCTAGAACTAATGCTCCAATACTGTTATAACTGGAAAAGATTGAAGGTTTCTCCTCTTGCTTCTGATCCAGCTGGTTTATTTGATACATTTGACAATAGCTCACAAATAGTTTGTCTGCCATGTACTTTTCCCTCTCTCTCCAATTCTTCCCTCCTCTCCCCTTCTTTCATGCTTCAAGGGAAGATAAGGAACACTGAAACAATTAATTATTTTGACTAAATTAAGAAGAAAACTCAGGTAGCAGTGGTGCTCTTGAAACTACCTGAAAACAGAAATCATTACATTGGCAACATATTACACAGTAATGGTGCACTTATGATCACCAACTTGTAATTCAGTTGAGCTAACAAGTGACAAAGTGATTAATCCTAAATAGTCTGACATGATGCCCTCACTAAACTTAATTTCTAGCTTGTAAAAAAAAATTATAACAATATATCCTTCCTTAGAATTCGATTTGGGAGGAATTAACACAAAATAGTCTAGGTTATTACCTGATATAAAACCTAATGCAGAGGTTTTTCTTACTAAGTTAACAACATAATACAGAGGATTTAATAAACCATAATTTTATCAGCCAGGACTAAAAAAACCCCATGTTTCCTGCTAACAGCAAGCAGGAGGTATGGTGAACAAAATCTTACTGAAAAGACAAGTCCAGGGCAAAGTAGCAGTTGAGGCTTTGACCATTTTGTCCTTCTTTGTAGGGAGTTATTCCCCACAAGACTAGACAGAGATCATTTTCACCCCCAAGTTGTCACACAGTCATTACCAGGATAGACTCTGCAGGCAGCAATCAATGAAACACAAATGTTTCCATATGGATTGGCATGGGGGTTTTTTTGTCTCCATCTAAAGTGAACACAAAAATAAAACCTGCATGCAGAAAAAATGCTGCTATTATTTAGTCCAGGCTAGTTGAAATTCAGCTACAATAGCAATAAATGGTGATTCTGTCTTGCTTGTACCAGATGTCTGTTCTCAGTGCTGACATTTATTCTTTACATCATCCATTGGAATAAGAGACTTGTGCAATAAGTAAAATATAAGAAGAAAACATCTATTTCATTTCAATTTTGCACATCTAAGGCATCTAAGTTACTAAGCCCCTAAAATACTGGGGTTTTTTAATTACAAAAGGAATATTCAAAAGAAGAATCCTAACAAGGAAGGAAATTAAGAAAAAATATTTAAAAAATGCTTTTAAAGCAATCAACTTGTTCAAAAATAATGCTGCTTAGCTACACTGTGGCATTTCCCCATGATTTCTGTGTACAATATGTTACATAACAGAGCTGGATTTGCATTGAGGGCAGGAACAGAAATGCTGTTTGTATTTCCTCTTAATTATAGCTAACAGAAAGAGTTCAGTGCTCCATCAAAAAAAAAAACCCTCAAAAAACCCCACAAAAACCAAACCAAACAAAAAACTTACAGGTCTGAAAGCTTTCATCCAAGAAGTAATTGAGAAAAAAAAAATTCCACACTTGCATAATTTAACAGCTGCTAAATCACTAGTTTTAGGCCATTTTTACTACTTCAGAAAACATATTTGTGACTGCTGTATATCATAGTTAGATGCATTGAGACTTATTTAACTCAAGAATACTATTTTGTGAATGATTTTTCAAAGTGGCTTATTAATATAAAATGAAAAAATTAAGTAGGGTAGGTGGAGGAATATTTTACACATTCATGCAAATCACCATGATGGATTATAAACACATGCATGTGTGTGTGTGTGTATATAAATACAAAATATAAAAATTATTTAACTGAGAGTCTGATGTATGCAGCACGTTATGGCCTTGGGAAAGAACCACATCAAATGCCATTTGATGATGCTCAGCCAGGCACATATAAAGGCACATTGCACCAATAATATTTGACAACACTGGCTGTGCTTTTTCTGCTTCAGTGGCTAGCTTGCTCAAATTCTAAGCAAAGCAACACACAAATAGTTTATAAGCAGCTACACTGTCAGCATCATCCTTTCAAAGCAATGCCCACACTGGTTTCCCAACAAACATACTTTGTATTTCACGTTTGAAATGATGAAATAACAAGGGAGAGAAAAGAACTGTATTAGCCCCTGGTCACCAAAAAGATGTCATTGAAAACAAAATTACCAGCAGTTAGCTTGAAATTCAACTTTAATGTCCAGTAAGCACTTATTTTTCTTTGATGGTGCTTCCAATACATTTTTTTTTTTGTTGTCCCAGCAAATACTGAGCAGAGTTCCTGCACCTGGACAGCAAGTTGAATTTAAATGTCTTACATTGTAAGACAATCAAATCTAGATACATCTCAAAGCACTGAGTTTGGCAGCAGTATTGTCCTGACTATTGGTAGGAATGAATATGCATTATGAGAATGATGTATGCAGAAATCAAGAAGGACCACAACTTCAATAGCCACAGACCTATCCAGATAACAGATCTATCCTACTTAACCATGACCAGATGCAGTCCAAAAAAATTACCTTTAGATTTTTTGCTGGCAAAACATCATGATGGCATCATGATGTTGATGGCAAACATCAAAGGTTCACAGTAGTTGTTAAGACAGACCTTTGCTAAAACTCATCCATCTACAGTGATGCATAGATTGACTAGATGTTTCCTCCCCAGCTGTTTAAGTTCATGGCAGGATAAGATTCTCTCTTTTGTTCAGCTTCCCCTACTGAAACGGCACAGAAGGCTGTATGGGAGCAGAAAATCGCAAGAGCGAGAGAAGGAGAGGGATGAGACCACAAAGTGTGCCCAGAAAGTGGAATCGTGAGTTATTTCTTAGAGAAGAAGGAAAAGACATCTGACCTGTGCCTGAGTGATTTTGTTCTCCATCTTGTCTGAAATTATCCTGTCTCTATCTTAAAACTGTATTGTGACTGACAACCCAGCCTCATTCTGTCTGCTGGCTGGGTACCATCCATACTTTGAGACACTCATTATGAGGATGCTCTCACACAGTTCTCCCTCCCAGCTCCACTATCACATACAGCACACAGGATGTAGGGTTTAAAAGAAAATATGAGGTGAAAATGAAAGCTCTGCACTAATTAACTGTTTGGATTTTTTTGCAGCTGTTCATTTTCCTTGGTTTCAGAGCCCATAACCAATGATAACCTAAGATCACCACAGCAAATTGCTAAATCAGACTTGTAGGTTTTCATTTGTTATGATTCTTTTGGCAAGTCAAACAGCTCACAACACCTAATTTTTTTTTCCCCAGGAATCTGAGGACAGACAAGAGCAGCAGTGGCCAATAAGCAGAACAAAATGTTGTTAGGCTTGTTCAAAACCTGATACTGAGTCTTTTAACTTCTAACCTTGCAGCGCTTTGTAATACATGGATCAGCAGTTTTTTCACTTCCCACCCTTTGCACCGCTAGAAGGATTTAAGTCAAAAATAATTTTTGCTAAATCAGTCCCAAGCTCATTTCTGTTTACATTTACTCACATGACCCCTTTGACATTATACTGTCCAAGTCTTCAATGCAATTACCATTGTAAGATAATACATTGCATGTAACCATCTAACCAACACTGTGGGTTTATGTTTAAAAATTAACGAAGGAAAATGTCATGGTTCTGCCATAGACACTTAATTTACAATTTTTATACAAACAGACACCATAACAGATTTTCTTGAGAAGCAAATAATTAACTATGTATTTTATTTAACTTGTATCTTCAAATATGGAAAGGAGAAAGAAGCTAGCTTTTTTTCTTTGAGGAAGATGTTATACCTGGTATATAATTAAAAAAAAAAATCTAACTTCAACCTTGTTTACATTACCCAGTATATTAAATTACTCTTCACCTGTTCTCTTTATTTCCTCCAATACTCCCATGATGTTCAGTGAATGGTACTGTTTCTTGACCTGGATGTGAAGTCCAGCTGGACTGGAAGTCCAGTTAAATATTAGCTGGGTTGGTGCTTTTTTTTGCAGTTCTGGACTGAACCATATTGGCAGATTTCTGTGAGCAAGCCTGCTCACAGAACACTTCACCCAAGTGAAGTGTTCCAACTCCAACAAGTAATACTAAGCTATCATTTTCAGCTCATTAAATTCACTCTTCTTACAATTAAAAAATTATAAGTGTAAAAATAGGAACATTTGAGTAGATCATCTATCAGTATATTAAATACATTTTTGCATTAATTTGCAATTCTATGTTTGACCTTGATAGTTTCCAAGGTTCTGACAATCAAAAAAGCAAAACAGCTTGCAGTAAACACATACTAACTAAATTTCTCAAGAAAGGAAGATGGCACAATATTACGTGAGTTTATTAAAAAAAGGTTAAGTTCTTCAATACAAGTAAACAAGACTTATTGACAGCCCAAAAATACCTCATTATCTTTTCATGGCAGTCACTTAAACCTCAACAGAATCCTCTATTAGACCTTATAATCAAATTTTTTTCTTGCTTTGTCCTCCAGCTGAATAAGTATGATTTATATATCAATTTTAAGAAGTAAATTCAGCAGTTTACTGTGGAAGATATCTATCTTCAATCTACAGTTTATGAGTTTTGTCATAAGGAGGAATACACACAAAATGATTTTAAACACTATGTGATAGGCAAAAACCTCAAACCTATTCTTATGAGCTATCAATAATTCTGATTATTTTCTGAGTCTGTTTGCTGTGCCAAAACTGTTGAAATTCAACACAGGGTATCTTCTTCAAATTGATTAAAAATATAATACTAGGGAAAGAAGACATTTTGAGAAAAAAAAAAATTTCATTAATCTTTCAAGAAGTTTTACTCCCCCCATTTTCCAGTCTGGCAGAAGCTTCAGCCTGGCAACAGAAATGTGTTGATTTCTGTTAAGTGTCTAAATCTGTCTAATCAACATGCCTGTAGAAAAAAAGTTCTTGGTTTGTCTATTTGCAGTAGAGACAAAGTATCAGCAGCTACATCTCTGCATACCAGATTTCCACATGCAATGAACTTGTTCCAGCTCAGAACTGGAAGAACCAAGTATTTATACTGTAGAGCAGGAGGAAATGTAGGAATAGTGCCACATACAGAATTTCAGAATAAAACAAGCACCTTTTCTTATGGAGCATTACAGGTAACCAGACAATATGAAAAAGAAAGACACAGAACTTGACTGGCTTTCAATCACACAGGAAGGAACAGATGAAGATATGACTCATCTTCTATGGGCATGCCTGGTCAACATATACAGGCCTGTATGCCCTGGGACCAACAATGGGCAAAGAGACTGGACAGGGAGAAGGGATGGAAACTAGAGGCCAGCCCTAGCTTCCTCTTCCAGGAATGTGAGTCACCAAAAGAGAATGAAGAGGCAGAGGGCAGGAAGTGACTTAGGACAGAAGCATGAAGGAGCAGACAGACACTATAGAAAAGAGCACACAAGCTAGCAGGAACAGTTCATAGAAGACTCTGTGTGTCAAGACATGACCCATTATAGGCAGAAGAAACCCAGAGAACAGCAGCAGTGGAAACAGAAGCAAAGAGCAATGCTATAGAGAGGTGTTTGCCCACCAGTATCTGGCTTTGAACTGTTCCTCAGAACTTTTCCACTCCACAAATAACTATGGAATCTGCTAACAGTGTGTCTTGCCTCCTTTCAATTTTAAATCCCTCCAAGGGAGACTTTTAAAGCATTCCATGCTACGAAAGTGTAGCATTCTGAAATAATCAAGATGTTAAAGGTCTTGTGCTAATTGGACACACAAAATGAATGGACATTTCTTCTGCATTATGTGCCTTACTGACCCTTTTGTAAAACAGAACTAAAACCTTTTTCCTCTTTTCACATGGGTGCTACAAGTTTCTTACATCCAAGTACCCCTACTAGATAACAATGTTAAGTGTCACAGAAAAGCCCAGAGAAAAACAGTAATAGTCCCATCTTCAGAGAAAAATGTGAATAGAACATGTGAATAACCCATTAAATAACAAGGATAAAACAAAAGTATGAGCATCTGCTGCTTCCCTGAGCATTCTGCATTTTGCTTTTATTCAGGAACCTTCTGCCTTAGTTATTTTATTATATGATCATGCAACTAAAATTGCATATGCTGAGGCCAATGGAAAGGCTTACATGTTACTAGTAATTTATATTTTCCAATGTTTGATTTCAAACCTGTAGTTTTCAGTCTGACAATGTGTGTGGCTATCTACAATGCATTTAAAATTATACTACCGTTGTGGTTTAGGAATGATATTTTCCATATTGGTAGCCCTGAAAAAACCACGCTGCCACTCACTCCCACTTTTCCCTCTGCTTGGAAGCACAAAAGACATAGATCACAGGTTGAGATAAGAACAATTTACTGGAAATAGCAATGAGATAAGAAAGATAGTAACAGCAACAGTATTAATAACAAAAGGTATAACACAAGGAAACTACACAGCCCTTCACAATATGACCAGCTCTTCCCCAACACATTTTGTCCCACTGGAAAGAACACCCTTCTCCTCAGAAATAAGAGTCCCTTACTCCCACCCTAGCAATGAGGTGATGTGGTATAGAAAAACCTCCAAGTCACACCCCCTCAACCACACTCCCTCCCAAAAATTAACTCTGTCCTGGTCGAAACCAAGACAACTACATTATGATGAGATTTGATAAATTGGATGAAAAGTACACAAAAACTTTGTTGGACCTTTTTCATGGTAAATTATTTCCACTCCAGACTCTGATTTGTGGTGGTTAAACATGAAGGACTACTTCTTTCAGTATTGTCACTGCTGCCTAACTGTAGCTTATTAATTTGGAGTTTTAAAATAAACTGAAAGTGTTCATTCTCATGGACAGGAACTGACATGTATCAATATACACAGATGTAAAGATGCAGATGAATAATTTAATATGAACATACATATTTTCATAAAAGAAAAATAAATGTGCAATAACGCCTCTCTGTCTCTCTTCCCCTCCCCAACACTTCAGCCATAATTTTATATAAACTTATCTCAATGGTCTCAATGGGAGAAAGACTATATTTGGTTGACAATCACAACCAACCATCCAAATTTAATCTTTTCCAAAGTGTAGGTATGAAAACTTTTTTTTTTCTTTTTTGCACAGGACTGAAAATGTGTTTTGTTTCCTATGTTAAAATCACAGTTGTCCTTGCATTACTTGTTGGATACAAAATGAATAATGAAACATGATATGACGGAATTGTAAAATTTTGAATCATCTGGAGAACATCACTTGATAACACTGTCTGCTATGATATGTTACACCCAGGCCCAGCATCTCCTGTTTCTAATGTTATTGCAAAACTCTGGATAGATATTTAAAAATCCAGCAACACAAAGCGTGTTTTGCAAAAAAATTGTTTCTTATCTGTACCAGTGACCTTTTCATATTCATTATATATTCACTAACCTTCCATTCTACTTTGCTGCTACATTGAAAACAACACTAATTCACAATGAAATAGGTTATGACAGCACAGATTTCACTTGCACTGTTTTTAGACAATACTGAACTTATGTTTTCAGATTATTCTGGAGACTGCTCCATGCGTTTTCTCACCTGAAGTAGCCACTGCATCAGATTACTATTTGATTTATTCTGACACATGGAAAATAAGCTGAAGGCTAGGTTTTTCAAGCCATTAAAAGTGTATTTATTTGTAACCCACGAGCTCACTGTAAACCTTTAATTTGTCCATGTATAATTTCAATCCAAAAAGCTCCACAACAAATCACGAGCACTCAATCAAGAAATGCTGTGTTTCTTCATTAATCTTTTGAAACTGAACCGGTTTCAGTCTGTGAACTTGAAAAACAGAGTTGCCACCTTGCTTGGGCCTTCCTGATATGTGCAAGATAGGAATTACGTTCTACTGAAAAACCTAGAGGAAACCAACCACAGTGAAATACTTGTTTCCAAGGTTAAAACAGCAACAAATTACACCCTGAACGAACATTAAGCGCTTACAAGGGAGTAACTGGTTAGCTGAATAAGGTCTGTGCTTTAAACGTGCAGTAGCTTTTACAAGGGAATTGAGGAGAGAAGCTCAATTTAATTTCAGCTCCAGTTTGACAAGAAGTTGTCAATTAACACACAGAGGATTCTGAAGTACGGTTCTGTCGTCTACTGCAGTGTAATTTCATACACCCAAACTGGGTTTGGCAATTTCAGCCTTCCACACCCCATTATTTTTTTGACTGAGCCCTGTGGAATTCTGCAAGCTAATTTTTAGGCTCAGGAAAAATTAAGCTCGCAACATCTCCAGGGGCAAACTGGGTTAGCTGCTATCTCATGTTGTAGCTGAAATGTGACTGGAAGGGGGAGGTGGCAATAAGAAACTGGAACCAAGATAGGATGGAAGAAGAAAACACTGAGCATAGAAGTAAGACAGAAGTCCAAATGGGTAAGCCCATTAAGTGAACACTTAAAAGGCAATAGCTTCCTCAGTGAAGATTTGATGTGAAGAGGAGTACTCTGACAAAGAAAAATAAAGAGAGAATAGGTAGAGTGACTTTTTTTTTTTTTTAGGAAGCTACCTTATTCAGCTTTTTGAATTTAAGACTTAATAAGGAACTAGCTACTTCTAGTAATGAAAAACCACAACAAATGATGACTTTTGGTCAAGAAAGTATGGCATGCCCCCCTGAAAGTCATGCTACATAGATGTGTGGTCACTCCTATTATTCCCTACTTGAAGAACTGATAGGATAGCAATGCCTATAATCCCCTTTCAAGTTCATTAATATGACTAAAATCCAGATAAGCTTTACATCTGTTTCTCCAGAGTTTCAAACTGGAAGATTTCCAGACTGATAAAGGATAAAAGATCTATTGGTGATAAAGAAGTTTCATTTTGCTTGCATAGCAAATCCAAATATATTTTTCTTAATACAGCCCAGATGTTGTGATCTCAATGCAGCAGCTCTGAAAAGCCATAAGAGAAGCACCATTTTGAGAATCTGTTTGTGCACATTTGGCCAGAGAACTCTTCCACTGGAGATGGAAAAAGCATGTATTTGTGAAAATTACACTGACCTTGATAAAACTGGCCTAAAACAAGAGATTTGAAATTTAAGTATGGAAAATTTCACATTAAATACCACCCTTGAAAATTTTATAATGAGAAAATGTCTGGATTTTACCTTAAAAGCTGGTTTTAATTTTACACATTATATACTTCAATTAATACTTTTTTGTATACAAATTCAGGTGAAAATATGACATGACAAACTGTTTTGTTATTCCAATTGCATGTAATACTAATTTAAGTAAGCTGTATTTATGTACAAATAAAAATCACAGTGATCCATAAAGTGTTCTGTGGGAGAACAAGAGAAAATGAAAAACCAAAATTTGGAGGCTCCAACTGAATGTGGAAAAAACCCCCAACATTTCCGCAACAGGATAATTAAGCAGTTTGTCCAAGAGGGTTGCAGAAATTCCATCCTTGGAGGCTTTCAAGACTTGCCTAGAGAAAGTGCCAAGCAATCTGGTCTAGATTCAAATGCTGATCCTAGCTTGAGCAGGAAGCCTGGCTGGAAGACCTCTCAAGGCTCCTTCCAAAATGAACGATTATGTGATTCTAAGGCTTCGGAGTCAATCAAAATGTTTCTCTTGCTTCCTCTGCCAGACACCTGCTGATATGATACCAGCCTCCCTCTCAGTGTGCAAAATGAGGAAGAAGTATTGTGACCAAGGAGTCTTTCTCATCGTCATTGTTTAATGGTTTGTCATCATCCTAAAAACATCATCACAACTCATGGTAATGAGAAACTAAAATGCTAAGACTTTGAATCAGAAAATAAAATAATCAAAGTGCTATGCAATCAATTACTGTATATCCAGATCTTTGTGTTAAGCTGAAAGAGAAAAGAGAAGTTAATCTAATTAGAAATTGAGTGCTTATACTTTGGAAATAAAATTACATTAAAAGGTCAAATAGAATATGTTATCACATATTAATTACACAATTTGTAATTTATTCTTCCAATACCAAAAACTTCATAGAAAAATGACAAGAAAGACATAACAGGAAACCAGTGCAGCTGATGTGAGATGTCATCTCTTGTTATGCGTATTTCTGACAAATCTAAAAATAATGCTGCAAACATGGAAAGATTTCACACATATCTAAACAGCAAGAATCATCTGAAAATTCTTTATACATTAAGTGTCTTTTCACTACAGAAGTTCAGAATTGTGATCAGTGTGAGTTCTAAGTTATCTGCTGTGCCTTCTTAATCCTGAAATGACAGGAACTGCGCAGTTCCAAGAAAGACAGGCAACTTAGGGGACTTAGGAAGGCAAAACTGTCAGTATGTTTGTTAATTTAGAAAAATATGGGCAGGTCAGCCTAATCTGTTTATTTTTCACATCATGCTAATG
Source organism: Dicaeum eximium (assembly GCA_013396995.1). NCBI lineage: Eukaryota > Metazoa > Chordata > Aves > Passeriformes > Dicaeidae > Dicaeum > Dicaeum eximium. The sequence continues at coordinate 1,380,709 of VWZP01009794.1, read as the reverse complement.
TGGTATTACAAATATAATAATCATATTGCTACTATTACTAGTAAGATAAACTTTTATTTGTTATTAATGAAGTGAAATGGAACAGTGGCCTCTTATGACCAAGCTTCAGAGAAAGATGCATTTTCATCATCATGCTTTCCTGGACTGAAATGGTTTTAATAAAATTAGGTACACAATTTAAAAAAAAAAAAGCCCTAAGAGAAAAGACCAGAACTCTTAAATGTAGAATAAATGGTGTTTTAGAAAAGAGTAACTTTTCTTTTAAGATTTTCATAGCCTACTGTAAAAGTTGTGGAGGTAATAACAAGATATGATATTGACCTGACATTATTCAAGATTAAGATTATTCAAGACAGACAGAATTGCCTAACCTAGAAATCTAACCTTAGTGAAGCCACCACAAATGCAGTGTGTAGAGGTGTAACATATGTAAGCTAAGATGAATTTCAAAGATCAAGGCTTCTTAACAATTTACTTTTTATATAGCTAATTATAACTAACTGCAGGGCACTTATCTGCCTAGAAGTAAGACTGCAAAAAGAGTTCTGTATTTTAAAAACTTCAAAATTATTTGCACGTAACTATGGGAACCAGTATTAACCAAAATGTCTTTTTTAGTGCAGCTCTTCTCCATTATACATATAAACTTTACTGCTTCCTCCCAAAAGCCCTTTCTTTGTTCCTCAAGCTTTGACATAAAATATTAATTCAGGTCTAAAGAGTGTATTTTACTTTTACTGTGGAATGGAAAATAACAGCACAGACAATAAGAATTGATCATTTTAACAGCTGTCTGTTACCCCCACTGAAACTGGGATAATTATATACAGTCCAGAATACAACTGCTTTACATAGAGACTTTTGATATAGGGCTATTACGTATTATTCTCACTGCTATTAAAGACCATAAGTCACTCCCTTTTATGTATTGCAATTTCAGGAGATTCTGAATATGCCCTACAAAAACAGACTTTTACAAACATACTTGTAAATTTAAAAAATAAACCCACAACTTTATCACTTCCAAAATACCACAAATTACAGAATTTAACTCCTTTGTGTGGGAAAAAAAAAAAAAGGCGGATTTTTTGATTCTCATAGTCAGCAACTAAAACATCACACTGGGAGAAAATTCAAAGTTTCACATATCCGTGTTGTTGCTTAAGCTGCACTATGATCTGGAAAGTCCAAACAGAAATATTGTAGATATTGAAATTAACTGATCTTTTCTTCCTTAACTATAAATCATTCACATAGAGAAATAAGGCTTAAAGAAACCAAATATTTACTAACTGTCAGCAACTGACAGAATGGTGAACTACAGGGAGTTAATTAGGCAAATGCCTTTTGCTAGGTTACCTCAGATACGCATCTTTAATTAAACAGCTAAAACATCCACCTGTGTATCTTACAGCTCTACTGGAATAAATGGGTGTCATTTTAGCAATTATATTTCAAAGGCATCACACGGTGCTTTGAATTGGATAGGCTCAGTCTCTGGGGAAGGGCCATCTATTGGGCTTTCCTTAAGTAACACACAGCTGCTAGTTTGAAAAGTAGAATTACTGTAACCTGGGGATGAACTAGTTGCTTGTCCTGACAGCAAGGGTTGTTCACTGTATGCACAAGAAAAAATGCTGAGTTTCCACATCCAGGCATGAAGACAAATCACCCATGTGGGCTAAGAGTGCACAGCTAAACACAAATAAACTGCACCAGGTTATCTGACTTCCTGCTCTGTCTGTGACAGCTTTGGCAACTGCCCATCTTACAGTGGTGACTGACAAATGGAAAGACAACTTCCTTGAAGTACAGGGTCTTCTGTTTCTGTAGCTATTTTCAAGATAAAAAGTTTCAAAAGTCATCAGCTTATACAACACTTAGTATTACTTACTTACCAACAGATGCTTGGTAGTCACTTGCACATCCTAACGCAATAAACAAACACTAAATGTAAAGACATAAATAGTAAGATGCACAACACGAAGAAATGGCAAAAGGAGGGGGAAAATGTGCCAAAACAACCACAGAGGAAAACCCCCACATACCATAATAGAAGAAAGATCCTTTGGAACTGACTCATCTTTATTAGCAAGGTTTATCTAGCTAGAAATCACTTCCTACCATGCACCAACAATTAACTACAGTGGAAATACGCTCTATTTTCTACTTAAGGAGAGAAAAAACTTCTCTTTGAAAATTAAATGAGAGTTTTGTGAGAAGTGGATAAAGTTTTAAAGTTTCCCACAAAAACTTTTCCCAAACAGACAGAATTTTTTCCAGTGCACTGTAAACTGTGCCAGCAGGTACGTCCTACACAGGATCACTCCCTTGCTACAGATCCCACACATGAGAAGTACAGCTGAGCAGCACTCAAATCATTTGCCACTTCTGTATGTGATTGTAAATGATTAACTTTTAGAACTGCTAATGTGAATACTACATTATTTATATGACTTAATAAGGCACTAGGGATACATGACCATGGACAGTGAGTGAATCAGAGCAGAGGACATGTTAACTTTACAATAAATATGTAAACTCTTGTGAATTGTATAAGTATTTTGTATGTACAGTATTTTATTTATCCTTATTATACCTTATTCTAAGGTGATAAAACAATTAGCAGTAATGATATATGAAACTTCAACCAAAACCAAAGCAACTTCAGATTTCTTGAGCAAAGTCTTTTATTGCAACCCATTGCTCCACGGGAAAAAAAAGCGAGAGTCCATAAAATTCAGGTAGCAGAGAAGCACCACTCCCCCAGCAGTATCAGAAAATGACAAGGCAACCAAGCCATGGATAAGCTCTTATCGAAAAGCCTTAAGAGGGATAAAAGATTGTGCTCACCAAGGAAAAGATATTTCTCCAAAATAAATAAAAAGTCAAGTCTTAGCCTACAGAAATACATACTCTCTCTTACATAGTCAAGCTGTTTCAGCGTGCTCTCCAGAAAGGTACTTCAGTTGAGATATGTGCATGTACCATTATTAGTTTCCCTAAAATCCAACGGAATTAGAGTTGTTTTTTAGCCGTGCACAAAATCTATACATCCAAAACACACCTGACATAATTTAGTCTGTGAGCAAGCACCAGTATAAACCACAGATACCTAACTGTGAAAACACTTGGAGCAGCATTCAGCACCATTTCAGACTACAGTAACTGTTGCCTACAGATCAGACAACATTTGTCACTGCCAAATATTTCCACTTTTTTAAACCGGGCACAGTCTAGAAGAAAAATGTAAAGCTTTCTGAATGGCTAGTCATATTTTGGATGAAAATGACAGAAGCTCAACAGAAAATATACTAAGGTCAAGGCAACAACAAGAAAACTAACTAGTGGCAATTTTTCATCAGGGAGCTTACTAAATTTTTGACAAAACCTGTACCTTCATTCTTCTAGTTCTGAGTTGTCATTTCTCTGCTTTACCAATATAGCTAACACACCAGTAGCAAATAACTTTTTCATCACACCTTTTTTACATCTTTCAGATGTAAATAAATAAATACATATTCAGCCTTAATGTAATGTAACGTAACTCTTGGCCACATTCTTTTCCTACATTTACTATTACCTCTTAACTTACCAAAGAACACCACCATGCTCATCCTTATTTCTTTCATTTCAGTCTCTTGCCATTTCTGAGATAAATCAATGGTACAAGTCTCATCAAATTCTAGGTGACCAAGTAAGTTTCACTCTAAGTAAGTTTCACTCAATCAGAGAAGTAAGAGGTAATTATAAGTATACTAAGTATTGTAAGCAAATGCAGTTCCTATGGAGATTTCTTTTAAATCTAAATAACTGTGAACTTTCATCCTTCCTCTTTTGTATTATCACTGCAAGTACCTAATTCATTCTTTATTATCCAGTCAGCCTACTGTATTTTCTAATTATTTCTACATGTGGCCTAAAAAATATTTCTACATGTGGCTTCTGATCACTTGAAAATAAATGAGCAAATCCCTTTTACTGGCATCACACCAAGTCCAAACATGATAACTGAACTTAAAACGTCAGCAACGTGACAGGTGATTAATGCTTCTACTTAGAAACATTCTGACTGCTCCTGTTCTCTAATTTTGGCATTTTTTGCTCGGATCAGTTGAGTGTTTGGTTGTTTGTGACATCAAAAATTGTGACTGAAACCCAGGGTTCTCCTTCTCCCGCCTGTTCCCACAAAAAGTACTAACTATACTTCAATTACTTTAAGAATACTTACATATAAACATTATTTCCTTAAAAGCATTTCTAAATCCCCAGACTGAGATAACTTTCATACGGCAGGTTGCACCGTAGTATAAAATCAACGGACACAGCACCAGTTTGTTCTAAAGTGGTGAGTTCCAAGATGTTACATGAACTGCCCAGCTCCTCTGTCATAACTTCCTGCTAAAGAAGTTGTGACACCACATATATTGTACTTGTAAGCTAAAAAAACACTGAAGCAACGTTTTGGTAAGCAGAATATACATCTAGTAACAGGCAAAGCTAAACAGTCACATATGGCCAATGTTGATTCAGCTCCTGAAAGCCACACATTAAGTGTGGCAACACAGAGGTGTCAGGGGTCATGGAAATGCCTCTACTCATACCTCTATCAACTTTTTTAGAGATTCCTGACAGAAGACTTCAATGCATTTTCATAGCCATGATGTTTTTAAGTAGCAATGATTCACAGGTATCATAGAGTTCTAGTGTTAACTACTTCCCTTCTACCATGCAATTCATAATAGTCTATAATGCATAATCTGTCTCTTTCTCTTTTACTTACCAACGGATTAACTCACAAAAACTGTTTATTAGTAAATAGATTGTTCAACAGTTTATTGAACCCTGTACACAATTTTAAACTCTCCTCTTAATGCTACACAGAAGTGGATGTGCTGTTTCTGAAAACAACACCTTGCTTAATTATCCGTATTTATTCTTAGGTTGTATCTGCAGCCTTCAGCTGGCTGATAGTTGCACTTTAGTGATGTTGTTCCTGGGAAGCTAATGCTGAAGAGATGCTGTAAACCTGACATAATATACTGCAATAACAAATAAAAGGACAATTAGGATTAATAAAACAGAGCTTTATTTTCTCTCTAGACAACCCTCAAGGTTTCATAATCTTATCATATCTCCTTTTTATATTCCAAGTATAAGAGATTCCTTTTCACAAGCCTAATACCGTAGTTTTTTAATAATAGACATTTCTTCATTTAAGATTCACAAAATTCAGTTTCACTCTAGAAATTAATCATCTGCCAGAGTTTCTGGGTTGATTTCTTTCAATCTAGCTGTGGAATTTATCTGAGAGAAAGCAGTTTGACAACTGAGGACATAATGTTCCAGCAAAGCAGAGGAAAAAAGCGAGAGACAGAGCAAAAGCAAGAGAGCACGCACATGTGCATCCAAGAAGAAAAGTCACACAAACATGGGTTTTTTGGTGCTCTCAGTAAAGTATCTAATCAGCAGAAATCAGAAGCTCTTCAAACAAATCAGACATTGTGTGCTATAGGCAGATCATTTGAAGAAAGTAGTATATGCTAAAGCTAAGGGTTTAACAACCAAAAAAAAGGCATAAAGATAATGTATTCATATATCATTTATCAGCAAATTTACTGTGTTATATCTGAAGTAATGTAACATACCCATACCTACAGCAGGTAGAAAAGGTAGAAGAAGTAGGAGCAAAGCTACAAAGACAGTTTGCTGACTAGGATAAAGAGATGCCCACATTGCTCTGAGCTTATGTTAAAGAAACAAATGTTTACAGAGGGAAAAAGTACAAACCTCAGGTTCATTCACTGTTCTATAATACAACATTAAGATATCTGGGCACAGGGAGGAAAGAACGTACACATAAAAAACCATTGCTTTATGTCTAGACACTTTTCTGATCACATAAATGGGCACCATCCCAGCTTGAGCCCCTCTTGGCAAATTTAGTCACAAACTAGTTCCAGTACTCCAGCAGATCTAAGTTGTGTTTTATCCCTATTGTTATCTTTTTGAAATCCCTATTATGAAGAAGATCAAGAACTATGGGAACTACAAGAAAACAAATTAGGTGACACTCAGTAATAAGGGATCTTTTTCAGAAGAGTGTCATCAAAGCAGCTCTAGAAGAGAAACTAAGACTCAATAAGCAAATCCAGGGGACAGCCACAAAGATTCTTCATTGTGAGGGTGGTAAGGCACTGGAAAAAATTGCCCAGAGAGGCTGTGGATGCCCCATCCCTGCAAGTGTTCAAGGTCAGGTTGGATAGGGCCTTAGAGCAACCTGATCTAGGGGAAGGTGACATGACAGGGAGATGGAAACTAGATGATTTCAAGGTCATTTTCAATCCAAACCATTCTATGATAATATGACTTAGGAAGAGTTGCTAATAAGAACATAGTAAAGGGAGAAAAATGGGAATATGAACAAAGGATGAAAGGAGAATCAGAAACAATATGGAGCTATATGCTATAGCAGTAAGTAGCAGATTAGTATAATTATACCAGAGCTTTCCTTTACCTAGCCCCATCTCATTATTCAGGCTTGCAAAGGCTGCTGTTTTTTCCCAGGAGAATGAATAAGGGAGGCAGGGAGAGCTTTTATTGGTAAAAAGGGCAGCAAGAAAAACTGTTTGATATTTGTAGGACTTATTAATAGTCTTACACAGGTATTTTCAAGATTAGGAACCACCGAGTAAGACAATGGTTCTTTTAAGGCAGTTACTTAACTGCAGATATAATCTCAATTTCTTTTAACATTCATCAAAAATAATTAGGTACTAATGAACACATTTCTCAAACACAGTGGCACCTTCTAAGAAGCTTGAACTGCTGGACAAATCAATATTCAGAACAATCTCAGAGTCTGAAAGAGTAAGATAAGGAACAGCAGTACATAGTTCTGTAGTTCTTCAAGGTCTTTGCAATACTGAGATGGTATGAGCTTATTCCTTTCACACCAGTAACAATACTATCAATTTCACCACTGGAGTGAATTCCATCCCCCCGGAAAGTTACTGTGTGCCATCATACCAATTTTGAAAAGGAAAGAGACTCAAGAGGGTTTAAGCAAATCATTTATGTCCACTAACAAATCTTAAAAATTTCACTATTAAAGTTACTGATTCTATTCTCCTTAAGAAATATCTAAGAACAAAATGATGAAGTTTATACCTATATATTGAGTATTTGCCCAATAGATTGTAACTCTCCAAAAGGAATCCCTGTTACCTACAGGAAAAACAATCAACAATTTAATAGCTAGTGGTTTATTAGCCAATTGCTTAATGCAGTTTGAAGTCTTAAACATTATTATCCCTAAAGTAAAATTAGATCTTTAAGTAAACCCTGTCCATGTTAATAATTTCATTTAAACTAAAGATTCAACCACTGAGATGTGATTCTAAGAGCAAATACCATCAAAAATAGTTATGGTTGCACTGTCTAAATGACATCTTATTCCATTTTTCTCATCCTTCTTCCTAAAACCAATGTTCTTACTTGGCATCACAACTTATAAGGATGAGTGAAATAGGCATATAAGAGCAGCCTGGGCACTATTTCTGTTAGAAATGAAAAGGTATTGGGAGACCTATTACGTGAAAGATCAAAGTGTACCTCTGTTCTGTACTAGCAGAGACCTCCAGGCTATCATGCATTTTACACTGGATCACCAGACTTTGCAATAAATGTTTGGGAGTTATCTTTCGAAGCTTCAGCCCCTGGATCCATGCAACTGAATAAAAATCTCACCCTTCAATAAAAAATACATCTCTAAACCTTGAGATTTTGGAGGGACTAAAGCAGTCAAAGAAATTGAGCAGTAACAAGGAAAGCTCCCAAGTACATGGCTTATGGAAAAACAGAATCTCAGCATTTTTAATAACTTAATAAAGCTTTGTAATTGGTGAGACTGGTAAGATGGCCTAATGTTATGTGCTTTATGAACAGCATGTTCAAAAACTTGTGCCCTCAGCTCAAAGTTCCATTTATTAGCACAGCTACAAGTCACTAGTATGAAAGACATCAATCAATATTGTTCTCAGAGCCGTTGTGCAGAGGGTCCTCTCACAGCCAAACCAGGTCTTTTCCTCTTTAGCTTGCAGAGCAAAGCTGAAGGTATAGCAGCAGCACACTGCAGACAAACTGTTGATATATTTAATGTGTTCCAGACCACTTCTAATAATTTCTAATTTCTACCTGTTCTAATGGATATCCCCCTCACCCAAAAATCCTAATCCAAGGAATCGTGCCTTTCCGAATATATTAAATTTTGAATTTTGTATTTTCAGAGTTGTTTACTGCAAGAAAAATTCTACTGTGCCCATTTCATGTACTTCAGATACTCATATAAACATAGAAGATTGACATCAGAAACCACATTTTTATGTGCTAATGGTTTTGCAAAACATTTTCATTTACATGGAAAAGTAACTGAATTTCCTATTTTCTTCCCATTTCCCCAGATAAGTGTTGTCAATATGGTTGTAACTTATAGATATAATTGTAAACTAAGATGGGTCTTTTTTCATTTCCAAATAAACTCTTGAATGAGTTTCATTTACATAAGGAAAGCAGTCAAATTGAGATGCTTATGATGACTATATGTCTTCAAAGTAAGATTTATAGTATGAAACTTTAAAACAGGAAAAAACATCATCATTGAAGAGAAAAATCATACTTGGAGAGGATCCAAAACTGCCAAATAATGTCCCTTAGAGATCACCAACTCCATACAGGGGAGTCATCTTAACCTGTATGTTTTATAATAATTTGTACCATATTAGTAATTTTTTGAGTTAAGCTTCATATACCATAAATGCAAAACAGCAGAGTTGACAAAAAAGTCTATCCTCTAATTTCCTAATCAAAGCATAAGTCACGACAAGAGCAGTGACAGAACTATCATCAGCGACAGGCTATTTCCAAAACTCGTTGGAAATTTGGGCTGGAAGTGACCTACCACGAATTACTAAGGTACATATCCAAAGCTAACCTGGTAGTCTTTAAAAGTGGATTGCACAACAAGATTAAGAATTAGAAACAAAAGGGAAGTACTGATTAAAGCTTGCTCTCATTTATTAAAAAAAAAAAAAGGAACACCAATTTACCCCCAAAAAGCACGCAACGCTGCACATTTAAAAAAAAAAAAAGGAACACCAATTTACCCCCAAAAAGCATGCAACGCTGCAGATGTCAACTAATTTTGTTTGATTGCATTTAGAGATTGGACTACAATAGCAGTTACCAACGTCAGCAAAGCTGCATTATGATGACACAGTATAATTCTTCTTATTGAGAGATTTTAATCACAAATATTTGACAGTAACTGAAAGTAAAAAAAAAAACCTAAACGAATTATCAAAATCCCCATTCAAAAATACACAAAGCCATAATAAAAACTGCAGTAGCAAAGAAAATGTGACATTTAAATTTCTTTGATATGTGGATCATAGAAGCAATTCATTACAGTAGCTTCTTGAAAGTTGCCTCATTAATTGTGTAGAACTGCTGCAATGTTTACACATTGTATGACCTAATGCCAAAAACCAACTCTTTTTTAAATGGAGATGACATTTCTCTGAAAGAGTCTGATTTAAAATCATAGCCAAGTTGATATTCAATTTGATGTTTAAAAATAGCAAAGTACAGGAACACAGTATACAACAGAGGAGAATAAGCATGTTAACCCTACTGACTGAAGCCGGTTTATGAAATTCCAACAAGCAAATTACACTAATTAATATTTTGCTTTTGAAACCTGTGCAATGTGCAAAAGTGGTTAAAATCTACTGCCACAGCAGCAGCCCAGGCATTTGGCCCTTAGACTTAAGAAAGATGCTGATTTCTTTTAATGCTTTTTGGTGGATGAAAAAGCAGCTGGTAAATACACTAGTATTTCAGAATAAATATATACACAATAACAAGATTTCCAGTTCAAAATTTCCAAGTAATAGACAAAATATCAGCCAATATTTATTGAAGCCATTAAAGGACTCAAATGGTTAAATTCCTAGCTGAGAAAAATATGATTACAGACTTCTGGGGCACTTGGAAAACACATAATTTGAAAATGTGTCTAGAAAAAGTATGTGTTTACCAATTAAAGAAAAAGCTTAGAAGCTGCAGCAGATAAATTAAATAGTAGAGACTAATCAATCACAGTGCTAAAATGATAGATGACAACTAAACTGAAGCCCCAGGGAACTACAACTACAGAGCCATTTTGCAAAATTAAGCTGCATAACTACCATACCTCAAAGCGGTACAGAAACTAAATCCATGTTAGAGATGTCACATTAAAAAACACAAAGAGGTGTCTGTAATACAGGAATGATAAAAAGAAAAGAAAAATAAAGTTTTGTGGAACAGAATTTGGTAAGCATATAAGCCATAGAGAATAGACTTTGCATAGTCTTGACATGATAACCAAAAGAGAGGCAATATAAACAACCTCTACATTATGCAAATGCTACTATATAATTTACCAGAAGTTCATACTTTCACTATCTGAGGGGAAAGAAAAAGAGTGAAACTAATTTAGGGGAAGACCTCATTAAAGACTTAAGGTAGTGGAAACACTCCAATGAACAATTTTATCCAAGCCTGCAGTATATGCTCATGAATTTTAATTTGCAGTGACAAAACCTGTGACAAAATGGCAAAAAACAAGGAATGAGGGAACTTCCATGCTGCTTCTAGATTACTATACTGCATGAAAGATTGAAATAATGACGCAAGGGAAGCTTACTGTGATTAGCACAGAATATTCAGGAACCACAGGCTCATTTCTTTTTGAATGCTCATAAATTCCACTTTTACAAAACAGACCATTCTAAAACCAAAAAACCCTTCATTTAGCTACTTCATCTCTGGTGCATTACATACCTCTAGATATAATATGGTAAATGGTAAAATATAGAACACAGTAGCTTTTGAAATAGCTATTAGGGCAAACAAGGGTAACATTGCACGCTCATGAGCTAATGGTAAGCCTAACATGAATTAGTTCTTCTACACATAATGGAGTCAAACTGCCCATACAATAATTTTCAGCAGGCCAAGCCTCTTCTCATCTGCTCACAGCAGTGTCTGGATTCTGGCCATCCCTCTCCTGTACTAGCACTGTGCTTGCGCTATCTCCTAATTTATGTCACATTACCTGAACTTGCCTTTATCAAACAAGAGTAACGAAACCCTGTTATCAACCATTCACCAATTATTTGCCACTTCTTTGATAAACCAAAGTGGGTGGCAGATGAAATCTGATTGCTGCTAACTATGAGAGGACAATGGGCACCTTTTTTTGAACATGTTGCAAGGTTTTTTCCCCGTCCCACAAAGGTTATCTGCAATCTTTTGCAATATCAAAGACAAATGACGAAGGCCCTTGCACTTAAAGTCAGAAACGTGTAAAACCCACAAAACATACTATACATTATGATTTTTATTTTATCCTTTTTAAAATAAGAACAATATTAATTTTATTTTCTCTATATGTGGGGAATTCAAGCTTCTTATTGCCCCTAAACACCATGTATTTTAAATTTTAGATTTTAATTAATTTAGAAGGAAAAAAAGGTATTCTAAAACAACTCGACAATTCCAATTTATCAATCCCAGTGTGAGAAGAATGACTGGTTACTTAGTGTATGAATAACACACAGTTCTCAAGGGTGTTGTTAGAAGGCCCAAAGGTACTGTATATGAACTTCCCTCTGTGGGAGAATGTACAGCCTGATCAAGCTGGTAACATTTCTTCTCACTGATGATGGATGAGAGGTAAGAGTAATTTTATTTCTGTTTTATTATTCTAATTTCCCATGCATATTCCAAAGAGAGTGTTAAATAAATTTCACATCACAAATGTTAAATAACCACTGCAGAGTTTCATTTTTGTAATTATATATTCATTATATGTTAGATCATTTGTAGTTTATAATCATAATACCACGACTGATAAAATTAACTATGGATAATATGAAATAGTCCTGTCAACCTATTCTGCCAGCAGAAGAGAGAGTATTTGTATGTGAAGGAGTACCAATAATAGTTGACTAATTTTTTCTCAGTATACACAAATAAATCTATGTTATTCTGAAACAGCTGCCTGTGAGTTCTGGCCACTTGACACAGAAACACAACTGGAGAGAAGATCTTACAGAGTCTGCAGTAGTGAAATTTATTTTCTACAAGTAGGTCTGTAACAATTTGCAGATTTTTTGTATGTATATGTGTATATATATATATCAGTTGAATAGTACTCATTGCTTGGCATTGCTAGCATTTATTCATGTCACTATCAGCCACCTACTGTCAAAACTTCAGATCCAGAGGGTGTAAAGCATAATTGATTAGGTTGAAGGTATCCCATGCATTAAATAGCAATTTCCAAAGTTCCACTGTATCTTTCCACACGTCAAATAAAATTGCAGGACCTGACCCATATTACACTAAGTTGCAACCCTTTGTGAATTCCTTAGACATAGGCATATGGCATTATTCTGTGCATTATGACCTGACAACAGCAGTAACGCTCTTGGTCTGCAAAGTATCTATGTGATAATAGAACTAGCAAGCTCAAAATTTGCCCAAGATCAGAAACATTCTGCAATGCAGCTCTGCCAAGAGTAAGAGGAGATGGCCCTGTGTGGGAGATGTGAGCAGAAAATATGAAGTTCGAGCAGATTGACTACGTGGCAAAAAATGGAAAGATAAAGGGTAAAAAGAGGTGTGATAGCATGTAGGGAATATAAACCACAGGAATCACAGGGGAAAGAAGAAAAAAAGAAGAAGAAATGAAAAAAATCAAAGGAATATATAAATAGGAGTTTTGAGAAGTTTTCTAGAATTCTCTGGTAGATATGTATCATTCACTATATATCCAGAAGATTCCCACTGATAACACAGTTTAGTACAGCATACAAATAACCACACAGGCTCACAAACAAGCTTTGTGTTGTCCTTGGATTTGTGAAATGTCACACATTTCCTTTTATGTTAAAGTCCATCATCAAACTTGTCTGCCCAGAGATATAATGGGGTTTTTTTTCCTATTGAGATTTACACACATTCTTTTCCAACAAAGAGTATTATTTTATATAAGATTTATTTCTATTCAAAACTAGCCTGTTCCATATGCCAGTTTGCCTAAATGAATAGGGATTTCATATACAACAGTAAAATTCCTTAACTTGTACTACGAAATGTATAGTCTAAAAGCAGAATGGTGCTAGAGAACACATATTCTCTGCACATTACTTACCATCCACAATTAACTGCCACAAAAAAGGCAGGTTCTATTGGCACCTAGCACAGAGGAACTGTTTTGTTGGAGCTGTTAATAGAAATGTGTTAACACAAGTCCACCTGCTCTGGTTCTTGGAAGATATCACCACCTGTTAAATACCCAGGAACGTGGTACACCCATAAAATCAGCTACAGTTCCTGGGGCACACTACTTTGGATTGGCTGTGAAAGCAGTGTCTGTGCTCTACTTTGTCATAACTGGTACTTCACCAGCAGCCTAAGATATTTTTTTAGGGACAATATCAAGAATATCACCCACAACACAAACATGGCTCACTTTCTTGTCTCAGCAAGTGGTCTTAATTTCTTGGTGTTTTATGATGCTGCAGTTGTCAAAGGCCAAGTGCAGCCATGCACTGCAATGGGTTGCACTGTGCAGTGAACAGCACAGCTACAACCAGGGTGGTTCAGAACAATTAGTCACTGGTTATGTGGTTAACACAAACCCATCAAAGTCTTCTGCTTGTACACTGACCCAGGAGGATCTGACTACAGTGATTAATCTGTTTTTCTGCAGAATTTCATGTGTGAGTAAATGTTGGTGTAATATTGTTTTTAACTTGGTACTGTCAATTTCTATTGCAATGTATTTTTACTTAGAAGAAAAATGTAATATTCTCAGTATGGGCAGCAATGAAGACACTTTGTGGGGATTACCTGGGCCTTTTACCTGAGAAGAGATTTACAGAATTATTAAAGTCTACCCTGTGAAATGAAACGAAGTTGGATACAAGGCTGAGATGTTCACTGCACTAATTTCTTGCACTTGTTAGAAAAACTGCAAATACGAAGGAATAAAAAAAATTTTAAAAGGTCATGTTTAACTTCAGAGTATGTAAGTTGGTCACTTACTGTTCACAATAGAGAATGTGTGCTTAACTCTCTTCTCTTTGTTTATTCAGGACTCCACGCTCCTGTAAGAAAACAAATACATGCATTTATCACCTATTTAAAATTAACTAACTAGTTTCATTTGTGCTATAGAAGTTTGCCATTTTCAGATTTAGTTTTGGCTTACTCCAATATTTAAAACCCTGGGCTTTTGTGAAAGCACCCAGCAAAGAAAATTCACATCATCCCTTTCTCTTAAAAAACAGTTTTCAGTCTTATATACTACAATAGCAGCAGAGATGAGAAATCTACAGGTTCAGGGAACAAATCTCCCTGGAAACCTCAGACTAAATGCTGGGCATCCTAATTTCATCTGGGCACCTTCAGGTCTCCTCAGTTCCAGGAAGGTGACAGGCTTTTACATTTCTGAGGCTGTCAATCCTCTCATCAAAATCAAATTCTCATAGTGTATTAGATCTTGGCTGAATTACTCCATTAGACTGAGGAGTCAAGGAAGAAAGAACATATGCCTCCAATGACAGCCACAGCCTCCCTCACCACTTTTGGAGGAGAGTGGACCCACCCTGCAGAGGGGTGTTTGATGCCTCACTCCTGCTGTTTCATACAGGAAATTTGCACAGTAAAAACTGAACACAGCACACCAGCTGCTTTAGCCTTTCTTGGCCAGTTTACAGGCATCACAACAGAGGTGAGTTTTAAGGCAGGATTTGAAGGAACCAGTATACTGCCTTTACAGATTTTACTATTAACTATTTTTATTAATAAAGGCTGCTTGAGACAAGGGAGAAAATTGGGACTGCTGGGCAATAAGGGTTGCAATAAGGGCAACATTGGTGTGAAAGGGCAAGCACAATCAAGCTGTGAAGGCATTAATTGTGAAAATGACGAATTTGGATGCAGTTAAAAAATGGAGCAAAATACACAGTTACCAAGATAGACAAATGTATTTTTAATTTTACATCAACTAGAAAATGAAAATGTTGTTATCTGAATCTGTCATACTACAGCACACCAACACTTACGGTGGCCTTTAAAAGGCAAATCATGATTCCATCCACCATCTCACTCTAATCAGCAAACCATCTTTCATGACTCAAATCATACAGGACTCAAACTACAACTAATTATAAAATCTCATCTCCCCCTCTATTTAAGTAAGAAATCAGTATTTCTTTCTGTTTTGTTCTGTCAATATTTATGACATACCAGAAATCACTCATTTGTATATGAGTCTACCGAAGAAATCTGTTAAGCAACAATTAAGAGCTGTTTGGAGCTGAGGACTATATAAAACATTAGTCAGAAGCATCTAGTATTATGATGTTATTAAGTTTTAAACTTTTTTGAACCATAGGGATCAGCTCCTCTATCTAACAGCCCATTTTGTTATGTCCCAGACATCAGTGAGAAGCTGAACACTGAAAATGATGCCAGGTTAGCTGGACAACTAATTGAAATGTTATTCTAAAGGGATCAGAATAATTCAGATTCTGGTCTAAAACATAGCTAATTTCATTCCCAGAGTTTGTAACTCCTATCAAATGTCACTCATGTCAACAGCCTTATCAGGCCTGACCTCACTTGGTGCTCTGTATTAGCTGTATAAAATGTTCTGGTACAGACCATGACAGACCTAATCTGAACTACTGTACTCAAATATCAGTTGAATGGGTTCAACCAAAATTTTGCCTCTTGCTGTCAAGTCAAGTCTTCCCAAACGGAGGGATTTGAAATTCAGAAACACTCAGAAAGAGGGTTCAATAAAAGAACCTCTAATCTCTACCTTCTCCTGGGGTTCAGAGCCAGGGTTCTGGTTCAGGGCCCTGTGTATACCTTGCATTTGAGCAGAGGTAGCTGCAAGTGCCTTAGAGAAATTAACACTCAGAGTCACACCTGCTCTGTGGTACACTGTCTCAATCTTTCCCTGTTTCTCTAAGCTGTCTGTGTCAAGCTGTGTCATATTATTACTGAGCCTTTCAGGAGGTTCACTACTTGCTTCTGCTGCAACGACAGAAAATAGAAAGGAAAGATTAATGTTTACTATAGTATTAGTTGTAAATAACTGAATAAAAATACAGGTTATGCACTAGAGAAGCAAATTTAAGCGAAAATATGAATAAGTGTGGTGCTGCATTAAGTGCAAACATAGACAGCCTGCCTGCTCCTTTGAAGCTCACAGTCTGAGTTTCAAAAGATATGAAAAATGTAATGCACATCTGGAATAAGTAAGTGAAAACCAATCAATAAAATTCAACAGTTTTCCAGCAAACTAAATACTATCACCCTTTGCAAGGATTTGCAGAGCTAAAATAAAAGAAGGTAAATAAACTGGAAATATTTGCATTTCTAGAGGAAGATTAAAACATTACAAAAGAAATTCAACTGTGTTTCTATCACTTACTATTAAACACACGCTATTTTTTATTAGATGTGTTGGAAGATTAATTCATTCACCCCTGGTTATGGACTCCTGTGGGTCTTCAGTGCAGGAGATCCCCTGCAGTGACAATTATATTTTCAGAGCTACAAACAGCATCTGTCACAGCGCTAGTATCTTCCAAGGCTCCATTTTCATTTCAGTAATATTTGCAAGAGAAGATGTTTCCTAATGAAACCATTGGAAATATCAGCAGAAACACATTTTGATACGTGTGACTACATCTTGTAATATTCCTTTGAAATGAAATCTATATTTAACAAATGTTATCTACAGAAGATACTTTAAGGCATTTAATTTCAGCGTAAGTACTCATTTAAATTATCTGAAACTTTTACTTCAGTTAGCATATAGATATGCAAAAGTAAGCAAAACAAAGCCTTTTT
Source organism: Dicaeum eximium (assembly GCA_013396995.1). Taxonomy (NCBI): domain Eukaryota; kingdom Metazoa; phylum Chordata; class Aves; order Passeriformes; family Dicaeidae; genus Dicaeum; species Dicaeum eximium. The sequence goes on along the minus strand of VWZP01009794.1, from coordinate 1,363,729 downwards.
TCATTAATTCTAAACTCTCTGATCCCAGTCACCTTTATGGTAACCAACTATGGAAACAGTCCCATTAAACTGGGGAAGGACTGGAGCTCTAAAATAAAACCAGTTCAGTAAACAACACTGAATTTAAGATTATACATGCATCTATGCTCATGAAATGCAACCCTACTCTACTGCAAGGAACAGAGTCTGCAATTTTTCTCAGGAAGCTCTTGTTTAACTCAAACAGAAACAAATTTAATTTACGTTTACTACAGGTGACAAAGAACATTTTTAGCACCACAGAATCATGACAAAAATAAGCCCCTTTTATTAGATGCTTCACTTTTCATTGTGAACTGTGATACAAAAGATGAAAGGGAAGTTGCATGGTAATTAAAAGATTTCTCAAGATATCTTAGGCTGTCTGCAGTTTCTTTATTCCGTTATTATTTTTAAAGCCAGGAACAACTATGTGATCTTTCAGAAACTCCATGAAGAAACAATTTTTATCTGTTTAGGATTATGGGCTAAACACTCATTAGTAGAGTATATGGCTGTTACTTGAGTATTTTTCTTCCCTCTCTTCTTTCGAACACTAAGGAATAATTTTGCAAACTGAATCTCTGTACTCTGGAGTAATAAAGAGCTGCTAATATATCATCATTATGGCTCAGTGACAGTTCCAGAGCACAACTGGACAACATTTTCGTCATGAAGGAATAAAAGCTCTAGAAATCAGTTTCAGGAGGATTTTGGTTTTGACAGAGCTGAAACTTAGCCCAGGTTTGCTCACATAATTGATTGTCTTTCAGACCTGAGGACATACACTTATGTGGCATATCTGGGAGGTTTGGAATAAACCATTTTGAAATTTTGTGTGGCAAAATGCAAAAATATAAACTAAACCTCAAACAAAAAGCAGCTGATGTTTAACCTACTGAATTTAGCAGCACATCCTCAAAACACAAGCCCAGTAGTCTTAGAAGTGAAAATGGGTATTTCAAATTTTATTCTCTGCTTTAGAATTATTTATGAGAGAAAATCAGATTAATTGAAAGTGGAGGAGTCCATTATGAATAGACTGACATCCTGTAAAACACAGAACTGACATCTGGAAAACTGAGGCTAGCATTCGATTATGAAGTTTAAATTAGCTAATAACCAGTACAGAGTCTGGATAATTTCCAGTTGCATAATGTGCAACAAATTAAATGTATTTTGAAAAAAATGCAGTTTCACACATTGAAACAGAAATTGTCATACATTATGAACTTTACAGTCCTTAATCATATGTATGTTCCACTATTTTATGAGCTTAATTTGCTCAGCATCAACTTCTACTGTGAGTAACATTGATTTTGTCAAAACCTCAAATAAGTCACAGAACAGATCTGAGGATTACTTCAGAAGGGATTTAAAGCACACACTCTGAATCTCTATACAACCACCACTTAAAACACTATCCGTTCAGGCCCAGATGGATTGCTATGGCAACAGAATCCCAAATACCAGGTTTGTAACTAACAAAAATGTAAATTATTGATGAACTCAAGAGCTGTCTCTCTTGGACACCCTCCTATTCAAATACCAAGGTGTATGGTTAGAATACAGAGAAATGGTTCATATGCAATTTCCCCAGCCCAGTGAGCACTAATCCCAAAGGATTTCATTAAATCTTTTGGCTTAAATTTTTATTCTTGGAACAGCAGTCAGCAAGCAGGGATTACATTAAAACAGGCACTATTGAGGTCATTACGGACTGAATTCAGGCCTGTAATATAACAAAACAGGAACTAATTTTAAATATATCTCTAAACTGCCCCCCTCTCCCCCAGAACAGCACTATTCTAAGTTACTGTATATTTGATGACAGCACTTTTTCCACTCACATCACCACCCTTCCTCCTTGCCTACAGCAAATGATGGAAAACAGTACTAAAGAGTAAAAAACAGAAAGACACATTATTTGATGAAGAGGTGCACATCTCATGGTAGAGGTGACAGTGCATACACTGAGTTGCAGAACAATGAATGTAAGGAGGCTCTGTAGCCTTGATGTTCTGTAAATCCAAACCACGAATAAAAACTTCTCTAGCAAATGAGAAAATCAGAACAGAAAAAGTACTTATTGGCATTTTTATTGCAAATTTCATGAACAGTCTGATAGGGAAACAAATAGTGGTAGGAAAGCCAAACACTACTGGAAAGCCTCTCAGACTTTATATAGAACATGATTAACACAGTGAGTGTCAGACAAAAACCAGTCCTCAAATTTTGGACTGCAACAGTCCAGCTTGTTTTAAAAGAAACTATGGCTTTCAAAATCTCAAACAATTCTCAGGTGTGTGCCTGCCATTAGATATCACTGTACATAGAAAAGAAATGGCAAACTTCTGACTGTAAGCGTTTGTTACCAGATCCAATGTCCACTCTAAACTAGAAGGAAAAACCAGGATAGAGGTAAATTTGTGGAGTTGAGTAAACACGGAGGGATGCTTTTGCTAATAGAAATTAAACAATAACTGAAAAAGAAAATGAAAGAGATAAAACTATGGTATAGAGTAATTTCCTATGACGAGGGAGACATTTAGAGCAACAGAATGAAAATAAGATAGTGGTTGTACCACACACTTCCTGGTGGGGCAGGAGAAATTCTCCCATCCTCATTCACACAGATGAGCATTTATTCAACACAGTACATAAAGACAGAGGACCTATTTAGGAGAGTTGTAATTTAAACAGCCATTTAAGTTTACAGATATTAACTAGATTGCAAGCCTTTTTTAGGTCTCAACATACAAAGTTTAAGTAATTCAGAATACAGTTTACCAGAATGCATGTGCAGCATCACTGTGGACACTAGTGACAAAACCATGATTTAGACCCTGCTTTTCTGTCCATTCAGTCTGTGGCTTGGCCATTCCCACCCTGTGACTCATATATTTTAAAGGTGAACAGTTTTCAGCTCCATAGGTTTCTCTACTTAGCAAAGGACTCAGCTCACTGTGGAATTTGTCTCTGGGAGTTCCTTTTACAATACTAGCAATGGAGCTGCTTTTTCAGCCTCTGTTCAGTTTTATTGAGCTACCAGCTACTTAAAGTTCAAAGATCCTCCCCTTTAACTTCCTCAGAATTTCAGTCCTTAGCAGAACCAGGTGTTTCAACCCCTGACTAGCTTTTTCTTGCTATTACCATACACCTCCATCAGACATGCTGTGTTTCTGCTACACACAACTCATACACAGGCAAGAGCAGCCCCTAACCCACAGTAAGTGCCAGCTGCTCCTCAAATGCCTCTGCATTGCTCTCCCAGTTGCATGACGCTTCTCACAATGTCAGATTCTTTCTCCTACCAGTACTGCCCAGAACATGCCTTGTTAAGCTCTTTGGTTCTCATTCCTGATGGATTCAGATCTCTTGTTGCCCATCAAAAGCCTTTTCCAGCTTCTTTTTTATCCTTACACTTGGCTTGATGTTAGAAGAGCCATCCACTCTGATACTTCCATCAACCACACCTACATCAGCATCGTAACTTCATGATCAATAAACAATCATGTGAATCAGTAAGCACTAAAAGATCTTTTCAGGAAAGAAAACCTATTAATGGTGATGATACAGTCAGTGACAATACAGTCACAGGGTGGCTGAATCATTTTGAGATGTTATAAGAATCTTATGTGGCCAAAGGAGTATTAGAATTTGGGGCAACAATAGCATTTCCTCCCTCCAGCAGCTATCTAGGACAATATATGTCTCTTCTTCTACTGACACTCATTTCACTGTGAAGCTCCTGTAGTTGTGCTGTATAAATGGGATAGCACATGTGCCAGCAATACAGATGCATACCAAATGTGGCACAGACTTCCAGGAAATCTTTGCATATGACAGACCATTAAAGTAGATAAGCTGGATGTGTTCACACTATGTAGGAACACTTAAACCACTATGCTATATCTGGCATGTAGTATCTGCAGAGATGCTCTGGAAGGAATCTTCCCAGGGTGTAGCTTGCCATTCCCAATTTGTGATTGCTGGGTATGTCTCAGCCATTTGCTTAGGTAACAGTAGAATTTTCTAACTTTACAGGAAACTTACTTTTTTCCAATTGCAAAAATTCTCATGTGAGAATACTAAAATTTATTTACAATAAAAAGCCATAAAAACTTCAAAAATCAGACTGAAACTTCACTTTCCCAAGTGAAAGTTTTCAAGACTTCAGCTGAAACAACCAAGCACTTGTAACATGGCATTCCATCAAATTTAATTCCAAATATTTTCAGGCTTTTCTAGACAATAAGATACAGAGCTACAATTATTTTCTGAGACATTTTAGAAAAAAGAAACACAGTTCTCCATAAATTGCTTCATAACACTATTTAGACTAGGCATCTTGAATCATATGAAACGATAAGAAAATAGTTCCTAGCAAAATTGGTTTCAGATGTCATATTTAGGTTGCTTGTTGCAGCTATAGACTAAGACTTATTTAGAAACACAATGGAGGTTTTTAATCAGTCTCCTAAATCCTTCCTAGAAAGATAACATATCTTTACATTACTAGATACACACTCAGCTGCATTCCAGTGTTTGGAGATACGAAACCTAATTGCTTTTATTACAGAACAAAAGAACCTGCTGCAATATCCACTGCAGGAAGTGATTATATGTTACATAACACAGCTGATATTTTTGTTCTGGTCTGAGAGGTTTTATTTATTTATTTATCTATCTATCAATTTTGCTGTATGAAAATGTACTAATGTGGATAAGCAATTCACCCATAAAATTTGATATTGAGTGTCAACACCTCAGCAAATTAAGTGACATAATCTATGGGTGAGTTGTTCCAATACTCTCTCTATATTATCCTAGAGAGAACTACAGTAGCAACAACTTCAGTATTTCTTGGCCATTTAAATGCATCCCTTCAAAGATAACTTTTTAGATAAAGAGAAAATTCTAAGCAGACTTATTCTGTGGTTCATTGGATATGTACACAAAACGTGCAGAGATGATAATTCACCACTGGTATAATGTCAGCTCACATTTTCTATACCATACAGTAAGTTTTATTTACGCTGCTGTTTTCTCCTAATGGAAATTATAAAAAAAAATTTGAAAGTCTATCAAGTCTAAATACAGACAAAATCAAGTTACTGCCTACCCCCTCCTGTACCAATCCAATGGACTACATGCTGCTCACATTTCTGGTAAGCAGCAAAACAAATCCTATAAAGACAGGCACTTCACTTTCCAAAGCTGGTACCCTTGATTTCTCACATTAATTTTAATGTTGCTTGTTCTGCATTCACCATGCAACAAGCCCCTTTGCTCCACAGCAACTGCTCTCTGCTCCTTTTCACCTTTTTATAACTATCTGGTTGCTTCATATCCCATGACTACTATTTTCAACCTTCATGTACAATTTCACTACTCTCACAACCACAGTTGGCTTCTCCTTTTCACTGAGCTACACTTTAAACTACTAAGAATATGAAAAGACTAAGAGAATGAAAAGACACCAACATAAATGAAGATTTTTTTTGTTTTTGTTTACAAGAAGAGGTGATATTCTGTATCTTTCTGTGGAGCAAAGAATAGGCACAAAGAATGAAACAGACAAAATTAATAATGGAACTGGACAGCACTGACCCCTTGCACTAGACGTTATTAATAATAGGATCATTAAATAAAGTAAGCATACATGAAGATTTTAAATGTTTCTTTTCAGTTACAACACATAATATTTAATTACAAAAAAGTGTTTCTAATCACTCTACTATGTTTAGCATTAAAGTAACAGCATAAGAGCAAGCAAACACTTATACCAAAATTGGTGGAAATACTTTACAACCTTACGGGTAGATGATTAGATTGACAAAATCATGACCAATTAGTTATATATAAAAAAAATCCTTTCAGCCTTCTAATTATTTATGTTGAAAAATAACTGTGTTATTTCTGTCTTTGAAACATTTATGTCAAGAATGGATTACTATTATGAGATTGTTTTATAAACATCAGAAAGTCTGCTGGAAAAAATAAATTCATCTTATACCATGTTCTCTGTCTTCCTCAGCATGTAAGACTATTAGAACTCCTTACAGTCAGTAAAAAAACCTCCAACTTGAGCAATCGTTTAAAATTGTGTCTTTCATATTTAGTACTGACATTTCAAATGTCCAGAGCATTACTTTCTCAGTGACTGTCCTTGTGGCACACGGGGCTGTCTCCTGGAGGGAGCTGTACCCAGCACTGCTGAGAGATGCACTGACCAGGATTGCTGGTCCTCAAACACAAGTAATAGGTAGGTCAGTCAGTAGATCTTTGTGGTTCTTCTGCATTTTAGCTTCTGCCTAGACACAGAGGCCTAAACCTAATAAACTAAAACAAACAAAAGAACAGCAGACAGATGCACTGCATGGATATAAAATAGGTGATTGCCAAGAGCAAAGCAAACTGGAGTTTCTTGTCAGGTTACAGCTTGCTGAAGAAACACGTGACCTAAATGACAAGAGTGAGCACTGAGTGACATGTGACAACAGCTTGTGGAAAGTACGAGGTGGGCGTGTAAGCAGCCACAGCTGCAAGTGCTACCTTGGTTCTCAGAAGCCACAAAGTCAACTCAGCAGCAATGCACAGTTCAGTAGGAATGTCTCATATCCCTGAGATAAATGGTTGTTATCCTGGCTGGCTGTGCGAGGAGAGAATTTGGTCATCGGAGCTCTTAACCAAGTGCAGGTGTCTCAGTGTAGTGTGTCTAAGCCTTGCTACTTTCCACAGTTAGTGGCACACAGTAACATCCTACCTGGCCACTTTGGCTTCTTTCCCTGGTCAACTAATGGGGTTGGGCTGGTGTCTGCAGTAAAGTTCATCTCCACATTCATAGAAGCACAGTAAAAGTTTTTTTAGCTATACTAGCTATAGGCTAGTAAAACTAGCCTATAGCTGCTGGTATTTGGATCTAAATTCACTATTATATAATTGTATCTAAAGATATAATTTCTGTATCTTAAAGCATTTCTTTACACATTATGTACACGTGTCTGATTTTGCAATACTAAAGATGAACTGAAGTATCATGACTTTTTTCATCTTGAAACTACAAGCAGAAACTTAGAGACTGGGGAATTGAGGCAGATCTTTTAATCACAGGTGTAACTCTGGGCTGCACAGAAGAGTTTTACTGCCAGTCCTTTCAGATTACATGCAAAGACATTATTAAAAAAAGTAGGATAAAAGACAAGTGGTGGTTTTGCAAGTCTACATAACAGTAAAAAAAGGAAGCATCAAGTCCACATTCAGCAAATCTGATAGCCTAATCAAAAACAAGCACATCAGACAGCGCAGTGTTGATGTGCAGATGGCTGGAAACATTAAAAGAGGTAGTTATCATTATTGTATTTGAGTACAGTATTGTATTTGTATATGTATGTGAGTAAAGAAAAGATACCATGATATTGTATTTGCCTATAAAATCAACTTCCTCAGCTAGACATTGCCAGAAAGAATGTAATGGAAATATCTATTTAGCAAAAATCAAATAATTACCTTGTATTTACCATCTAATATGTCACATTCAACGTTAGCATCTCTGAATCAAGGAAAATTTAAAAAAAGGTCTATTTGAAATTCTTTAAAGAACCATATGGGCAAATATTTTAATTGGGCTACTTTTGCTAATGAAGCTAAGTATTCCACAAAGCAATATTTCTCCCTTTTTGTAGAGCCAAATGTTAACATAAACCACCCTTTAATTTAATCTTATCCATCTTGACAACACCTGCCTTATTTTTGATTATTAGATTCTCTGAAATACAGATTATTTGGACCAAACTTCAGCCGCTTCATAAAAACTACTGATTTGCACTCAAATAGCATACTGGAGCAGTCTAAAGGAAAGAACCATTTGTTCTGTCTCAACTGATGTATAGCATAATTTTCTGAGATTCTTTCATTGCAATTTGCAAACACATTAGCTAAGTCTATGAAACAAAAGCAATCTGTACTACCCATGGCCCAGAAGAAGCAGAAGCAGAAAGTTAGAAAACATAACAAATGTCTGAATCATCTTGAGGCAGGGACATACTCTACCTCAACACAAAACATCATGATCCAACATGTGCCTCATCTATTTTTCTGACAAAGGAAGCCTGGCCACTGAACACCTAACACTGAATACAGTCTGAAAACAGGCTGTATTACACTTTTAAGGAGGGGCCTAGAGAAGATAAACTTACCCTAGACTAGCTCAGGGAAGCAACACTGCAGTTAGGTTATGAGACTTCCAGTCCCTTTGTCCAGTTCCTGCAATTCCACCCTCCACAGTCACTCCAGCCACTCTGCAGGCACTCTTCCCAAAAGAGGAAAGCTACTTAACACTGACATGCTGAAGCTCTCTGCTGAATAACCCAACGCAGAATCTACCAAGTGCCTCTGAACACATTTCAATATTGCTACTTTTTAAACAAAGCAGATATAAGGGAATACACTGTGGGCAGGAAGGGGAATACAAGTGCAGCTTTGATAAACAGCCAGATGAGAGCATAACTGCATTTTCGGATAGAAAGGGACAGCAGAAGAAACACTGTTACACAGAATGATTGTTACAGCATCTCTCAGCATGGATTTTAAACAAATCAAGAAAACACCACATGATGTATCTAAAACTTCATTTCAGCATCTGGCAAAAAGGAAGTATCTGTTAAAGATCATCTTGTTCAAGGAAACCCTTAATATGAGTTTCTGTAAAAAGGGAATTTGAAATTGCCTGTCAACAAATCAGCAGATGCCCTTTCTGAAGCTGACAGGTGCTTTTTGGCATTATTGTAATGGCCATAAGTACTTCGTTGCACAGGGTAGAATCAATTGCTTTAATCAATTTCTACTATCACTTTTGAAGTATGCAGACAATTTTCTAATCTATGCTTTGCACTGACATAAAATATGCAAGTTCAGCATACTCAGGCAAAGCTGACTGTCAATATATTTTCCTTTTGACAAAAATCAGCATTTTGCCCATAAGGTCTTGTCTCAAGAATAACTGAAGCAAGGGCTCTTAAGCAAAATTGATTCTCTTAAATACAGTAACACAATCCACAGCAGTGCCAGTCTTCAGCAAAGTTCTATGATACATAGAGATTTCAGGATGCAATGTGAAATGCTGCTTTATGAACAGAACAACCCGACAGCTTAAAAAACAGGAACATCAGGGATTCATTCGGGTATATCAATAAATCCAACGTCTCTGTCAACTATTTTCTTTCTGAAAGCTCTCTGTTAATATATCATAAAATTCAGGAGATTATAAAACAGTAAGAGTAGGAGAAAGGAAAAAATAACAAAGAAATCAAATCTCTCCTCTTCTGGTCCTGGTTTCATTTGTTCATTCCTGATATGCTTTCTCTTCTTCTTCTGCACCTTCTCCTTAAACTAAAATGGGCATCTAACATAGCTGATAGTTGCCATTCTTTGCACCTAAATAGTTCCTTTGAGCACACAGTAAGAAACTGTCTGAAAGTACTTTTATTCTGAATCTTGCTACACTCGTAAGAATAAGTAAAAAAGGAAGCCGAGAGATTAAATTACCCTAACTGCAAAGCAATTCTTGCTTGACAAAAAATCCAGATCTGCTTGTCCTGTAATTTGTCCAGTGCTCTCTCAAAAATGTGAGTTTGCAATGAGATATAACAACAGAAACAGACCAATGGGATTTTTGGTGTTTCAGCAGCCGTCTTCCATGCCCATTAAAGATAATGCCCTTATCTTAGCTTGTTGAAAAATACATCTGATTTCATTTTCAGCTTTGCGAATATGAATCGTAAATCATTGGAACAGATCACTGAACATGTTATGAAAAGCAAAGAGCAATCTTAAAAGGTAGATTTTGGAGAAATGTGGCAGGCAGACAGATGCTGTTAAAAAAAAAAAAAAAAACAAAAAAACCAACAGCTGAAGAGAGTGGGAAGTATCTGAACAGTTGAAGACTCGACAGTATTTGGCACATGACCAGCACTGTAAACAAGCGTAACAAGACAGAACAGAGAAAGAAAGCAGTGGCTGGATACCATAAACCCCTTGTTCTGCTCTAAAATATTTTAAGGGAAATAATAAAGTCCAGCTACTCCTGGACCAGGAAAACCATAATAAAGTAGGTAGCTGAAATCATCTTACATTAGTTGAGGTGAGGACTACTTGAACTAAATAGCTATTTTCTTCTTTCCACCTTACTCTCCAATGAACACTACTGTGGAGTTGAATGGAATTAGTGGAGCTAATACAGGGATAGGAGTCAAGAACCCTAGAGATGTAATCCTAGATTGGTACCTCTGACTTGCTCTGGTACCATGTTTACATCACTGTTCAGTTTCTCTACTAATAAAGCAGATACAATAATATACAACTCATGAAGGACCTTGCAGGATTAAAGTGTGCAGAATTTTGCAGGAAAGCTGCCAAACTTAAGTACCCTGCAGCACTTAAACTGATCCGCCTACAGGGACTAGGCCTTAATTTATGTCTATAAAAATGTTAACTGCAGTAGGAGAGAATCAAGACAACCCTGAGTGTTTTTAAAAATTTTACCTTTGCGTTACTAAACCATTTGCCATGGGGACTGAATGTTTGCACTTCTGGGATTTGCTGCATTTCCAGATTTATACTGCAGGACAGCTAAAGTTTTCCTTTGGCCCTAACACTTTAAGATTGTTTTTCTAAGGCATTATAAACAGAAAAAAAGTACCACTCTCTAAATACCTTTCACCATTTGGTTTTTAAAAGTCTTTGAAGCTACAAGTGCCTCAATATTCATCTGTAGAGGGCTCATCACATTTGACTCTGTGGGCAAGGTGGTATTACAAAGAAACAACATGTCTTATAATACATTTAATGTGGTTCAGTTGCCACTGCTAATAGCACTACATTTATCCTACTAAATCCCAAAGTATTATCTTTTCACTAGCCCAGGAATTACTCAGCCAAAACTGAAATATGCTCTTAAATGGAGCAGTTTAAACAGAGATGGAGGGCCAAAGGACTGCAAGACTGTTAACAGTATTTTCTGGATTATTTAAACGTAATAAAGTAAATTCAGCAACAATTCTAAATTCTTCACTCTTTCATGTTTCCCTCTCACAATGAATTTTTCTGCTGTTTTTTTTTTCTTGTTGCACCCATCGTGTTACATAATTAAAATACCAAAATAAGAAATTTTTTGAAGCCCTAAATGAAATCACACTACCTTATGTATAGCATATCTGTATTTGTAGGCATGTATGCCTTTGTCAAGCTGTATCCACTCACACATATATTCCCTCTTTATATACCCAGCTTCCGCAAAAATCAAGGCCCAACCCTATTGCATATAGATGTTCTGTATTTAATTGAGAATTTCTGGTTACAAACTACACCAAACAATAACTAACTGGATTAAATTCATACTCATGCTTATGTCAGACATGAATTATATTCTTTATATGATTAAAAGGTTACTTTGGATAACAAGGTGCAGTTATAGCAGCATGGGCATAAAACTGAATATGTGAACAAACAACACGTTATAAATGTAATTATTTTAGTTCCTGAATATATACAAATGTATAGCATTTAAAATATGATTTTATGAGACATTACATCAAAAAATAGATATTGTCAAAGGATCACCTATACCAGATCACCCATATCTAAGATAATGGGCTACAGAGTCATGAATTACACAAGGTAGATGTGAGATGATCAAATTTAGATGCCTCCCTGGTAGCAGTAAAGAGATTTATAACACTCTGTGCAAAAGCAGGGAAGCCTTTGACACCCAGGCTGTTCAAAAACCTCCAGTTAGATCAGTGTACCATTCTGAAATAATAACAAACACTACAGAATTTACGGCACAAGAATAACAAAGGAAGATGGTGTGTCCCAGCCTGAATTCAGTACACAGAGTCTGAGTTAGAAATGTTCTTTAACAGGGTTCTATGCTTTTATTATGCCCAGACGCTTTCTGAAGTCATAAAGTAACTGAAATAGACATTGAAAGATACCGTAATTGATAGTGATAATTACCTTGGTAGGAGGCAAAAGGCCTCCTACAGCAGTACACAAACATCTCTTTTGCAAGTCTGCTAGGTTTATTGATTTGGCATATCCTGTACCATAGGCCTGTTTATTAAATACAGCACTTTACTTACACTACTCTTCCAAACACCAATAGAAAACTTGGTGTCTGAGTCTTCTGATTTAACATAGTACAGATAGTATCTTCCTGTTCTTTTCCACTCAGAATGAAATGGCTAACTTATTTCATAGGAGCCAGAAGCCAAATAAATTATTAGCTGTCAGTTACTGACTAGGCATCAAAAGTATATTGGGAGGCAATACTATGCAGAGAAACATGAGCTAGATCTACTCAACCACATAGCACAGTTTTTTCTGCATGAAGATAGCCACAAGCCCTGCACTGGATATGGCAGTCCCACTAAACCTATCTCAGATGTTGGGATTTCCCCTTGAAGCAGGGTGGCCAAGGCCATGTACCACCTGAAGATAAAAAGGCAAGACAAAATGGAGTCAGGTTCAGCTGGGCCAAGAACCTTGAAGGAAGGTTTTCAATTTCTGTGGGCTCCAGGGATAATATTGAACTGGCCAGATTGCTGGCTTTAGCTGGTCTTCAATACTGACTGAAGACTGACCTGGACTGAAATTTTTGGTAGAGCATGGAAAAAAACTTCTCCCTGAGAACTACAGTAGTAGAATTACTACAGTAAGTAAAGAATCTCTTTTTTTTTTTTTCCTATGGGACAATCTAATTCATCTTCCTGCTTAGTTCAGCCTACCTTCTTTAAAACAAAGCCATTCTGTGGCTTTGATGATTCTGTGTAGTTTTACAATTTCATTCATAACCACGGCTAAGTCATCAATACTGCTTTGAAATGACAAAGAACGAAATGAGAATGTCACAGAACTTCTAATACTTAACAAGGAATTGTATCACAACAAGGAAATTAATTTCCCCAGAACATGGAAAATATCACCCTAGGCACCAACTTCAGTCCCTCTGCAAACACAGATAACCCTGGAAAAACCTCTAGGCTGGAACGGCCTTGAATATTTTGCCAAGACAACAAGTTGCAGAATACCAGACATGTTTCTCACAAGGAGTCAAAAGGCACCTAAATCTCTAAGCCACTGTAAGGCTGTAGAAGAACTCAAGAACATCCAAATGTCATTAGGCTTTGCAATAACAAAAGAATTTGTAAGTTGAAAATATCCATAGCCTAGTATGATGGGGGACTTTTCCACTTTTTCTACTACATGTGGGATGGAAGGGAAAACAGAGCTGTTTGTATTAGCTTCGACCTTCGACAGTAATCATGAACCTTTTGTGAGTTTTTATACTGTTTTAAATGGAAAACAGAGTGACCAGGTCGCTTCACCATTTTCTACCATGGGTCAGTAAAGCCAGTCTGTGCAGTTTTCATATGCCACAATGCTGCATTCCAAAGCTTCCTTCATGCCTCACACTGGCTCTCCTTGTTCCTTTACCTACGTAATATTCCTCCTCATTTATAAGGAGCTAGTACATGAAATGTTTGGTTTATTACATTTATGTTTGGCAAGTTAACTTCAATCACTACTCAGCTCTAAATATTTATGCTTCCCCCAGATCAACAAATATCTATTCACTTCATATATACCCTGTTTAACACAATCAGAACGATTTTCCTGTGAGATGCTGAATTTCCTAAATAACAGCTATAGCTTGTGAAGAGGTAAAGACACTCAGCAAGATGCTTAAGGACACAGACAACTACTTTTAGTAGTCAGGAAACCTTTGAGACTACTTCTGTACTTAAACATATGTTTGTGTAACTGAATCAATGAACAGTACTCCCAGTCAAGCTAGAAGAGAGACATAATGGTAAAATTTGGTAGAAAAGGCCCAGATGGTTTCTGACAATAAATCAACTATAAAAATAAAGGATTTTAATTAAGCTTTGTTGTTCTACTCATGGATGCTTACAGTTTTGTATTTTGATGGCTGCATTTTAATTTAACTCTGTTAGTGGACAAAGCATGCCCTGAGACAGGTAATCTATCTCAAGTATTATTTTCTTACACTATCTGACATAGATATAACACAAGAAAAACACATTAATTTTGGCATGTTGTTGTCTCATCATCTCAAAATTAATTCCACCCTCAGTACAGTAGTAAAAGGTAAACAAACAAAAGCTAAAATCCCTATAATTCTAGCCTGCAAGAGGGGCTGGATCACCTCCTGCATCTTCCATACAGACCTAAACAACCTGTTGTTCACCTGGTCAGTGCTGGTTGTGGTAACTCTTATGCTAACCACATAGTTTCATTCTTAACTTTTGGCTACACTCCTCCATATCTCACATTCAACAAAATCCCTCATCTACTTGTTGCTAATGATTATATGAATATAAAGAAGTGGTTTTCGATTATTCTAGAGATTCTTTTTCTCTCTCTTCAAAATGTCAAAATTTTGACACTCATCTCCACTAGCATCTAACTCCAAAACTAAAAATGATCCTATGCTGCCAAAATTTCAATTTCTAAATGTCCTAGAGCAATTAATCTTGCTAGTTCAAAGAAAAAATATTATCTTTTGAAATAAAAAATAAATTGGGCTTTTCTTGGAAAGTCTTTCTTTTACTTTCTCAAGCCAATTACAATTAAATTCAGGTGTTTAAAAAAAAATACAGAGAATATTCCAATGTCCTCAATTGCCCTGTGTGGTCCTTTACTTCTAAATTATCTCTATCCACGAGATACCACTTTATTTGAGAATTATTTATAGTTCTTTGTCATTGAAAAAACCACCAGTACCAAAAAAGTATCTGATGTATTAATAGGAAAGTACGCGAGTTATAAAAGACAAATAAATAATACTGCTATAACACTTACATTTGAGTCTTTGTATCTATGCTAAATATTCTTATACAAGATATACCTTATAGCTTCTTACATTTAAATTTTAATTGTCAAGAAAATGAGAGGATCTGTCAATCCTTTCTTTATGCACAGACGAACTTTAGTAGCCAAATTTGAAGAACTCTATAAAACTTTGTTGCCATTAAATACCTTCTCTCTCTCAAATGCTATCACTTTATGTTTGTCTTGATGATTTGTGAAAGAGATGGAAAGAATTTTCATCTTTATTGTAGAATTAAAGATAGAAGCAGGGATTCCAAATGTGAAAGAAACTCACCCTATGCAAAGGAAGCAAATAAGAATATCAAATCCATTAAGACTAATTTCAACCTTAGCAGGATCAGATTTGGAAAATCAGTTATTTTAGGGAAAAAGGTTAGGCTGGTTCTGCTATCCAACAATTTCTCATTCCCTTTTAAGTAAAAAAGACATTCTGTAATGAAAACTGTAAATATTCATACACCTGAAAACAGTTCAAGTAACTAATTTTGATATTGAATGGGGTCTTTTGGGGAGCTGCGCAAAATGATACTGGGGGAAAAAAACCAATGATTTAAAAAATACTGCATTGACTAATAGAACATTTATTAGGAAAATTGTGTATTTAATATAAAACGGCTCCTTCATGCCATTCATTCAGCATACCTTTTCCTAAACCACAGAAATACATTTGCAATACTGACACTGATACCATGAGAATGTTTTTTAATTGAAAGCAGGCATAATTTTAGACAATCTAGCATACTTTCATTGTCTATAGCTACCTACTGTATTGGTAGAACCATAACTCTCAAAAGCCTGAGGGGTGCCTTGCACTTCAATCTTTTTAATCTTTTACCTGAAAAGTTGGAAAGAAACTGTCTTTTTGGTTTGGGTTTGTATACTCCCCTTGTACAAGCAAGGCTGGTTAATAATGCTGAATCTTAGTCACTGCTACAGCAAGAACACATTCTATCAGATAATAACCTCACTGCTATTAATTGCCCAAACTTCCATTTACTTTGGCTCCTTAGCCTTGCACATTATACAGTCTCAAGATAAAAAAATAAAAAAGGAAACATTTATGCTCTCTTTCAGCGATCAATTTCCTTGATTATCAAGAAATAGACCTTTGTCAACACTGACATAGAAAAAAATTATTAGTTTGCTTTTATTTAGTTAATTTGGCTGATTTTTTGAAAGTTATTTCTATTTTGATTTTATTATTTGAAAAGAAACGCTTTTTAGATAGATGTATTTATAGGACTGACAACACTGCTCAGGGACTGAAAAGACATCTTGTACTCTTGTACTCTGCAAAAAGTAAATTGCCTGCTAGTTCTTGTTCTCTGCTAGGTAAGTTTTAACAGAAGATTTATGTTTTGAGGCTAGGATGAAGCTGATGAATTTCATGGAATATGAGATTCCTTTTAAAACAATACAGAGCTATTTTCATCTCAATGAACATCTATTTTGTAATTCCTCCTCCTCCTCAATTCTTCTTCTGACCTACACCCTCCAAATTTCATTTCCTATTTCTGTTCAGTCTGACTGCCCTTGGGTGAGAAGCTGGAATAAAATCCATTTCTTTCACTACAAATCTGTTCTGTCCTCTTTCAGCTCAGTTCCCGTCCTGGCTAAGAGGCCAGTATTTTCTCAGCCTAATGAATATAACACCTTCTACTTGTATATGGTGTTTAATTCATCTCCACCTCTTCCCCTTTCATGTGATATGGCAACTTCTTCAAACAGGTCAACAGCTTTTATGCTTCCCTTTGTGCCTTTTCTATCTCCTTCCAATCTTCACTTTTCTTCTATTTGCCTTCCTCCTCCTGGTAGTAAGTAATTTCTTAAACTCTATTCCTTTATCTATTCCACAACACTTTATGTCGAACTTTCATCCCCTGACAATGCTCAAAAAAGCAGTGCTTTTTGGCTCTTCAGTCCAGTTCCCAAGTCCTCCCCCAATTATTTCCTTCAGCTTAATTCTCTTTGACCTCCTGTTCTCTTCTGGTTTTCTGACTAACTGGTTTCAAATACTAAGCAAGAATGATGCAGTTTCTATACTCCCAGTACCTTTTCCCTATGACTACACTACCGAATATGTGCCTTGGCTACTGCACTGTAAAAGTGTGGATGCTTCTTCGTTCATACATGAGAGACTTCTTGTCAGTGGCATCAACCTACAAAGCCAGAAATGTTTGCAATTCATACTTACTGTTATCCTTGCAAGCGCTTCAGATCTTCATGCAGTAAGCATGAGTGATGACAAGTGATTTTGAATTTTGCAGAATTTGGTAGAAATAGTTTTTAAATGGCTGATTTCGGGATATTAAGCATGAAACAGAAAAAAATAATGCTGGTTTATATTTGGACATGGAAAATAACATAATTCTGAAGCACTAGACCTCTTGAAAATCACAGGGTGCATATATTAATACATGGTTGTTTTTTGGAGTGCTTTTGTTTGGTTGGTTGGGGTTTTTTAAAAATCAAATAGATTTTTGTATGGATCGCAAGTTTTCATCACCCCAATGATGCAACTACCTGAAAGTATGAAATTTCTTTAGCAGACATGGCACTTTGAGACTAAAGTTGGTAGCTCCGTGTAACTACCATCTATCTCGGAAACAAAGATTATAAACAACCTGCAATTTTGCATGACCAGAGCAGGCCACTGGCTGTAGAGGATACTACAAGGGGATGTGAGAGGCAGAACTAACAGGATGGTGCATTTTTCAGCCTGAGAACATAGTTCCCTAGTATAGAGGCCATGTTCTCTCATCTCTGATCCTGTATAACAGTGACAACAAAAACATTTCTATCTTCTCCATGACACATAGTATGTGGTAGGAAACCAAGTCAAGCCCACCAAGATATATACCTGTTTTTTGCTGGACCTTCAAAATGAGAAGTGAACAACCCAAAGCAGGCTGCACATTAACCAATCTTTCACTGAGGGACATGGTGGGATCATAATATCATGTCTTAAGATCAAGCACAGGTCATATTCATTGGTCTCAAGCCACCCTGAAGTATAACTCAATTTTCTTTGCTTGAGTTCAAGAGCACTTGCACTTATATTATTTGTTCTTGCTTCCCATTTAGGAGACTTACAGTATTCTTTCTCAAAAATTTGCTTAATGAAATGACATGGTGTGATTCTTGGGGTCTCCTGTGCAGGGCCAGAAGTTGGACTCACTGCTCCTGATGGGTCCCTTCCAACTCAGCTTACTCTGTGATTCTACAACATGAATCAAATATGTACTCAGAACATATAAGTAAAGTAGCTCTTCCTAATAGTTTAGTCTATCCTTTCAGACATGAACATATTGATTTCCATTTCCAAGGCTGTAAAAAATGATGCAGGGTTTTTTATTGAGAAATTATTGAACTCAAGAAGAAACTGTTTACTTGAGCATATAGGTAAAGAATGCAGACCTTGTAAGACAGTCTCCAATTTTGTTAATGCTGGGTTCAAAAAAATAAAAGCAAACTTTTGCTTGGCATCTTTGCACCTTTTAGTGAAGTTGCAGTCCGGCCCTGGACAATATTTTGCTGTCATCTATATACTTAGTGTACAAAAGGAAAGCTTGACTTACAATGCCAAACATAGAAATTTTAATGGTTTTTTTCAGGCCAGAGTTCCAGCTCACTGCCATGAAAGATGGAACAGAACAAGGTAAAGACAAGAATAGTTTTCCTAACTGGAAGTCTAAAAGCTCTTTTCAAGAAGCACTGACTGCATTCCATCGCAGTATTACTTAATCCCTTTCAACTTGCTCTCTGTAGTGACAAGCAGTAAGAACAGATATCATAGTTTGATTCTGTACTGACTTCATGTAACTGTTTCTCATTGTGCTGGCAATCAAAGAACAGGTCTTTATCTTGCCACTTTTTTATTTCTACAACTATCTACACGTCGTTATTTCGGTTACTCTTATTGTAACAAAGTAGCACCACAACAGAAATAAAGAATCTCTTGCCATTAAAGGAAGAATTATTGGAAGGAATTGTCCCAGTAGTTTCAAGTATGAAAAATGTCTACATCTCCCAAAAATTAGATCTTTTTTCACACACTGGATCCCACGCTTGGGTGTTAGCTGCTGTGGAGATTCTGTCAACTGGAAACACCAAGAAGGTTCTCTGACACACAAATCTGTCAGAATGTCTTCCTTTAGCAGCGCAGTGCTACCCACTGGCATAAAGCAAATGAGTCACATCCTAGCCTTGTCCCTGGTTAAATTGATTCAGGTAGATTAAAATTACATGTTTGAAAATAACCGAAGTTCATAAATAGGTAAATTAAAAAGCCGTTAATTTATTTTGATGGAGAAGGACCTTGGAAACGTGTTTCATTTACATTCCAGGGCACAAACATTAATAATATCAAGGTCAATGAAGAAGAGTGTTGGCCTTCGAAGTAATTTGTTTTAGTTTTCAACTGTCAGATTCCGTATGAGCTATGAATGTAGTATTCACTCTCTTGCCATGTAAACTGACATGGGATTTGTTTCACAAAATGACGTTTTGCAGCAGCTCAGAGTGCAAGTGTCACTACAAAGTGAAGTGTGGAATTCTAAAGCAATGTTAAGGTTATTGGTAGAAAATACTATTTTATTATGCCAATGTAGAAAAGTTGCTAGTAAAATGAGCCACAGAAAATGAAAATATTTATACAAACAAAGAGAGTCAATCTTTCTGTATTCTTCATTACATTCTGTGTCTGCTGCAATGCAAGGAGAAAATTGCTTAAGGAAAGGTATTTTGTTTGAGGTAGGTTGGGAGACAGCACTACAGCGTTCTGTAAGTATTCAGCAGGTTGTTCATGCAGATATACAGCTTCTGCCAGACACTGGTAACATTCTTTGATTTACAATGTTTATGCTGATAAACTGTTACTGCAGGCTCCAGTAAGTCTTTTACCTATCTATCTAATGAACAACTGGACTTAAATTAGCTACTCATTCAACTTAAGTAATTTATTAGTTACCCTAAGGAGATTAGATTCTGTAGTTCAGTAAGAATAATAGGAAGCTCTTAGTCTAATATGTAGGTTACTCAATCAACATGCAGAATCGTTTACAGTCTCACATGGACAGGTTAAACAAATATTCAGCAATGGCTTTGTCGAAGCTGTAAAGTCAAGCAGCTGAAAGTTTAAAATATTGTACCCCTAGTTAACCCCCTAGAAAAGTTTTGCCCTCTAGTTAATCCATCTGTCACACTAAATTATTAATATGGCATCAGAATTTCACACCCACAATCAAGAACATGAATGTTTTGGAGAATGAGTTTGCATGGTAAAAGCAGTTCATAAAAGCCATTCTCTTTTTTTTAAAGCTGGAAGATAAATATGTATCACAAGCAGAGTTTGATGTCTGAGCTGTTCAAAAGCTGCAGTGGATTTTTCCTATACATCTGAACTGCTACTGTGAGCTGTAGTTAACACAGCTGAGAGATGAAAGCTGATATTCCACCTGTGATGAATTTGGGCACCTGGAAAAGGCGAGGGAAAAAAAAAAAAAAGGCACAATTTTACTGAAGTCATGGCATGGACACTAAGCAGAAAGAAACCATGGAGAATTCACTGGACTAAAGTGTTTCAGCAGCACCTGGGCAGTCTCAGTATATTCCTATGCAGCTCTTCTGTTGGATGTTTCACATCACAAAAGCCTACCACAAAAGCTTTAGAAACAAGTCTAACACCATGGAAATTTCTGGCAAAATTGAAAGGAAAAAAAAAGAAATTGAAGGAATGGAAATTCCATTAAGTTTGCACTAAAAAAGACCTCATTTTTAATATGGATACCCAAAACTGTTTTATAGAAGTTTTGGATAGTGAAACTCTAAGAAAACAGAAAATTCAAAATTTTGCTTCCAAGATGTCTACAAGTTCTGCATCAAATCTTACTTTTAGGGTAAACTTGAAGGTATTATTATAACAAATTCCAAAAATGGGATGAATATCAAAATACTTGAATGAAGTTCAGTGAAAACTAAAAATTTAAAATGCTTGGGCTTTCCCTTCAACCACAGTGTTCTGCCTGTGCCAGGTCAATTTTTTGGGTCCAGACCAGAACAGCAATACTTAAAATAACAGAACACTAGTAAAAATTGTGTCTTTGACACTACATTGGATTCTGTATAGAACTGAATTCATTGGAGTCTTGAAACTGCTTGTATGTATTAGGGAACTTGACTGCAACCACAGCACAGAGAAACTTTGGCTGGGAATACTGAGCAGGTTTGGTGAATTTCCACTTCTTTCACAAGAAGGATGCAGCAAAAGGCTAGTTTTAATAGAATGTATTTCAATCAAACTTGAGGAACATTTCAAAATACAAATGAAAAAGTTCTTCTCTAGGGCCTTAATATTAGCTTACGAAAAAAAGTACTGCAAATTAAAATGCAAGAGAACAAGTGAAAGCTATCTGGGGAGCAGGTAGAAACAACTTAGCTCAGGAATTTAGTAGTTAATGGAAACATGACACTAAATTGTACAGGAGAGAAAAGTAAAAACGTAGATATGCATTACAAAGGGGAAGGAAAGTTTTTGAAAACTATAAGGGAAGGGCTGCATAGGAACTTTTTTACGTTTTATATTTCTGAGAAAGGAGAGTCTTCAGTGGTTTTACTTTTCCTCAATGGAATTAGTAAAAAAATAAAAGAAAGCTCTTAGACAACAAATATGGCATCTTCTCAAATACTCATTCATTTTAGAAATGTATTTTTTTATTAATAATGTATGAGAAGTCATAGGCCCATGATCCTGTCACTGCTATTGTTGGCTGACTTTTGAATTGATTCTGATTTTGAAAAATGTACTTTACTTTAAAAGTAAGCCTAATATATCACAAATTACAGTAAATGGAATTGCCATTTTGCACATGCATGATTATAGACACCACAAGAAATAGCTGAAGATTACATCTGTTTAACTATGGGCAATGCTGTTTAAAGGTCAAATGGATGTTTTGCGGAAAACCACAACAGGACAAACAAATCTAAAACACAAAGCCTACTGCCACATTTTCAATTAATCATTTTCAGGTAAAAAGTCTACCTTAGTATCAGTAATGTACAGGTTACCAGCACAGGTATTAGCACAGAGCTTGTACAGAGGTGCTTGATGATATGCACTATGTGTTTGACATTGCTGTCAGTCAAACTTGTGCAGTAACAAGAACACTTGAACAGTAGCTAGCATGTTGAACAAAGAAGTTTACATTTTCTGATTTTGTGTTTTAAATAAAATATCCTAAGTATTAATAAATGGGAAAATAAGATATTAAAAATGCAGCTATTCCTCCTGTTCAAATTAGTTTCCCATGAACCACACTACTACTAGCTGATAAAATCCCTTCCTTAGCACAGCCTTGGGTTTAAAATACTATAATGCAATGGAACATTTTTCATCATTCATATTAATACATAAAAAATTGACTAAAACAGATTAAATAAGATTTGTGTATACAGTCTGTAAATCAAAATAATTTAAAGAAAATACTGCCAGAATGAAGAAGACTAAGCACAATAGCAAAATGTTGAGATGATAGTAGCCTGAAATCTAAGATAGGAAGTGTTTACACTTTGAAAGTAAACCACTTGAAACGTGAAACAGATCTGGTTTTCATGTTTCAAGTAACACAGGAAACAGCAGTAGTGGTGATCTGCACAGATTCGTGTGGTATTTGAATAGGCTACTATGGTCTAAGGTGCATAAACAAAGGATTATTTATAAATCAAGAAAAATAATGGTTCCATTAAACAAAACCTTTGTGTCAGAGGCTATATGTAACTCCTACAGGTTTTAATCTTTGTAATACCTGTATATATGATTTTAAAGGCTTAGTCTCTGAGCTTCAGCTTTCTTAATGCAAAGCAGATAAAAATGACTTAAACATTTATCTTCCCAGTGGATACAAATGTGACAAAGGCCAGCTTCTAATACACAAGACAAGTGAATATCAAATTTAATGGATGAAACTTGCTTATTCTGCAAGTTGAAATAATGGCAAAAGAGATATGTATAGCAGCATTCATTAAACAGAAATCAACCAGAACTGTGATGAACCCTGAACCAAAATTTCTGTAAGTTATGGGCCAGTATATTTTCAAAAATTAAATCTGTCTGTTGCAAGAAAATGTCTTTTGACGTGTTGAACTGTTCAACATTTGACATACTGACCACGTTACTTCATGCTCAACATTTCTTTCCCTGAAGACAAACTTTTCCAAAAGACAGATTCATTCAGCAGTTATAATGAATTCAGGTGTTAAAATTTTCAGAAACTAATGTTTAATCTCATGCTGTAAACACAATCTAGTTAGGTTGTTCTAGCTAATTTTAGCTAGTTTTTTTCTGGTCAGCTGTCAGAATGTTGTACCCATTTGTAGAAATGGATGACTTTAACATGCAGTGTGTTTTGGTACTTGAGATAGTCAGATAACACTGCTGAAGAAGCAAAGAAAATAGAAACAGAAACCTGGTAACCAAATTTAAAAATAAGATGGTTGACTTTGTGTTTCTAAAATAAAGACTAAACAACTCCAAAATGCAAGCTATAGACACATCTTAGATAGCAGTCTTAAAATGTCATGAGCAGTTCAGGACACTAGAGTCAAGGATATTTAAATTCTTTAGCACGGAGACCTGGAAAGCTTATCTGGAGATTAAAAGGTTATTTTATGATGAAAGGCTTCAAGACTTCTGAATCTGTTCAGTATTTGAAAGAAGAATAAAATGATCATAGGAGGTACCAGTGAACCTGAAATAGTACTGTACAGATTATAAATGCAGCAGAATTAAAATATGAAGATGGACAAGGAAATAATATACTGGAGGAAAAAAAGATGATACTTCTCTGTGTTGCATGAGAAGCACTGGAACACATGAAGGCAGTGAAAAGACTGTTAAGGGGATTCACAGCTGCTTAAATACTCTGTGTCACTATTTGACAGCTTTTAAGTGGCTGTATCTGTCCAAAGGCACCTGGGACGGAGTTGATTTCACCACACCATGTCTACTTGCAGCATGTTTGGTATGTCAGGCTTTTAACTGAAAGAAACTCAATGGGCTTACTTCTTTCCTTTGTCTTTTCTTTCATTTCTTTTTGTATTTACTTAAGCATCTTCCTCTTGCTCTACTGCTTCTTGGTAATCACACTACCATACTTGCACTATCTGACTCCATCCACTCCTTTTGTATCATTCAGTTCGTCAATAACCTGTGATTCTGCCACACTGAGATTACTGATCCAAATACATTCTAAACTAAAAGATCTTTAACTCCATTTGCCAGATTACTATTCATAGCACAGTGCTCTCTTCATCCCTTACCTTTCAGAAGCATTTTAAAACAGAATTTTATAGACTCCTTATTAAAAACATGTCCTCTTCTTTCCTTACCAGTGTTTTCTACTACAGTGATCAGCTCTTATCCAAGTCTTAAATCCTGCCATCCTAACACTTCCACAGCCTTCCACATCATTCCTTTTCTTAACATCTACTTCAGACTCTGTGGGCCTGTAGTTTAGTTTTCACTCATCCAGTTTTTGCCTTATAGTTTCTTTTCCCTATAGTACCAGGCTCTCCTAACTTTTAATATTATCTCTGGTGAATATTATGTGGATTCAGCTCTAATTCTGAGTCAATGGCTCATCTCTTTTACACAATCAGACAGTTCCCTTTTATGGATGTTTAACTTCCTTTTCAATTTCATTACTCTAAGTGGCTTGATAGCAGCTCAAACTTTGTATGACTAGCCCAGAAAAACTTTGACTTCTCTAAATCCTTACCCATATCTATTCTTCAGTGTTTAGCCTTACTAATAGAAAAATATCTGCAGTAGCTCAGGATATATTCAAATTCTAGCCCTTCACTTAAATTCTCCCTTCTTCACAAAAATCAGACATAGAGAACTTTATCCCTTCAAAGTGAAAAATACTATCCAGTCCTAACTTCTTTCTTTCTTGGTAATCATAATCTTCTTGCCTTCTCCTCAACCCTTGCTCAGTTCTTGTTTCTCCTGATTTACTCCTCAGAAAATTTTTCTTCATTACACATTGAACAGTCTTATCAAAATCATAATTTCTGTTTCTGTGCTCATTTGTAACTTTTTTCAAGCTGCTCCCAAACATCTTTATTAGTCCCAACATAACATTTCATGAAATCAGAGACACTAATTCACATTAGCTAAATTAATTTTTCCATCTCAACATCATATAGTAATTAAACAAATCAGGTAATTTTGTAATAAAAGCATTACACATAGACGCCTAAGATGTTTGGCTGCAAAACCCTAATCCAGAGACTGGTTTAAAGTGCATACCCTGTGAATCTAAGCACGTGGTATCTGGAAGGCTAATGCAATTGGAGTGCAGTCTACAGACAACCTGAATATGAAATTTCATTTGTAAGTTAATGATCCTCCAACATGAGCAACCTTCTAACACTAGCCTGAAGTAATTCATGGATGTTTTTGCATCTGCTCATTCACAGGTGTATTTGGTACTTACTACACAAATACTCAAGAGATAAGGAAGGCTGAGAAAGGCTTTACCAAAACAAGACAACAGTTTTGTCTCTATGGGGGAAAAAGGAATAAAAGTCTCCCCCCTCAAAAAAAACCCAAACCAAACAACCACCCCAAAACTAAAACAAAAAATCAAGTCAACCATACTTTGGTTAAAAAAAAGCAAAACACCAAAATATATATAAAAAAAAAGAAAAACTTAGTAAGTTTCACTTAATGACAGAAAAAAAATTGTCATCTTTAGTTTTTATTCCTTTTTAATATTAAAATACACTCTTACAGCATTTCACAATGATATATTTTTCACTAGTATCTACAAATGAATTAGACTAGAAATTGGTTGTCAGAAAGCAGTCCCAACATGCAGAGGCACTGTCTAGATCCATCTGTACCTATCATATATAGGGATATAAAAAGCCTCTGGTAAGAATAATGATCTATTATTTATCTATTATAATAATCTACTTTTTCTTACCCCTCATTGAAATCTCATTATGTGAAACACTTTTGGCTGTTTTTCTCTAAATTACTGTGTTGGGTAGGAAAAGATACTATCAAATCAAGACAGGAATGTTCACAGACATAAATAACCATTTGTGTTTAAAAATTCAGGAAGTCTTATCCAGTTCCACACTCCTGTGATGGCCAAATAGAAAAACTGAAGGACAGAAAGTGTGATGACCTCCAGCCCTCCATCCTGCTCTTCAGATAGTTTTTCCTACCTTCAAGGCAAGGACAATTGATGTGCCAATCCACAAGAACCTGAAATGCCAAAGAGTTTTTAACACCAATGTATTGTGGTAAATCAAAAACAGGCTAAGTCAAATGAACAGGTTGGACATAATGTACTCAGGCAAGATACCATTTATGAGGAGGTTCAAGACAGAAACCCATCCCTCCTCAAATCATCTCACTGCAATCCACTGTTACATCACAGATCAGCAGAAGTACAACCAGGAAATAAATAACAAACAAAAACCAAAAACAAAACCAAAAAACAAACCAGCACGGGAAACATGAAACAACTAAACTGCAAATGTTGAGAAAACAACATTCAACTTTGATGTGTCTGCTTTCAATCCAAAAATAAGACATGATATGGCTAAATAAACAGTAAAGATGATGGATTTTTTTCCTCAAGTTATAGAAAAGATTTTATACAACAATTAGTCAAAAGGGCCAAGTAACGTCTCCATATCGACATCCTTAACCATTACGCCTTATTCCCACAAAATCCTATGTAAGCAGACATAAATATATGAAGCAGTCAATCTTCTATAGACTTAATACTGTATGTAAAGGTGCAATTTTGCAACAGTATAGAGTTTTGCTGTAATGCTGAGAAACCTTCATCATACAAATAAGTTAGTGGCAAACTTCAGTGTAAAGCTGAGACCATCCATATGCAGCACCCAGCACAATGAAGAGTTGAGCCATTTCATAATATATAAGATCACTCTTCAAAAGGTCTGTAAGGTTTTGTGCCTCTTCATCTTTCTAGAGCGTGAACACTTGACCAGAAGATTTCTTACAACTATAAGCCAGTATAAGAAATTTGGTACATGACCCTTTTTGGGAAAGTAAGTAATTTCCTACTGAGAAATTACCTATTGTTTAATGGGAAGTCATTCATCTCTGCCCACCATCTGCTTAGTCCAACTGCTTATTTAACATGTTGGGTGATAGCAACACTTTGTCTCAGAAATTACCCTTGCTGAAGCTAATGAACATCATGTTGTAATTTTAACTAGATTCAGATTTATCTCCAGTCCTAGCCAAGCACTGAATCCATTAGCTGCTGACAGTGACTACTGTGTTGGGCTAGCATATTAACTCATAAATTGTTCCACTAAAATCAACATAACCAAACATGCGAAGTTATCTCAACAAATCTCAGGTGGGATACAATCTTTATTTCAAGGTGTCATCCTTTCACAACATCTCTTTAGAACACCTGAATTTAATTAAGAAAACTTCTTATGGATGCTTTTATGCTACAAAATTGTAGACACATATCCTTCTCTATAAACCTCAGGAGAGATCAGAAGGGCTGACTGTGATGCTTATGTGAAACACAACCAACCACTGCTAACCTGTATTCAAAAAGAGAAAGGAACTCCGGTATTTCACTGGAAATTGCTCACATACAAGTAAAACATCCTACCCCATGAAGAGTTTGCAATTCAAAAAATACACCATCATTTATAATTTATAATTCAAAAGAATGTCCTTAGACACAAGTTAAGTAGAAGATCCCCCAGACACCTGTACCTCTCAAAATGTGGCATGAAAGGCCAGGAAGGGCTGCTGAGTTCTGCTACCACAACCCAGCTGGGAGGAGGTGATCCTCTAAGAAGCAGAATGTCACCTTAACATGTACACACCTCTAGGCTCAAACATTTTACTTCTTCAAACTTTCCATGGACAAAGTGTTCAAATTGGCTTACATTTTAATTCAGTTAATTCAGGATATCACTTCTACCATGCCACTGCTAACTTCTGATCTCAAAAAAAATTTTTTATAAAAGCTGGATTAATAGCATATCCTACCTACATCACTGCTGACAAAACAGCATAAAAAGAGGTTTTTAAATGGTGTCAAATTGCACATTGCTAATACACAATAGTGAATGAAGTCTTATACAAACATGCAGTAGAGCAAGATGAGAAAGTTAATGTAAAAATTACCTAACACAAAATTACGGTTTTTATGTCCATCCCACTTACAAACAATGTATCTGAAGCAGCTGACTCCCAGACACCAAACTGACAGAATCACTGATGGGTCGGCACTATCTATGTGCTGCTCAAGACCAAACACACCTGAGCAGTCATAAGCATGAGCCTGCATTACAGACCTACAGCATGAATGTGTGTTTCTCACATTTATTATGTAACATTCTCCACATAAAGACATAGGACAGAGACTTGCAAGGTTGGTTGCTTTCATTCCATTTACAAACAACAATAAAATGGGCATGTTAAAACACTGTTTGCTATGGTATGGTCTGAAACTATGCATCTTTCAGAAGCATATACAGGGAATGTTTTAATCTAGAAATAACTATGTGGCTGCTAGTGAAAAGCACCAAAACACACAGCAGGAGAGAGAGAGACTGAAAAGATTTTTAAAATCTGTACATTACTGCGTTGTGAACCATTTATCTACAAAATAAGTTTGACCTTGCAACTAAGTCCAGCCTACCCTTGTATACGCATTACGTAGAGTTTTGCAGCAGTGGAATGAAATTTTGCAGCCAACACCCTTCACAGATAACGAATTTGTGCTGAAACAATTTGCCAGTCTTATTTAACTGTTGTTATTTGCTGCAGGACAAGAAATTCTAACTGATACAGGTTAGACTTCTGATGTCACACAAAAAAAGCAACAGCTGTCTTTCACAAAATTCACTAAAGCTAGCTTGTATCTTCCCTGCCAAAATTAATCACATATTTTAAGGATGTCTAAGTGCTCCCTTCTGTTTCTTCCTCCGTCCCTGAAAAGTAGAGCTGCATTCTTGACGTTTATGTGGGTAATTTCTCCACAATAATATTTTTTTAATGGCATTCAAGATTACAAAATAGAAAGAGATCCCATTTCCATGCAGCCATTTGTTCCTAACACAGAGAGGTAACAGTGTGACAGGATGGAAGCTCTCTCCCCTACCTCCACCTGCTCCCTCTGTAACTTTTTTAGTACTATTTCAGTAGGCTTTAAATCTTACTTACAAAAGCCAATATACCAGATGTCCTTGATTGTCCCACCTGCTGGCTGTGTTTACACTCTCCATAACAGATCCACCAATCTATCCTCATGTGTGCACACATGAAAGAAGCGCTGGGCAGCGTGCATGACGTGCTCTCTCTTGGACCTGGTACAGGCTATGTGAAGAATGATAGCTGTTTGCTTTAGAGCTTTTATTTTAGTTCTAGCTGCACAGCCTGACGTGCTTTGCTCAGGAGGTTCCATGTTGACAATCTATAATAGCTGACTTGAAAGCCACCACACTAGCAGGATCTGGTCTGGGAACTGAAATACGACAGCCTTAGCTACTCGATTTGAGTTTCTCTATATAGGGATAATATAAAATCCCTCATCACTTGTACATATTTTCCTCACCTGTGTTTTGATCATCAGGGGTATGGTTTTCACATAGCTGTTCCCACCTTTTTCTTTAATACAAGCTTTTAAAGAATGATATGCCGAGTTCAGGAAATCTTGGCTCCTGTCTGTGCTTCTCCTGAGAAGCAGGCTACACTGTGCACACAATTCCATGTCACAGAGCACAGCTGAAGCTTGTTTACTGCTATCAAAGCTTATTTACAGCCTATCAAAAAGCTAAAAATACTTAATTTTCCCACAATATAAAGCAGACTGCTCCTGTACTTCTCATCAAATCAGATACCCTGCCAAGGAAACATTCAGGCTTCTGCAGTCTTCAGTTAGTGATGAATCTGGCTGCTCAGACCAAGGTTACAAAGTCAAAGCTTCATTACAGAATCATTGTACAAATACAGCAATATACAATCAAGAAATAAATGTCAAAAAAATAGTTTCTCGCAGACAAACACTGTACAAATAGACCTCTGCATATACCGAACAATACCATCACATTTTCCTGTTTTTCCACAACATATCCCAAATACTTCCAATATGTACATCTGTCCATTTTATTATCCACAAGTACAGATCAAAGTCACATATATAAATATGTTTACATATAAATATCCACTATTTTCAGTCATTTAAACTGGAAACTACAAATCAAGAGTTGTGATTAGAGTTGCATGCATTTATACTTCCAGTTCTTTAATGAAGGATTTCTTTTACTGATGAGATGATGTTCTATGTGTTTTTGATTCCATGCTTTTTTCTAAATGACTACTCTTATCTGTATACAACATGTTATTAAGACTATTTTGCCACTTTTCAGTGACTTCCTACCTTACTCACATTCCTCAGAATTTGAGGAATGGAACCAAGATTCACATATGTTGAAGAGTTGAATTATGGTAGCTACAAAGAGACCAATTATGGCTAATTATTGCTATTACTAATGCCAATTAGTAAGTAACAATTTGTTCATAAAAAAATGGAAAATGAAGAAAGAAACTCGTCAATGAACAAGAAAGGTCTGTCTTGGTTCATTTCCTGTGTTGGCAATGATTTATTTGGTTTTGTGGGCATGTTTGCCACGCTGCAGCTGCTTTTATAGTCTCTGTTTCTTGAGATATCTAAAGAGCTAAGTCTGATACAAAGATTTGATGGATGTCTGCCTAACTAATGTATGTAGCTATTACTTTGTATTTTTCTTCTTTATTACATTTTCAGAATCAAAGAGATAAGCATTACTACAAGCCACTGTTATCAATATCAAGAAGACACACAAAAGATGTTTGAACAAAATGATATTCTACATGTCAGCGGTAGACAAGCTGTTGTTGGAAAGTGCCAGATAATTAAATTTTACAGAGAATCACAAACTTTGGACCTCTCACAGTGATGAGATCTGTCAGACACAGATAAGAATTTGTATTTTTAAAATATACAAGGTTTCATATCGCATCTTCTTTTAATATGAGAACAAAACAAACCAGTTGTTTGTGCCAACAGCTCCAAGCAGTTTGTCATACTGCAAAGGACAAAGTATTGCTCTGATTGGGCCACCACCATTCTGATGCCAAGAGACAGAATTCACAGGTCATAAAGCAGGAAACTGTATCCACCCAATTTACCAAAGACATAGTGGGAGGACAGCAGAGGCTGGAGCAGAGATTCCCCTGCAGCCCATAGTGGGGACCATGATCGTGCAGGTTCCCCTGCAGCCTCTGGAGGTCCCCATGTTGGACAAGGGGAAAAGGGTGAGCAGTAAGGAGTGACAGGGATCAGCTGTTACAAACTGGCCATCAATCCCACTTCCTACCTCTCTACACTGCTCAGTGGGGGCAAACAAAAGGGTTGGGAATGAAGGAGAGAATTTGAGAGGAACAAGGGGAAAAAGTGCTTTCGGTTCTGTCCTTGTTTCTCATCATACCAATCTATTTTAATCAGCAATAAATTAAGTTAATCTCCCTCAAGCAGAGCCTGTTTTGTCCGTTAAGGCAAGTGATGTCCCTGCCTTCATCTTGAGATGCTTGGAGTGAGAGAGGGGCTGGGTGGGAGCCTGGCAGCCAGCTGAGGTCCACCGCTCTTGGGAATCTAATTTGGAAATTGAATTTTACAAATATAGGTAGTCCAATTATACAGAAGTGACTGAAGTTCATTATTCATTACAATGCTAAGCACACTTGTTGATGGTGAGGTGAGCAACACTTGCTCCACAGAAAGTATATGCTGGTTCCACCACCTGATGCCCACAGCCACCTTCTGTCAAGGCTCAAAGCTCTGGAGTGGTTTCAAAAGCTGCTTAAACTGATTTAAGGCTTTGCTATTGCCAAAAGAGAAGAGATCCTGCCCTACTTTTCACATGCACATCACTGCACTATTTTCTTGTGAGGCAGCAATAAGGCTTATCTGGCTGAAAACTACTGTTCATTTTTAGTGCTGGAACAATAAGATCATCACTTCCAGCAAACAGGCTATCATGAAGCAGAACCCTTGGATTGCTTCAGGCTCACGACTGCACTGTACCTCCAAAAATGACTATGCTTATGAGACTTGGATCACAGCTGTTCCCCTAGCTTCACACTGGGGTTTCTTAAAATGTCCATCCTGATTTATTCAGATGTAAAGATAGTAAGAAATATCCTGCTGGGTTTTTTTGAGGCAATTCGTCAGAAAATTTTTTTAACATTGCTTGACCAAACCTGTGATAGCACCAGAGGACTTTCTGAACCAACCTAAATTTATGGTCTACTAATCTGGTATCCTCTTTGTGACAAATGACAAGGTCAATCATTTAACAAATGTGCACAACCTCCTGCAGTAGTTATCTAGTAGTTATAGTAACATAATTCATTCTATGAAAGAATATCCTACCCATTTATCCATTTATTTTTCCCTACACCTGGGGTCTTTTTCTTCCTCCTAAAATCTTAAAATAATTTACTCATAGAAACACAGAATATGCTGAGTTGCAAAGGTCCAACTCCTGACCCCAATAATCCCACCATGTGCCTAAAAAGCATTGTCCAAATGCTGCTTGAACTTTGTCAGGCTTGGTGCTGTGACCACTTCCCTGGGGAGCCTGTTCCAGTGCCCAACCTTCCTCTGGGTGAAAAGCTTTTTCCAGATATCCAACCTAAACCTCTCCCAACACAACTTCAGGCATTTGCTTGGGTCCTGTCACTGGTCATGAGAGTGAAGATACTGGTACCTGCTGCTCCTCTTCCCTTCATAGTGAAAACCACAGTGAAGCCTCCCCTCAGTCTCTCAACTCTAGGCTGAAGAAACCAAGTGACCTCAGCGGCTCCTCTTACAGCTTTGCCTCTGGACCCCTTACCATCCTTGTTGCCCTCATGTGGATGCTCTCTAATAGCTTCATGTCTTTTTTATTGCAGCACCCAAAACTGCCCCCAGGACTTGAGGTGAGGCTCCTCCAGTGCTGAGCAGCATGGGACAATTCCCTCCCTTGCCTGGTTGGTGATGCTGTGCCTGATGCAACTCAGGATATGGTTGGCCCTCCTGGCTGCCAGGGCACTGCTGACTCTGTTCAACTTGCCCTCGACCAGGATCCCTCAGGTCCCTTTCCAGCATCTCATAAATTCCCTAATCTGTCCTTATACCCAGGGTTGCCCCATCCCAGGTACAGAATCCAGCAGTTGCTCTTCTTAAACGTCATAGGGTTGGTGATTGGTCAAGGTCTCTCTGTAGGGCCTCTCTGCTCTCAAGGGAGTTGACAGCTCCTCCCAATTTAATGTTGTCAGCAAACTTATTTAGTATTCCTTTGTGTCCAAATAATTAACTCTCCCTGCCCTGTCAATTCAAAATCGTTCTGAATTTTCCCAGCTTCTTGGCTTCGTCCTATAGTAATCTAATGGGGCTTTTATCCAGCCACTTAAAAGCCACAATTCTCTTCCCAGATATGGTGTGCACTTGTAGGTGCATACTTTCCCCACAAAACTATTGTTTTCCCATGTAGTTTTAGTTTATTTTTTTGCCTGCCAAAAAGGAAAGAAAAGGCATGTTCCCCCCGCTACATAAACATATGCAGGAGAATGAGCGTCTGGTTTCTGACCATTACTGATGCTGAGATTGACTGGGATAAACAGCAAGGGCTCCAAGTACCACCTCTGGCTCAGTGAGCCAACTGTTTGATTGTTCTCATGTTGTTTAACAGCTTATGTGTAATTGCTGCTGGTTTAGACTGCAGCACAGTAAGTGCAGCACTGTGGGAAGAAAGAGGCCTGGTTTTACACCAGTAGTTTTATTCTCTTTCTTTCAGGAAGAGTAAGATCTGAACTTGACTGTATTATTTTGTGAAATTTTATTTTCCCCAAAGAAGTCATTGTTGTATCTGATTCAATCTGAATCATCCAAGCACATAAATCTCATTGCAGCCTACATCGCCAGTGTAAAATAGTTGAATTTACTATCAGCTAAGGGGGTTATAAAGACCTTAATAAATTTCAACACATGGATGAAAGTAATTTTTGTGTTTATTGTTCTCCCTATTTTTAATGGATGCACACACCACAGATCTATGTAACATTCCATTTTCATTATTGCTTAAGGGTTTACCTTTAAAATGGCAATGATTAAAGCAGGCAAGATATATCCATCTACAGCCTAGGGACTTTAAATTATCAGCGGAAAGTGAAGAGTTAGTTCAGAAAAAAGGAGGTAAAAACATAGTAATAGGAAATTTTCTAAATATTTCTATTTTTGGAAGGAGGTTTGTAATCTATCAACGTTTGTTTGGCTATAATTTTAGTTCATTGCAACAATACCTTAGTCCTTATTTCTTGCACAGTCCCAGGATTCCAGGGCTCCTTGTTTTTCACAATTGGGCTAGAACCTAAACACTTCTAGGGCAGGAAAACAGGAAAGAACTCGTGAGAGTTTTGCTATCAACTAGCACAGTATCTTGAATTTAAATGGGTCAGACCACTGAGACCGGTTGGTCTGGGGCCTCCCAATTCTGGATCTGTACTATTTACAGTCTCTCTGTGCTCTGTGGATCCCCTTAGCTGGCCTGAGCACCATTCTGCCTTTTTAGAATGTTCAAAGCAACTACAATGGAAGTAGAGAGGAGAACTGCTTTCATCCCTGTTACTATCAAGCAATAAATATCTCCAGAGGAAAAAAAAAAAAA
>VWZP01009794.1:1264582-1328973 GCA_013396995.1 Dicaeum eximium | reverse complement strand
CCCCCCCCCCCCCAAAAATGAAAAGAATGAAAAGTAGTAATAAAGAGGAATTGCATCTAAAACACTTAAAGGAGTATTTTTGTCAGTATAATGGTGTTTTTAAGTAGGAAGATTCCTTGTAACACCTACAAATTTCCAAATTTTTTGTATTCCACTAAACACTTCCTAATACTCAAAAAGTCTCAGAATGCATTTCCTACTGACTCTGCATATCACAGTAACCCCTTTAACCCAATTTGTAGTATATTACATAGACATCAGCACACTAGGGGACCTACCAAACAAATTCTCTGACTCAGGTGACAAATTAAAAAACATTCCTAATTCAGATTTGTGCATGAGATCCTCAGCTTTTGTTGCAACCTCAGGTTACCAGTATAGATCTAAAAAAAAAAAATCCTCCTTGATTCATTCATATTCCATTTTTGCTTTAATTTGCTTTTCCACTTCATATTTACCTTACAGACAACTTTATTCTATTTCACATTCCTGAGAACCTTATTGTAGCTCACAGGTCTATGTGGATCATCTCTTTAGCAGCAATACTCTTCGGGGCACAAGACAGTCAAATGTGCATGCAAGTCCTTAAAGCTATTGTTCAAATGGAAATTCAACTTTCAAATCCCAAAACATTTGCTTTCATTTAAATTAGTTTGAGTTATAACATTGGAAACTTACTTCCAGACACATTCATAAGACAGTATTTCATATTCTCAGAAGAAACTGCCTGTAACTGAGATATGCATGATAGTGAACAGAGATGGAAATTAATTTTATCACTATGATGAACACACTACTACTTCAATCAAAATTTATTTGCAAGTTTTGGTGGAACAGGAATGGATTCAGGGGAATTAGAATATGCTGAATTGGAAGGGACCCATCAGTATCATTGAGTCTAATTCCTGTCTTTCAAAAATGAAGAGTCTCTTTACCAATGTAAGTACCTTGCAGGAAATAAAGACTTCCTTATTAAATGTATTTATATCTGGATGTTATTATGCTGTTAATACAATTGTGACATGAATTTCATTTTTGGCTCCTAAAATCAGAAAAGGGTCTAGAATGCAAGCCTGATAATATAATCACACCTTCTAATTTCACTGTGCTGTCTCCATCACTGATGCTGGGTTTTATGAAATTACCACAGAAGCCATGGGACTGCATGGTGGAGACTGAGACTGAGGTATACAAGCATTAACTCAAACAGAACTCATCTGCTAGAAAGGCACAGCAGACATTGCATCTGCAACCTGAAAAATCATAGTGCCTTACTATATGCAGCTACATTGCATAAGATACTCAAGGCAAAAATATAAAGACACACACCTTCTGAATGTACTAATCAAAGACAAACCCTACTCAGAAGTGATCTGTTTAGTGGTGCACAATGGCAGATGCCACAGCATATTTTTTTGCGATGCAAGGCTGCTCAAGATCATCTATGGATAATGAACCATGACAGCTTGGGATTTGATAAAACACAAATTGATGGTGAGAGAAGGCAAAGAATACAACTATTATCTCAACAAGAAATGTAAATCAACTGGATTTTTTGAAGCTGTAATGTCAGAATGAAATATCATGTATTACCACAAAACTACTTGTTCATTAATCTAACAAAATTTGCATCAAAGAAAGTGATTTCTTTAATTTCTTTACTATCTCAATTTTAATTCTTGGAAAGTGACATGGATTAAAGCATTTAACAGAATCTTGTTTTGTTTAAAATACCTTATATGATTGGCATCAATGCAGGGTTCACAGGGGAATCTTGAATGAAGGTTCTTCTTCACGGTTCAGAAAAATATTCCTTTTCTCCCTTTAAAAGAAAGACATTCCATGTAAACATTTGCTAGTACCTATAGTGCTGTATTTTCCATCTTTGCCCATGAACAACTGCTGCTTACAAACTCTTTTAAATGTACTTGGTTTGTTCACGGCCTTTCTGATTGCCCATAATTGATTATCATGAGATTTAGTCAGACTGTTGAGAAACACAGCAGAAAAATATGTGGACAAAATTTCTTCATCATGGACTAATTTGGACGGTTTTCTATTAGTGTGCTCCAATATGATATATTTCTGTAGATTTCATCAGTGAGCCAAGTAAAGTGCACATCATGTTTTTCTACTGCTGTAACCCACAAGATTCCTTAACTTAGCATGCTCAGTGAATTCACATGACACTGGAAAGACACTGATTTATACTTGAACATTTTTTAACTTCTATACACAGACAATTTCAGAACAGTTTGGATTAAGGGGCAAAAGTGACACTAGTCAATTCAATCTTAGACTCAAAACAATTTCCTAGAACAATTCAGATTATACTGGATTTTTTTTCCCTTCTCTGCTCTTCTATTTGCCTTCTATAGAGTCTCATATTCTGGTAAATTAAAGGAATTCACATGACTTTTTCCCTGCAGCTATAACTAGAAGCTCCAGTTAAGACTGAATGCTCACTGCACTGGAAGTTGTTTGAACAAGACTGTTAGACATCTTTAAGATTTTTATACATCAAATCCCTTAGACAGTAAAGGATAGAAGTAAAGCTGTATCAATTATTTGTTCTACAGATGAAAGCTAAGGTACACAAATATTAAACAATATGGTAAAACTCACACAAGTCTGGTTTCAAGCATCCTTCTCAGTCTTAAATACTTTGAATCCTTGCCCAGTACCTGAATCACACCCCATAAAGCCTGTCCTCAGTCCCTATATCTTATATGCCGCACTCTTCAATATTTTCCTTAGGACAAGTACCATCAGTATTTAATTTTCTCAGATTTGACAATACTTAAAACTGTAAAATTACAAATAAAGATTTATTAAGCAACGAAAGCATTGAATTAAATTTAAAAATTCATTAAAATTATTTTAAATACTTAGGAAGCTTTCATTTTTCACTAGTTAAGTACTAAGAAATCAATACTGTAAAAATGATGGAATTTTATGTAAATGTAAATACCTATTATTTGCCTTCTATTTTAGGGAATAAAGTCCATATCAGCAAATGCACTGCATTTGAATTTACAAGAATTTACAGCTCCACATAATGTGTCTTTTCCATCAGAAAAGGAAAGGAAGACTAAAGCCCTTAAATTACTCCAGGACCTAGGGTTTTAATGAAATAACTATCAGAAAAAGCTGGTTAAAATGTTCTTTCACAGTCAACAATTATTTTGTAGCTTGTGGCCGTCTGGATAGAATATCTTCATTTATCAAAACAACAAAGTGAAATTAAACTTATTAGATGCAAACCACAACATTAATAAAAGAACATCACTTCAATGTCAAGCACTCCAAGTTTAATTCAGTCTATTTCTGATACTTTATGGAAGTAATTGAGTCACAAGTTTTTTGTGGGGAGCTATGCTTATTCAGTGCCTAGGTTGTCTTTTCAAGGAATTTAGGGGATTTACCCCTCCTATTCTGTGAATGCTCTAGAATTCATATACTTTACAGAGCAGATTCTTAAAATAAAACAATTATTTTCATGATGTGATTTCTTTAAGATAAAAAAATCCACTAATTTTATACACCAAATATTGGATCCTTATTTCCTCTCCACCTCCTTATTTTTTTCTTCAGAGCATGTAGAATATATTGTATGTTCCTATATATCCAAGACAACTCCCACTGAATTCCATTTTCCTGCCTTCCTGGCTCATTTCTCAACCATTCCCAATTCTCTAGAGCTAGGATTACTGGCTGATACTACTGGCACTTATGTTGGCAGCTCTGCATCTGCTGTCCAGCTACCCCATTCCTTATTAAATCTGTCTTCTCTAGAGCTCCCTGCCAATTCTGACTCTTTTTGTCTAGTTTCCCATTCCATGTCCAATTTTTATGCCCTTTCTCATTATCAAGGTTGACTATTAATCCACTGCCTTTACCCATCAAGCCTCAGCCATCCCCTCCTCAGCTCAAGGCTGACCAGTTTTCTGGTACTCTTCTGTCCACTGGGGTCCTGGCAGAGTTCCATCTGGGATAACACACAGAGGGAGTACCAAAAGCCATCACAGGAAACTCTTTTCAGATCTTTTTCATCTTGCAACAAAAAGCCCATTGGTTGATAGGGACACTAGAGCTTATCTCAGTCACCCTCTGGAGTTTTGAGAAGCCAGAGCACACTTAGCAATGACTGCAAATGGAGATTTTTCATCTTTCTTTGATTAACAGATCCCTCTCCCCACTGTGAATTCTTTTTCCTTTTCAAAAGGCTTATGATTTTGCTAATTCTAGTGAATATTCACAGGCACGACCACAAAAACATTCTGTCAGAATTGGCAATCTCACTGCTAGGCAGAAGACCTAAATCCATCAAAAAGGAAACTTTCAAATATGACATGTAGTTTTGTGTTGAGATCTTACTGTGTTGAAAAATCCTAGTTATATGCAAATATCTCTAAGGAGACAGGAGTTAACGTTAGTGAGTCAGGAAAAGACAGACAAATCTATAAGGTAAGTTTTAGTACATTTTAATATAGGTAACAATGAAGCATAAACCATGTTTCAACAAGAATTTTTAGGTTTTCTTAGAGATTTAAAACTTCTTTTTACAAGTCCCCTAGGGAGCAGAATGAACCTCTCTCACTTATTGGATGAACAGTGCATAATACTTTGCATAATGAAATTAAGCAGCCTGAAGTACATGTGAACATGACTAATGAGACCAAATGCAGCAGGAAAACCAAGCAGATGGCTTGAGTGAGCTGGAACAGAGTAACAGGGAGAAATCTCAATGTTTTGGGGTTTTGCAAGATACATACAGAAACACAAATATATTTTTTGCATTTCTGTATAACAGTGCATCTGTCAGCACTTTGGTGGTCTGTGGACCACAAGTGAGAGCTTGCCAGAGTACGAATACTGTCTGTGGGAAACCTTTATGTGTCGTCTATGGAGATATAAATGCAAACAAAATGGAGATTGGGGGTAGGAGTTGTTTGTTTTGCTGTGTCTTGCTTTTTTAAATGCATAAAAGGATACTTAAGCTACTGCTATATTTTTAATGAATTAGTTCTTCTCCATCAAAAGACATCTCTTCAGTAGTACGAACATCAGGGGGGAAATGGAGTAAGAGAGAGAGAGAAAAGAGGCAGCAGGTAAGAAAGTCTTTTCCCATCATCTTTTATTATCAAGAAAGGTCAATGACCAACTTATAAAGGATGCTACCAGAAACACTGGACGATGAAGATAGATTCAGTTTGCTCTCATTGCTTTCTGGGAAAAAATCAAATCTGTCCACAGAAAAGATTACCTGTTCATTTCTGTAACATGAGCTACAATGAGGGTTAGCAGACAGCCTCACCTTGAGAAGAATTCAGGCGAAGATATAGCTCTGCATGAAACACATTCTGGCACTGGCTATTTACATCTGCAAACTTAAGGGCTTGCCTGCAGTTATGTTATAAAGAACAAGCAGATTCAGAGAGAAAAAGTATAAAACTGAGCAAATTTACAATGTCATCCTGCTGCCATCTCTACCACAAATGACTGGGATAAAATGCCTTTGGATGTGTATTTTCTGATTGAGGTTTGTTTTCACTAGAAAACTTTATGTGATGTTTTGAAAGGAAGCACAGACATTACCTCAGACTGCAATATAAAGGTGTCTTGTCAACAAAGTAATTTTAACCAAGGTTCAGAAGAGAACTATTTAACTGATTTTTCTGCTCCTGTCAATAAGTATAGTAGTCTGTTTCACTATTGATGATAATGCTACAGCTGTAGCTCACCCATCACATATCTGACTATTACATGCTCATAAAATTTAGTAGTGCAAAATACTTCTATTACCAACACAAACTGCTGAGGTACAAAATTCACACATTCTTTAATCCCTTCAGTTAGTTTTAAAAAATGTATCTTCCCATTGTGTGCACTGGTTTCTCTTTTTTAAAAGTTCAGAATATTCAGAAATGTATAAAGAGACTAAATAATTCTATGGAGCATCATTATTCAGGCAAGAAAATAAAAAAGGACCAAAACTCACAAAACCACAAATTTCTTTTAGCTCTGGAAGACAGTAGTAATATTTCTTTTTCCAGGGACTTGTTTTTATTTCCTGTACTAAACAAAAAACCGTTTCTTTCATTCTGAAGCATATTGAAGTTATCTCCACTCTGAAACAACCGCAGAAGTCTTTAACAATCTAGACCAGCAAGATCTTTCAGTCACCCTTGACCTAAATTTATAAGGTGACATATGCAGAGATTTGGATGATCTCTTTATTTTACTGCAAATGATTTTTAGTTACACCAAAGCATAAATTTTAAGCTTCAACCCAAGCAATATTATGAAGTCTTTGTTACATGATAAATGACTTACATAAGAAGTGAATACAGACATCATTCCAGCCTGTATTACTTCTATCAGATCTCCCTCTCATCTTCTAAACATTGGCTGTTACTCAAGCTATCCACAAAATCCAGCTTCTATCACTGTCCTTGTAGCTTTCTAGCATAACCTGTGTTGAGTACCTACCACACAACTAAAAACACAGGCTTAAATTATCTCAGTGCCTTTTATTGTCCATACAGACAAGGTATGCAATAGGGATTTGTGAGGAAAAGTGTCAATGGACAATTTCTAACCTCTTGGTGCTTTAGAAATAATATTCTACTTCTGCAAAGCTGTTTGTAAATAAGTTCCATCACAAAGCTGGGTTTCTGTGATCTTCTGCAATAATTTTTACCAAGACAGAGGACTCAAACTCTACCTTGGTATCATTTTATGTTTGTATATAATATTGTATACAGGATAACTAGCAACTTTAAAGGAAGCTGGTAGGAGCAAAGCACAAAACAAGCAGAAGGAAGTGCTTCTTTGCCCAACAGGTGAAATATCTATGAAACCAACAGAAACATATTAGGGGGTACAAGAAAATTTTAAAAATCTGTACAGGGAAGCTTAACACAAATTTAGAAAATAGATATCAG
The DNA here is from genome assembly GCA_013396995.1 of Dicaeum eximium. Lineage (NCBI taxonomy): Eukaryota > Metazoa > Chordata > Aves > Passeriformes > Dicaeidae > Dicaeum > Dicaeum eximium. The sequence goes on along the minus strand of VWZP01009794.1, from coordinate 1,322,026 downwards.
AATTTAGAAAATAGATACTTCCTAAACCTGGTGATAACACACCAGGTTTAGGAAAGCCCTTGAGCTGAAAACAGTTGAAGGCTGAGAATTTTCTAGAGATGTGTTATGTATTTTCACTCTATTCTTCTCTTCTCTGGAAGTCTGCCATGGCTTATTTGCAATAAGATGCTTAACACTGTAGATCCAAAGCTAAGAAAATCCCTGGTCTGAATTTTTGGACCCATTCTTCCATTTCAATGAGATGCTTTGGATTTGTTTATACTTTTGCATAAGCAAAGGCAAGGAAATGGATGCCTTCATATTCCAGGAATTAGTCAAAACCACTGCATGACACCTCTGCATCACCCACTGGTCGTTAGTACTGTGACACCACTTGTACTGAACAAATTTGTATGGCTTAAACTGAGTATGCCCATGATTATAATTTCATTAGTAGTGGTTCCTGTTATTCAGAATGGTGAAGGAGAAAAATTATTATTATTATTATTAATAATAATAACAAAATGTTAGACTAATTTTCTTTCCTTACATGGCATAGACAAGTGTAAGGCAGACAAGTGTAAACACAGAATCCAACAGGATGGTCTAAAACCTAGGAGGAATTTATATGGCATTTTTATTCATTTTATCTGGTAAAGCAAGAGGAGAACACAAAATTACTTCAGTACAAAGTCATGTGAACACACAGACTTTGAACTGTCTGATCTGGTAACTGCAACTGGGAACTGTTTTCTTTCCCTGTGTGTTGTTTTAGGTATCCATATGGTAGCACACAGCTAGACATTTATTAAAAAATTACCTTGGTGACACGTGGCCAATATCTTTGAGTTGTCAACTTTCAAAAAAAATGCACCCATCTCACATGTCAATATTCAAGCTTATATGTGTTTTCTGGTCTCTCTTGTCTCAGTAGGCTATTTTTTGACCTTCCTTTTGGGGGGGATTTTTTTTCCAGAAGAATTTGGACTGAAATTCTTGCTTATCTATTAAAGTGATACAAAATTTGTACAGGAAATTCTGGTCTACTTCTCTACCTCCCAATCAAAACCAGCACACAATACATATAGGCAAATGCACACTTTGGTCTGCACTTAAGTGACAAGAAGACAAAAGTATTATTTCTACTAGCACCCTACTTAATTGGTTCCCATTTGAAATTATGGGTAAATATCACACTCCTGCTTCCACTTCACTTATGTATGATGTTACTTAGTAACATTGTTCCTGCTTTTGCTTCATTGATCATTAACATTAAGTTTTTTACTATAGCATAAGCAGACTGTGACAGATATCTTGCTTTGCTGTAAACATTTTTCTTCCACATGAATGCTGAAGCATGCAATTAAAAGTAAGAATTAATAGTTCACTACAGAGAAAAAAAATTACATTTCCTTATACTGTGCCAACTCCTACCCTCAAACTCACATTCTGAGCTCTCATACCACACTAATTTCATGATCTCTAATTCCACACTGATCAATTCATTTACTTGTTGCTACTAAAGGACAATTTCCAGCTTAAACTATGAGCATAACCTTTAATTTATGAATGATATCAAACAAAATATCTCATACAGAACTCTTTGCAAAAGGAACAATTGGTTTTTTCATGCCAAAAAGGAAACTAACTTAAAGACATACAATTAACAAGTTGACAAGAAAGGGCAAGTTTTTGATGTTCTAATCTTCCAGATCTATGGACTTGCTCAACTAGCAATTATTAAAGTCACCTAACGTGACCAACTGACAACTTGTAATGCCAGATTAAGAGCTGAATGTTCTTTGCCAGCATCAAGCTGATGTACAGTATGCCCCTCTGTATCTAAAAAACTCAGCATGTCCTTTTTAAGATGACAAAAAAAAATCTTCACAAAACTCTGGTAATAGAAGCTCACATTTTATCAAAATCCTGTACATTACCTCAGGTTCAACTCTCTTTAAAACAGTAGTTCATTAGCCAATAAGGTTGGAAAGAAGCATTTTCCTCTACAAACAGCTTTGATGAGCTGAGTTGCCATTTTTCTCACAAACAAAGGGAAAAAAAATCAAAATCCACTTGCCAAGCCTTGTTTCCCAATGGCAACATTTAAAGGAAGACGGCCACTTCCTCTGGCAAAGACTTATGAACATTAAAAAAAAAAAAGCTCTACTCATAAAATCAGGAAAAAAAACCCCAATCAAATTAGAAATCTCTAACAGCATGAATTTATCACATACACCCAGGCAGAGCTCTCTTGCAACTAGGGATCAGATAAAGATTTTAATTAGTTCCCTTGAAAACTGGTGTTTGCATTTAGAATGAATGACAAGTTCATCATCACCTCTTTATCATCCACTTTCCAGGAAGCTTCTTTGTCAGAATCTACACCCAAACCATGGATAGGTGCACACATAAAGCAGTCAAATTATGGTAAATTACAACAAAGTGCCATTTAAGAGTGGGAGCACTTTGTATTTTAAGCCTGCAGCTCCTACTGCCCAATTGGGCAACACAGCTTACACAGCAAGTTTTTATAGAGTTGTACTTATTACAGGTGACTGTCCCACACAGCTGTAGCCCATCAGGGATGAGGCTGGGCCACAGCCCCACTCCCAATTACCACAGGCTGTGTGCCTACAACAGGCAGCTTTCTGACTATCTCTGAACAGTAGGATTCAGGACACTGAAGTTTCAGATACTGTGGTGGATTGACCCTGGCCAAAAACTAAGTGCCCATCAGCCACCCATTCACACTACCTCCAAGCATGGAGGGGAGAATTTGAACTACAGAAGCAAGAAAACTCATGGGTTGAGACAAAGCAAATTAAAAAGTAAAGGATAGGGCAAAAATACACAAGTGAAGCAAAGGCCCTCCCGCCAGCATCCCAGCACTCAAACAGCCTCCAAGCAACAGCTACTTTGGTAAGACCAGCCTGCAGCTTTTACCACTGAACATGCCATTCTAAGGCACAGAACACCCCTTTGGTCAATGTGGGTCACTTGTCCTGCCTGTGTTCCCTCCAAAGCTCTTGCACACCCACCCCCAGCCTACTAGCTATGGGCAAAGTTAGAAAAGGCCTTTTTGCTGTGCAGGTGCTGCTTTGCAATAGGTAAAACCCTGGTGTGTTACCACCACTGTTTTAGTGACCAACCTAAATCAGCAGGATGTGAGCTGTGATGGAAGAAGTTAGTTCCATCTGGCCCAGGCTCACTACAGACACAGTCACAGTTCATGTCCCAAGTTAGCCAGGATGACATCTAGCTGCACACAGTGACCTGCCCTCCTTTTCTCTCTCTTACCGTTTCCACCCTGGTTTCCAGGCACACTGATGAACAAGCAAGCAGGACACCCAAAAGCACTAGTCATGCAGTCTAAATGCAACTACTGTGGACACAGTCCTCAAACCAGATGTCACTCTGATGCCACCAGCCTCAATTCCATCTCCTTGTCGCTCTACTTTCCAAAGTGCAGCACCAGAAAAATGACTCAACTGTCTTTGCTCCAGGTAGTATATAACAAACTTTATAAACACCTCATGTTCATAACTGCATTATCCTTTTTCCTCCTTTTTTTTTTTACCTTTCTAATTTCTCTAATTCCTTTCCCTTAATTTACAGCCTGTCAAAGCTTGTCCAGCTCTTGACATTCCTGACATATTTGACACCTCTCAGCTTCCCTGTATTCCATAAATTTCTTTGATTTCCCTAAAAAATTCAACTAGCATTTAGTCCACTAAGGAACTTCTCCATCATATTGTCTGTTGGTGTTTCCATGTTGGTGTTTTGTGCTTGAATGAGAATCACACAGGTAAGAACTTAGTAGTGACCCTTGCTGATACAAATGTACATATGTAAGAAGAAGTAGAAACACAATTAAATAAAAGTAAGTAGGTAATTCTGTTTCTCATACCATTTCATAGTTTACTTCAGGAATATTTTAACATGAAAAAAACAATACCTGAGGCAAAACTTAATGTCCAGTATAAATGTTATACTGTATTGCATTCAAGAAAACAGCAATTTTCTTGACTCAATGTCATGCTGTCAGTCCATATTGAACTGAAACAAATTGCAGAAGTAATTCATAATACAATATTATTCTCAGCAGTTCCACATGCTGTCCAGGCTATTTAAATAGTCTATAAGTAATTGCTCAGAAAGTCACAACTGACAGTGTGCACAGACTGGTTGATGAATCATAAAGTAGTTTAAGTAGAATTTTGCTTGACTAACTGTTTTGTTTTTAAACCACCCACATCGTATTGTTTGATGTATCAGGACAGATCAAACTGTTCTCACTCTTTTACTGAAAACCAGACAAGCTTACAAATTATAAGTTCTATTGTATTATGGAACTGATGACAAACAGAAGAGCTGTGTATTGGGTGATTCCAATTTTCTATTTTTTGGCCAAGTATTTAGCACCAGGTATTGTTATACATGAAACTAACCCAGATATTTCACACATTTATAGCTTTGTGTCATATGGAAGAAATTTTAGTTTTTGTCTCCTCATCTTCAAAATGCATTTGCTGTCCTCCTGAAGTACAATTCCTCACTTGATTTTTTTTGTCAGCTGGCAACCAAACTGATTACATCTTCAGATGGAAGCATAAACGAACAAAGCCCATTGATTTGAGGCAAAACATACCTGACCTCTGTCATTGTAAATGTTGCCAGTGCATACACTTCATTGTTTAGACCAGCAGATGAGGTATTTGCATGTCTAAAGATGCACAAAAGCACCTAATGGAGATTATAAAAGCATCTAAATGAGTAAGCACCTTATTTCCAGCAACTTTCATGGGAGTCAGGCATCTACTATAATTAGTCATTTCAGTAAAACCTACCATGTTTAACTCTGGTCACCTCCAATACCTCCAGTACTTCTTAACAATATCCTTAATAATGTCAATCAGAAATCTCTTTTTCCAAAAGGAAAACATCAAAATTTATCACTCAAAGCAATAAAGCAAAATTTAAATGAGGGTATGAAAAATGTATTAGCTCTGTCTTTTGGGAAAAAAAAAACTATCTTAGGTAACACAATCACCTCATCTCCAGGTTTTGCAATTGCAGAGTTATTCCTCCTGGCATGCATACAAGTTTAGATTACATAATATACAATATTATGCAATATAATATTGTACAATATAATGCAAAATAATGTTTATGGTATAACAAAGCTTTCCCTCACCTTCATGTGATTTTGCTTTTTTACACACTCCTAAGGAAGAGTTACAAATTAATTGCATAGATCACTTCTTGTAGACACAGTATTGTGTCAGTGCTGACTTAAAAAAAACACTACTGACTTAAAAAAAACACTCGGTCTCCCATGTGCATTTGAAGAACTAAGGACCTAAATTAATTTTTTAATTGTTCCTCTAGTTGTTGGAGGGTTGATTTTTGGGTGGACAAGAGTGAGGAGGGAATTGCTTACTTCGTTTTACATGCATTTATGGGATACCAGATCCTTCCCCTTCCACATTTTTCCCAGATAATAAATACTCTTTTTTCAGCTCAGTCCTGAGATTTAATTAAGATTGGAGGCCTAGTGTGCTGGGTACTGTGCAAATATGCAGTCAAAAGAAAGAAAAACATTATAGCAATAAACCGAAGAGTTTAAACATTTACTGACATTGGCATTGGAGAACCAGGACACAGTACCCAGTTACTTTAAGTAAATTCCCACTTTTAAATCCTATTCTGTTGGAAAATCTATTGTAATGCCTATCAAGCAGCAACATAGTAGTAAAAATGTTGTAACAAAGAATGTAAGCTATAAACTCCCACCCTAATGCAGGTATAAAGACAAAACAAACAGATGAGAAAAGAATGTGCTTGTTCCTAACATTAGAAGAAGCTTAAGGCTGTGGAACACAGGAAGCAAACCACCAGTCTTTCAAAAAGCACATAGAGCTTTTTCTTTATTAACTCCTCAAAATTGTATTTCAAGAAATAATATTAATTGACACATTAAAGTGCTGCTTCTGTAAGACTAGCAGAAAATAGTAATATTTCATATTTTGCTGTATGCTACTTAGAATTTCTTTTGGTATTCTATTCTTTTATGTGCTACAGGAGCATGCAAAGCTATATTCAGCTGAAATGACACAAACAACTCACCTCAGAGACTATTTAGGGCAAGCATGCTAGCACATCAAACAGGACAAGCCTACAACAGAGTGATGCAAGGACAAGCTCTGCTACTATTTCAGGCTGTCTCTTGTGGAGAATTTAGGTGCCAGTTATGAAGATCATATAAATGTTTTATGTTTTGCACAATCACTATTGATTAATTATGACCTACATTAGCATTCAAAAAGCTTCAGCAGTAAGACCCTGTAAGACTGCAGACAGTCATTTCAGGTGAATTACTTGTGTGATCCTACAGAATGTCAGTAAATAAGGAGATCATCTCACCACAATAATTATCGAGGCAGTAGAAAAACAAACTAACAAAATGCACAGCAGTGACATGTTATCTAATCACAATGTCATGTTTGTGTAGAGCTTACTTTGAAATGTATCCATTTGAAAATACAAAACCCTTCTGAAATGGCTATTCTAATATGCACTATTAAACTTGTGAAAATAAGGATTTATATACTGGAAGATACATCTGCAGTTTTGGATATACTAATAACCATCACTATTTTGGCATGGTTTTGTCTGTTCTTTGAATACCATGCTCAGAAAAAAAACTAGCATAACAAGAAAGTAACATCTCAGGGCAGGATGTTCCACCTTCATATAAATAGCAGAGGACATGGATGTCCAGTGAGCTGGGCTGGAGAGGAGGGCAGTGTGCTGCCACAAAAGCTATTTCCAACAGTTAATACTGGAAGCTTTCACAAATCCCTGACTGGAACTAGAGTAAGTTTTACTCTGACTAACAAACTGCTGACAGCAATTAAAAATGACCCAATTATTTCTGGAAAAAATAGCTCTTTAAAACTTAAAGGTGAAATAGATAGGAAGAGAAAAAGAGCAGAATGAACATGTATGAAAATTCAATAGCATTTTAGTTGAAAACAGAAAAATTGAATTGAACTTTCTTTATTGTCTTTCAATGAAAGAACAGAATAGAACAATCTACTTAATTGTTTTTTTAACAACAGGTTTTTCCATAAATAGCATTTGTGTTTTAATTATAGTGTTAAAGCAGAGTGAAGAGAATTTACTTTGTTACATACTGTTTCTTTACAACCATTCTTAATATTACTCATTAAACTGGCATGCCATTGGGATAAAAGTGCACTTTTATTTTTTTATTCTATTTCTTTAAATCACTGAAACATCTGTATAATTCCTTAGCACTGACTTAACTACTGATGTAGCTGAAAATGTAGTCAGCTGAGCATATTCATCCCTTTCAGCATAATCCAGTATCTCAGTGATTTGTGGGAGCAGAGGCTTACGTTAGACTCCTATATAGACCCATATGGCTATAAACCCTTCTATTACCGTAACTCCATTTCTTAGTTGCTGTTATTGTTCCTTTGGGAACTTATTTGCTAGTGAAATGTTTCCCCCTCATATAACTTAACTAGCCCTTAAAAGGAATCCTTTATAAATACTTAAAATTATGAGAACAACAAATCACTTACAGAGAATATATTCTCCTGGTGAATATAGTAACAGATTCTGTGACACAGCCTTCATTCGTTATTTTTTGTTACAAATTAAACTTCCAAGGAAAAAAAAAACCCCGAAGTTCACATTTCCTAAGTCCTCTCAATGATGCAGAAGCGACTAAAATTAAAAAAAAAAATACAAACACAAACAGTGGTTCCTGGCTCTATTTAGAGCCTCAAAACATTGTGTCTATAAAGAACAGTACGTATTAAAGCAGTCAGTAGTACTACTCGCCTGGCCAAACCCTATTTAGCACAAAGGCTGCAGAAATGAGCTGAGTAATTCTGGCTGTGATCAAAACTGACCTTATCTTTATTCTTTCAAATCTGTCTCCTGGGACTTTTAACTGCTTTCACTGTTATATTCATCTTCTGCCTCTTCTCTTTAACTGAACACCTATGCCACTGGAATCTTTAGTCATTATATACATTCTATACACTAAACACCACAAATGATGGAGCTACATTTCTTGACCAGGTGTTAGAGCAGCCCCATAGCAGAAACCGCTCGGAGATCCATGAGATTCTCCAACAAGCACAAGAGTTGAGCTTCTGTTTTAAGGTTTTCATCCACTTTGGATGTTTGGCACTGTCTAAAAGATTACACAATCAGTTTCATTTCATCAAAACTTACTGAACTCTCTTCTACCACGCAAGGAGACACCAAAGTGTCTCGTCCTGGCTAGTTGCTTAGCAGCTACATGCCCAGTACAGCTCCAACACTTTTTCTGGGAGGAATGAACTGGTACTTCAACGAGGATGAAGATGCACCATGACAGATCCCTTACAGCATGCGGTCCTGAACAAACTAAGGACTCTTCGAAGTTACACAACACAGTACCCCAACCAGGAGCCAGAAAAGCCTTGTGAAAGCTTGGCCATCTCTGCTCTAAAACACATCCTGCTCTCCTGTAGTAGGTGGGATTCAACAGAAATTTGGCAAATGTGGGCACACACAGACACACACAGAAACACACAGACACACAGAGTTCTCAACCACCTAAATGACCCTTCATGATCCCTTTCCTGGCCATGCGAATGTCATTATGTAACATTTTTCACCAAAATAAGTAAAAATAATTGCAATAATAAAAATAATAATTAAAAAAAAAAAGGAAAAAAAGGTAGGAAACCTCTAAAGAAAACCTATGATCTCTCAGGGCAAGAAGTTCTGGATTTTGGTCAGTATTATTAAATTAATATACTGAAGACTTTTACACTATGATTACAGTACCTACTATCAAAATCCATACAAAAGGAGCTGGAATTTTTCTTAGTACTGAATTATGAAAATTAAAATAATTTCTTTTGAAACACCAAGCTGAATCAGATTAGTGGCCCGGTATCTGGCAAGCAATGCAACACATTATGGAGTGCCTGAATTATTCATAAGCTTGAAAGACACTATATTCCTTCCAAGAGGCAAAAAGCATCCCCCTATTAATTATATCCTACAGAAAAAGGAGGTCAACAAAGTTAGCAGAAGTTATTCTAATGTTTGTGTTGGGTAAACAAATAAAAAGTAAATAATAATTAAACTTTGATCTCTGACTTTTTTTTCCCTTTCACCTTTTTCACTTAACCCAAACATGTCTAGAACCATTCACTGTCACTGTGTGCTCTCAGGTGTAGTTATAATATTTTATGAGTTTCTTGGGTGCAAGCTTGCTGGATTTTTCCTTCCATGGGAAAGCTCACTTCTCAGCACATTTTTGATAAAACCTATATTTGAGCTGTGTGTTTTCAAGGACAGGTGGTGTTTGGCTGCCCTGTCTCCCACATGGGGGATGGGAGCCTTCTTTCTCTCAACCAATGAAGTGGACAATTGTTTATCTTGGAATTCTAAGCATTCTTGCAGTCTTGTACTGAGCATGGAGGAGAAGGTATGTTAGCTCAGTACCTGGGCACCTATAGCCCAAATTCCTTCTGATCAATGGAGTCATTTTAATAAATCATATAAGCCTTCTGATATCAGAGTCAAAGAGTCTTGATTCACTGTCTGGCACAATACTCAGGTGAATAAATTATTACAGTACATTAGTATACACTGTCTTACTTTATATTAGACTTCTATTTCACTGTGTCACTGAAGCTGTGGTTGCTTCCAGTGAACATCTTTCTCTACAAGGCTCAAAATCTTTTTCCTCTTCCTTTTCTCCCCTTATCTTTCACATTGCTTTGGTGGGAATTTGCAGTCACCCTTCTTCTCATAGCAGGAAACTCAGTTCTATCCCAGTTAAAGAGCTAAACCCCATGACCCTCCTGGCTCTTGCTTCCCTTGTACAGATGGTGCCTGCTTAGTGATGGCCTTTCTTATGGCTTTTTTTCTTTTCCTCTTTTCTCCTTATGCATTAATTCTGCTCTCTGAGTCCAACTTCAAAGTTTTCACTTTAGAATGCTTCATTTCATCCTTATTAATCTCACACATTCAGCTTGTTTTGGGAACAGTCTCCCAACTATCCCTGGACTGATATTTTCCATTTCCTCTTTTCAGTCTTCCAAAACTGTACTTGATCTGAACACTAGGTTGACTTAACATATAGAAGAGAAGTTAATGTGCTCTTCTAGCACAGATTTTAATATGAAGTCTGAAAACTATCCTTTAATTTTACTTGCACTGGATAGGCTAGACTAAAACCGGAGCAAATAAATTATGCTGCTCCTTTGAATATCTGCCTAACCCTCTGTATAAGGAGTGTATTGTAAGCAAAAAGTTACTTCAAAGTTTTATGTATACAATTAAGATCTAGATGGTTCTGCTGTTTAATTAAAATATATTTTATTACTGAAAAATATTTGCTCTTTGTAAACAACTATACATGCACATGGGCTGGGACTATCAATGCGTAGGTCTGTACATAAGAACAAACAGTAAAGTATTTTTCACCTATATGAATAAAATACAAAGAAGAAAAATGAGAAACATATCAAAATGCAGTGAAGATGGTACAGAATTTATGATTAGGGTGAAAACATTTAATGTAGGGATGATGATGTGTAACAGGAGTAAAAAATATAAATGATCAGTTAATTATAAAACTAGAAGAAAGGCAGAAGAAGATTAAGCTGAGGATGACAGAACAATTCCTAGCCCAAAGTCTGAAAGAACAGGAAGAGGATATTTCAGGCAGCAGCATCATTATCTTGTCCTATAGGTATAGAAGAGAGTAGAATAGCATAGGGCAGCAAAGTAGGAGAGAGGAGAAAGCAATTAGAGCATCAGTTGGTTGGAAAGCTTTTCAAAAATATGTATTTTTTCAAAGGAAGCTTTCAGAGTAAGTGTATTTAATTTAAAGACGTGCAGGTCAAGGGAGGATGAGTAGGCAGATCACTGTATCAATTCAGTAGCTATCTTCAAGGTTCTGGGGATTATTAGACACTGGAAATGTGAGAGACCTCACATACCAGAAGTTCAGATAAGCATTTTTCATATCATGAGACATGGAAATCATTACTCAGTTGACATAAAATTAGGATTAATATCAGAAATATTACGTCAGTAAGTAACTAAAGGGGAAATAAAAGTAGTTAGTGTTAGAAAGTTTCAGGCTAGAGAGAAGCTATTAAGAGAGTTCCTCAATGACCAGTCTTGGGAAAAATCTTGTTATTTTTGTAACTACTTTAGCCAAAGTGTCAGTACTATATTAGTGACATATCCTGGTAATTAATTTTTGGGGAGATAATCAATATCGAGGAGCATTGGGATATTTGTATGCAAAGAACTGAGTGACCTTGAGAACATGAATAACACAAATGAAATAAAAATCCAGCATATAAATGGCAAGGCCATCCCCCTAAGGACTAATAAAATCATTTCTTCCATAAGCCAGAATTTCATCAGTTGAAAATTACCAAGGTGGAAAAAGATAAGTCATAGGATTTAAATATGAGCTGTCAGTGTTTTATGGACAATGGAACTCTAAGCTGCATCAAACAATACTTTTCAGGAGAGAAGGAAATACCAATATGGGCAAAATCTAATCATTGCTATCTCTAAATTGCCATAGAACCCTGTTCACTCATGTTAAAGAATGATAAGCTTAAATTGGAAGAGGTGCTGAAAAGAGGTGCCAACACGATCAGAGAAATGGAAAATCTATCTGACAAAAAGAGACTGAAAATGCTTAAGCATATCTGGTCTGGTGAAATGAAAGTCAAGAGAAAATATGCCAGGGAACTGAATGGTGAAAGGAAGGAAAAATTATTCAGTCTAGGAGCCACAGCTGGCATAAGAACAAATAAATAAATATAAGGTGGCCATGAATAAGTTAGGCTGCAAATCAAAAGAAAAAAAAAAGGCAAGAACCTGTAACAGCCTTGGAATAGAAAAATGCATGCAACTCCCATCCCCTTCCCAGAACTACACATATCTGCACTGTGCTTTACAAGCTCAGAAGGTGGATCAATATGAAGGGTGACTTGAAACAGTAAGAAGCTGGAGCTGGCAGCCAAGGAGAACCCTACTTACGTTTTCAAAATTCCTTAAACAGCAACTACCATTTTTCAGAAGCTATGTATGATAAACAGAAGATAACAGAATATACATCTTCAGTTTACAGATTCATACAGAGTTTTTCCATAGACTAAATGTGCTAATTAAAACAATCTACCTAACTTTTTTGTGGAACTCACTATTTCATGCCCCTGAGATATTTGTGATCTTTCCACTTCAACTACATTTTATTACTGAACTGTTAAGTGACATTTTCATATACTTGAATATCAACTCTACCTTATATAAGTCAAAATACAAAGGAAAAAGACTATCCAACACCAGCCATGAAGAATTTTGAGAATTTCTGAAGAATTTCTGAGATCAGAAATCTATAACTTACCTTCATCTAAATGTATCTACATTTCTAATAGATTAAAGACACAATAATTTTACAGGCATGGTAATTTTGTTTTGCTTTTTTTATGTAACTATTCAGATGTAGCATAAGAGATGCTGATAGTTGATGAAATCTGAATGGAGGGGACAGAAGAACTTTGTAACACCACTGCACCACTCTTTCATTAACAGCCACATTCCAAAACAGGCTCACACATACGATTTCTTCCTGAGGAGGTAAGAACTGACAAAAGTCAAGTATTTATTTTTCATTAAGAAAGAAGCTTACCTTACCAGATACATGGATTTAGACAGTTCAGTTCTTACCCTTGTGAAGGGTATTAAAGATAAATTATATTAATGATAAATGATTAGCATTGATATTACTGATATTATTGATATTAATAATATTTAAAGAGCAGTTCTGTTTCATTTTTTTGAACAGAAATGACTGAGGAGCAAGGAAGAATAAGTGTCAATGTTCTTTTATGACAAGCTCAGGACTTTTTATTGGACCAAAAGAAGAGCCAAGAACTGACCAGGAAAGCCATTGTAGGACAATCTTGAGAAGGAATTTTCAAAGCTAAATTACTAATCCAGCTGTTGACTGAATAGCATCCTGGCTAACTGTCCCCACCTCAGCCTCTGGGCCATGACCACAGTACATTCTCCCATTTCGCATACATTTGGTATTGCCATATTGATGGACCATTTACCAGCTTGCACTGCTCACAGCTCCAGGCACCTGACTGAAAGGGCTGTAAATTGCTCCAAAATCTAGTTAAGAAATTCATTAACTATTACTAAACATCCTCTTTTAAGTCAATTGTGCATTTCCCAGAAAAAGTCCATGTCTTAAATTCAGTTGCCTATTGCAATAGTTGCTTATTTTATTTGTAAGTTATTTGAAATTTATTTTAAAGAAATTAGTAAAACCTCACCTATATAAAAAACAAATAGATGATTAAAAAATGTTACCATTAGCGATAGTTAGAGCCTGTTTCAGCCTTAGCAAAATGTAAATAAGGAAAGGCAACATTAATAGCAACATCAGAGATCCACTATTGCTACACAAACACAAAAGAAAGAGCAAACAACTATGTACAAACAACTTCATTCAGAAAACAATTATCTGTGACAGTGTACACAGGTATACTGTCTCCAACACTGCCCTATAACAAACAGGTATTCACAGTTGTGCCACCTCTCTTAGTACACTACTTATTACAGTTACTTCCCAGTACCTCCTGACAGCAGTGTTACACGGCATTCATACATGTTAAGGGATGAAAGAATGCCTTCAGCGCCTTCAACTCAACCCCCTCCAAATAAAATATTGATCGCCCTCCTTTACCACAGAACTTGTAGGAACTATTTTGACTTGGCTTACAGAGACATCCATCCTAGAGAGAGCCTTGTGTGAGTCTAGATAGGTGCACTGAGTTGAATGAAAGATGTTCTGCTCCAGCCGGGCTCCAGGATATTTATCAGCAGCCACGCTGAGGTCACCGCGGTGCCTGTGACAGGAGAGCTATAAATGCTTCTGTTTACACTCGGCTGGCTTCATTTCTCCTACCCAAGATACGATTTGTCCCGCACCTATGGATAAAGTGGTGTCAAGGGATGTGCTGCCATGCTTCTGTAGACCCTACACACAAAGCCTACCGCAATTCCTGGTTTCTTTGCCACCCTTGGGCTTTTTCTGCACCAGCCTAGAGAGATTTTGATAAATTATAGCTTTCCTGAGCTTACTTGAGAGCTGAAAGGTACAGCCCATATATTTAAAACACAGAGCCCTCCAGAATTCACTTCCTGTTTATTTATTTTTTTAATATTTGCTCTGAATGCTACCTTCAGGTAGTTCACATCTCATCACCAGCCATCTTGCTTACAAGTGCAATATATGACTCTGATCCTATATCCCTAGAAATGTAGAATGATTAAAAAAACACTTTGACAATTTAACCCAAATTTACATTTAAATGAGGTATTTTTTTTTTAAATCTATCTTGTTATCCTAAACCTATTAAAATGTTCAGTTTTGATGTAGCTACTTTTATGTAGCTCTTGAGTATTGACTTAGATCGATACTCAGCTGTTCCATTTATTAAAATCTGCCATTTCATCCGCAGAATTTGTACTTGTTAGTATTGCAACTTCATCAGGATCTCCTAAGTAAGTTTAAAAAAAAAAGGGGTTGGATAAATATAATCTTAGGCACAATATACTGCTCAGTGTTTTCCATACAAATCTTTAGATCAGTATTACTGAGCAAAATGACTGGAGAACTGCATTTACTTCTGCTGTGACTTAAGCATTCTATCTTATTTCTGGCACGTTCTAATTAGCTAATTGGTTTCGACCTTGTTGGGCTCTGCAAATGCAGTCCATGCAGCAAATCATACAAAGAGAGCAGCTGGTCCTATAATGTTATTGTACATTGCTTCATCATCTCCCTGATCCAGTCTATCATATGATCTGAGGAAAAAAATAATTTGGGGACTTTTTTTTTTTTGTTTTACTAAGAAAAATGTGTAAATTACAAACACAGAACAATTTCTACTGAGTGTGGAAACACTGTGAATGCATTTAGTGCTCACATTTTTCTTAGGACACTAGGAAACTAATTTGTCTCTTTCCTGAGCCTTTTAAATAGATGATGTTGTTATCTCAGGTGACATGTCAGCAGAAAGCTAACATGCAGCAGAGGCAGTACACAATACTAATGAAACACTCCAGAGGCAAATCTGGTACACACTGTCACTAATTCAAAGTTTATGGTAGGTTTTCTTATCAGTGAAGCCACCTTTTCCATTTTCTCCTTCCTTACTGGCTTTATCCATATTAAGCTCAAAGGAACAAGAAAGCTCTCACACATGGCTTGCTGAATATTGGCATGATTAATACCTGCTCCCTGACAGCTGTTTGAATTGAGGTGTATTCTCATTGTAAACAGCCTGGACTGTTTTCGTACCGAGGTCTGCCTTTTGAGGAAGGTCTCTCATATGCACAAGAGGGTGGCAGGAGAGAGATGTGCAAACCCATTCTCCATGCTTGCCCTACTTTCTACAATACCTGGTGTGCCACAAAATAAGCCTGAGCAATCAGGATCACTACACCAGGATTTTTAAAATAATGTTAATTCTACTAGCATCAGGTGCCAACAATTTATTTTGCATTTAAGAAGTGCTGTTAACTCAGCATCAGGAGGCAGTTGAAGCTGAAACACAAAGGGCCCCCACTGACTACATATGGCAGTACAATGGCCAACAGTTCAAAGCAAAAAATCTCCTCAACTAATTATAGGCCTGTGTAAAGGTCACCAAATATTTCCAAACAAATCTAAATCATCTTCTTAATGCAGTTATCAGGCATCTCCATGATAAAGGTAAGTATTGTTGCCATTTCCAGGAGAAATGGACAGGAAAAGATGATGGCATGAGGTGACCTGATAATGTTGGACAGCATTCCCTACTTCTTATAAGCAAAGGAGCCTCTCTGTTCAACCAGGATGTATCTTCTGTTCTTGGCCTTGCCTAAAGGTAGATCAGTTACCCAGGTGGATTAATACAGAGGAGCCCTATGCCAAAAGCAGCTGTTTCATCGACCACGTCCTCTCTTATTCCCTGTAAATTCACATGGGTTACCATTCATCACCAAATGGAGGCATCTGCCACCATGGTTTCCTTGAAATTTAGCTGAAACTGATGAGTACTTAGAGCAATGCTTGGGGAAAAATCCATACAATCACAGTTAGCTCTGTAGCAATTAATTTGATGTGTACTGTTCACACCAGAACTTGCAACAAACCTCCAAGTTGAGCTACTGGTACTACACCTCAGAGTATCTTCACATGACAGAAGGAATTAGACGTGTTTAAGGGACATTTTTATTACTTACAGCAATTCACAGCAGACAGCCCCAAAATACTGCCTCAGACACGAAGTTACACATCTTGATCTGATTTTTTTCTTCCCCTTGCTGCCCCGCCCAAAAAAGCTGCTGATGGGTTGCAGCACCTGACTTTCCATGATACAAAACAAGCCTCATTTTCCACAGCGCTGAAAAGCCAGATCTCTCTAGGGAAACAATGCTTCCTCCTACTGCATCTCCTTTTCCTCTCACCACGTCACGTGCACACTTCAGAAGCACAAGACACCTTCCTGTTTTGTGCTGAGTATCATTTTTTGCTCAATTTCTAATCAGCCATTTGCTAAGGGAGCTGCAAAAGCACACAAAGGCAGCAGCTGTTCCCTCGCTGCTGCGAACGTGCAGCTCCGTGAGCGACTGCTGCTGGAGGCACTGCCCAGGGGTGATGCTCACCGAGGCCTCCCCAACACCCCAAAGAGAAGGCTTCTCCTCTGCAATGACTCTCACCCCGAGGCATGAACAATTAAATTGCTATCAGAACTTTTTTTTGTAATATAGGCATTAAACTCATGAAAACACAAAGTGTTTTCTGAATGTGTTACTTTGTGAAGAGTATAATCTAAAGACACAGTGGGTGCTTTAAAAAAAGGTAATACATTTATTTTTTAAAATACTCTGTTTTGCAGAAGAGGTTATTTTACTATTTGGTAGTTTTAATACTATTATAAGCACAAATCAAATATAATTAACAAAATTACATGTAATGCCTAATGCAGATATACCCACCAGGGAAACAAAAACAGAGAGCATTCTACACCTCAAGTTAAGGGTACAGAAACATAATAAGGAATGGACAAAACCCCCAGGATGATGAAAAGCTATAATGAAACATCTAGGCTGATACTCCATTTCATTACATTTTGCAACACTTGAACATTTTTAAAATAAACAATACCTGTTAAATCTGATTTTCCCATTATCTGACATTCAGTTTAAAACAGGGAAGGGGAAAATCAAGTTTAGATGAAAGTGCTCAAACATACATGGATACAAATAAGGGCTCTAAATGGAAATTGTTGGTGTGATACCCCTTTAAGGAAGCAGTTGAACATGCTAAACTAAAAGATCCTATAAGACTTCAACAGAACTTTCAATACTTTAAGTACCATTACTAGGGATTTTCAAATAAAACAATTTGTTCCTTTCCAAGGAAAAACCTGCACTTTTGTGGTTTACTCCTGTGAAGACCCCTAGTGTCAGCAGAGCCCTCCGACAGACCAAGACGTATGACAATACAGATTAACTCAAGGTAACCTGGTCCAAACCTCTATTACTCAGGAAATGAAACACTGATACAGCTATTCAGCTCCCAAGGAAGAAATATGATCCTCCATTTAAAAAAAACCCTAATGTGGCAGATGAGCTCAGCGTTCATGTGAAACAGCATTTTTTACTGGAGAGATACTTTTTAAATGCATACCCTCTTGTTTTCTGTCTTAGTACTTCAACTGGGCTTAAAATTAATACTACTGGATGAGGTAATTAAAACCCCTTATTTTTATAGAGTATGTTTTACAGTGAAGTACCTCTAGATAAAAGATAGATAACCATGTTATCACTGTGAAAACTGCCCAAGAAATTACCTAATAATGGGCTTTAGTGTGCATTACTGTACAAAACACTGAGTAAAACAGACAGATTTTAATGAGAATTTAAGCATTTCCACTGTCTTTTCTATAGGCTTCAAAGTATTCATCAAGCAAAATTATTTGAACACTGTGTTGCCTTTTACTAATTCAGCTTATTTGATAGCAGTAGATCAAAATTATACATATTAAATATACATATGTAGAAAGCAAGATACTGAATAGTGAAATGCCTGAAATGCTAAATTAAACCACAATAAAAATTTGCTGTAGGTCATGAATCCACACACATTTTGAATTTAATGAAGTAAACTTACATAAAAATGCATGCAAATGCTTCACAATCTATGTAACCTTCCAAAAAATGTACTTACCTGCCTAATTGCTGCTATTGATAACTGCAGAGAAATATAAATTAAAATAACTCATTTTGTAAGAGGAATATTTTGTATCTAGAAAAGCATCAGTCACCTACACAATTCTGTATCCCCGCACATTACAAATAGGAAGCAGCTCTGTTAATTGCCAGTGTTTAGCACTACACTGTGTATAGCAAACCTGTACTTAAGTATCTATTTCAAGAGTAATTACATGTGAGAAGGTGGTAGGTGCACATGTCTAGCAGTGATCAGTGTCTCAGGTGACAATCCTCTCTGGCATCTTTAGGTGGTGCCAGGATGGCAGAGAGAGAGATGTGCAGCCCAGTGCCTTGAACTGGTAGGGCCCCCTTTACAAGAACCCACTGCAGTGATCTTAGACACCCTGAGCAACACAACCAGAGCTGACTTCAGTCAGAAAATGCCTCCTCTGCCTGGAAAGCCATCCTGCTTCCCCTGGGAGGCTCAGGTGATGAAATGGGAAGGACTGTGGAGCAGCTGGCAGAACACCCTCTTCTCCCACCTCCCTGGCAAAGGGGACTCCCACGAGGTGTCTGAACTCTACTCTTTCCTCCACACCCTCCTGATCAGCACATGGGCACAGGCCCTCCATCTCTAAGCAGGAAATACCATTATTATCTAAGTACTAGAAAGCCTTGAGTGGCTCTGTATGAGTCTAAAATTACAATTTTTTCCATTTATGCTAGGTGATATAATGAAGGAGAGAATCAGCCCCCTAATGCAAATTATACTATGCCACCTTCAGTGTGAAGGATATACATAAAATCTAAAATATATGCTATTTGAGTGAGAATATAAATAAAACTATGCAAAGAATGTGCTTGTGACATGAAGTTATTTTTTGGTGGTAATTTCTGAGGGGGAATGTTGCCTTGGCAATAGCCTATGGGGTAAGGTCACAGAACTAAAAAGCCTTCCTTTAAAAGGCAAAGGAGTGTGATAAATTACAGAGTTACATGAAGTTTACTGAATTTCTGGCATTGTTCCAGCAGAGCTATAATCCACTCTGGCTGCCATTCTTGTTCTAACACCCATTTTTGTGCAGAAACAGAAAAAAAGAGCAGCGTGTTGTCTCATGCAACATGCATGCATAAATCTCACCCAGATATTCCTAAAACCCACAGATCATCGCAAAGCAAAACTCACACCTGCTGTCTGGAATCTATTAATAAAAAATGCAATATCTAAACATCAGTTGAAATAGTCTTCTCAGCCCGCATATACAACCCCCATCCCAAAACCCTGAATCCGAGAGGAGACTCACACCCATTTGCTGTATAATGTAGCAGGCAAACAGCCCATCTGCCATGAGCCAGGAGCACCCACCCACAGGAACAAGATTAAATGTCTTAAACAATGCACATTGGGTCAAGTGATTCACCTTCTAAAGAAGTTGCAAAAGAGCTACTCTACTCAACACCTCCCTCTGCTTAATAAAAGTTTAATAAAATATTTACACTGCTTAAAACGTTTAGGCCATTTCAATATTTTTAAAGATGGAAAATTATGGTTAAGGGAGCATCTTTAAATCTGAGGAATATTATATAATAGGTCAAGCTCAGTAATAGATTAAATTGTACATACTGTTACCATTTCAGTTACTAGTCTTTACCAGAGATATGATGAATTAAAATACTAATTTGTACTTGCACTGTATTTCAACAAAGTATATTATATATGAATATTAAATTCCTGACAGTCCAGTGACTCATGTTGAAAAGGCTGGATTTTGTTGCTTCTGCTACTTACATAAATTGAAAAAGCAATATAAAATATTACTCATTTAATGAAACTGTTAAATAAGGCAACAAACAAAAAGCTAAAATACTCCTTGGGAGTTTTATAAATAGGACAGAAGGGTGTTAAAGAGCTGGAATTAAAAAGTGAACAGTATTGACATCTGCACTTCAGGTCTTTTTACAGTCAGAAAGGAATAAATATAGAAGATGCTTCATTTAGCTTAGTTCATGTATCTGCTTTAGGTTAACTGACTTTAGAAAGGAATGTTTCTTTTCTCTATGAACAGATGCTAGATCAGAGTCTGATGGCTACAAATGTAGATATTCAAAATTTAAGTTGAATTCTACCCACTGTTTCCAGAAGATAGCAAAAATCCCACCCTAAAACACAACACTCCCTCTCTCTCCCAAAGAAATTGCAAAAAAAATATTATCAATAAGGAGGATTTAAAGTAGTTAACTTAAAGAGCAAGACTTCAGTGCAATAAGATAACACCATTACCTACAAAAAGGAGAGAGATAAAAGGTCTTCTCCCTTCACCCAGGACAGCAGATCCAGCAATGGATTTAAATTGCAGCCATGCAGATTTAGACCTCCAGTTAGGATTAACTTTCTAATGGCCAGCTAATTGCTGTCTAAGCCTAAACAGACTTCCTAGGAAGGCTGTGAAATGTCTACCCCTCTGAATTTTGCTAAAAGAGCTGATACCTCTTGGATATTATTTCTCTTTAAAAGGCAGAGGACAGACAACAAAATGCCCTTGTAATTCCTCTGTAGTACGAGCGGTTCCTGGCTGATGTGTACAGTGTCCATCCTACACACCTGTCTATTGCCAGTCACCAAAGCACCCCAGAAAGCCCTGCTACTCCACCTTGGCAACACCATCCCAGCTTCCAAATCCAGTGGACAACTTGAGGGCCCACAAATGCACAACCCATACTTTTTTTTTTTTTTTTTAAATACTGTTCAGTGTCAGAAATAAAGGCAGCATGCCTAATTTCATTACAGTGTTGCAAATTAGCCTCCTTTAACCCAGCAACAGTCATTTGGCACAGTGGCTTTGTTTTCCATTAACTTTCCCTAATCATATTCCAAGTCCCAGTAATGATTTAATACCTTGTGTTCGTTGCCAGTTTCGCTGCTGCCAGTGTTTTACCTGCCTTTTTCCCCCTCTCCCAACCCCATCATCAACACACTCTTGGCAAGGCACAGTTAGGACTCCACCATTAAGACTTGCTTCATGTCTCCAAGGCTCAAGAAAGCCATTAAGTCTCCTTGAGTCAGTGAGCTTACACCCAATTAATTCCAAGAATGCCGAAAGTCCTTACTTTTGGCCACAAGAGACACACAAGAGACACATTTTGTCTTTATTTCCTCCATGCCAATAAATTTTCATGAAGCAAAAACATGTGCATTTTTCTTACCCTCTACCAGAATGTCACGTCTAACTGGAAAAATCCCAGTAGAAGAGTTACCTAAGCTAAAAAATGCTTCTATTTTATCTGAGAAATTTTTAAAAATCAGTATTCTCTCATTAAAAAAGAAAAGCACAGAAAAAAAACTGCAAAAAAAAAAGAGAGAAAGCTTTGATGTTTGCTTAAAGGGCTTTGAGGGCAACTTTGCATTCCATTTCTGTCCAGTCCAAAAGAAATAAACTGACTGCTCTCTTTTGGTTTTAAGAGTGTGCTGAGCATCAACAGTATCCACTCATTATGTTTAACCATCTTTATTTTCTTCCTCTTTTCTCTTTCCCTCCTTTTGCAACACAGGGATATTTCTTTCTGCCTTTTACTCCCTTCTTTTTCCAGCATGATGTTTAACATAATCTTTACACATTTTCCACCACTTCTACTGTTAGAACTGATTTTAGCTCTTAGTAAACAATTACAGTAAAAAAACATCTGAAGTATTTTAGAATTAATCACACTGTGGTATTGTGCCTTGCAATGGAGAGGGATAATGCCAAGACAATCCTTGGTTTTTTGCACCTTATACTTTAGCAATTCAATCTGCCTCCTCAAACTATTCACTTTCTACAACAGATTAAGTGCCCTTGCAAGAAAAGTAAGAAATTAATGAATTTTAACACTGTTATTAATGGAATTTTGTAGCTGTTGTGTGTCCCAACTGTATCTTTCTATTCAGCATTTTTATATCGTGTGTATGACTATAAGAATGAATCATTCATTTCCCCCTGCCCCCTTAATATTAGCTGTGGTTGGTTTTCTGTGTCCCTTATGGTGGTGGAAAGAACACTTAATGGTCCTTCTACTGGCATTTGTGCTGTTACATCCAAATTGGATCAGTGTGCAACCACTGACAACAGAAATTTTCCTGTATCATGCTCAGAATTAGTCCCAGATGAAACTGAGTGACTTAAAATAAACCCTAACAACTAATCTGGGCCCATTTGAAGCAAACACTGGTAGTTATAACACTTATTTAAAGAAATTAAGTATTACTTGTCACTCCATTAGTAGACTAAAACATGCATGGAAAGAAACTCTACTAGAAACCTTCTGCATCTGCAGAGAATAGCAAAAACTCTAAATGTGGCAGAGTAATTCTGAACACTGCACATTTTATTAGATCTTGATATGTCAAATCTCAAAGGGGAGCACAGTGAAGTCTGAAAGACTAACTTCAACACTTGAATCCATTTTGCATCATTACACACGTGCCTCCTTGAAAAACTACTCAAAAGACCAGAGAAACTGCATCTGTTTTCTCAGCTCTCATTCGCATGAATTTGTTTTCTCAGTCCCTTCAAAACAGAGATATGACATCTTTACAGAGCACTGTGAAAAAACTGTGGAAATTGGCCAGTTGGGTTCTTTGGGTTTTCATGTCCTTGTGGCACCCTTTGTGTTGACTCCAAGGCTGCAATAATAGGAAGCTAAGATCACGGTCTTACACCTGGATAAATTTCAGGGCTTTTCCTTCTTAGTGACACTTGTAAGGACTATAATGTTTACAAGCAAGTCATTAGCTTCCAAAGTAGAAAGGAGTTGCTCCCTAAGGGAGTTTTCCCCTGGAGGACAGAAAGAAAAACAAGAGCTAGAGCTTTTCCAGCAGCATATGCCAGATGAGGGACCTTCAATAATCAGTTGATACAAAGAGGGTCACTGCAGTCTCATAGGTAATTTTACAGTGCATACTTCTATAATTCTGGTCAAGGAAAGAGAATACGAGAGCCTAGTGCTATTGAAAAAATATTGACTTAGACATACATACAAGTCATAGCACAGTCACACTTCAGAAATTTATATAAAAGCACAAAGAGACTGGTAAGTGGAGAGATTCATTCAACTGATAATTCAAGAAAAATTAGAAGCAATTAAAGCCTCAGACTGAAAGAATATTATCAAACAAACATAATCATGGAAGTAATTAAAAGCATTTGATTGCTTCATAATGGGCAGAGCTAATCAAGCTTGTTCCCAATCAAAGAGTTCTGCTCATTTTGAAGGTAACAGTGAAAAATAGTGAAATTACTAAAGAACAGGTTACACTGCAATGTAGTAGCTACAACCTAGGTAAAATCTGCCCCAGTACACAATCAACCATGCAAGGAACCAGTGTGAATATTCACTGCATCAAAAGGATGAAAAAGCATCAACAACCCAGTTACTTACATTCCAGTGAGGTTGCTTTAAGTAGGTCAGGGATGTGGAGGAATGCCTGAATCCAGATATCTGAGCTACTTACATATCCATCTCTGGCAGCTGGCACTCCTGCCCATAGGCAATATAACAGACTTTGCCCATCAAGGTAGGGTGAGGAAACTTCTCTGTGTTTCCTTACATAACTGGCTAGTGATCTCTTTGGTTTTCATGCAAGAAATATTTTTATTAACATGAATGAAAGCTAACCTGAGTATTTTTGCTCTCTCCCTCCTACTAATTCAAAATAAAAACTCATTTAATGATGGTGGGCAAGAAAGGAAACCATCCAGGTGATGTATAATGCATAATTTTGATCACAATTTAGATGAGTGCAGGCTTAACTTACCAGACTTTGTTTATCTTAATGCCAGTGCTATATCACTGACTCTGTAAACACTTTACCTTAATGAAGTTAGAGTCAAAATAGAAGAAAAAAACCAAAGAGGTTCATTTTTAAGGTATGCCATTTGCCACACTACCTACTAATCTTAAAGAGGTAGGAACATGTGTTGACTCATAACCAGCAGCAATTCAGCAGCACAACTTTCTCAACAGCGCAGACGGAAATGGTAAATAATTTGCCCAGGGTCAGCACCTGTCACTGGTAGAGCTTGGACTATAACTAAATTCAGTATCAGCTTGGTAAACGACTAGATCATAAAACTTGATTAAAAAAAACCCCATCAAATGTTTTCTTTTATCATATAACATCAGAAGGTTATATACATATTGAATATATATGACATATCATGTTACAATATCTAAAGATAGAACATCATTAATTATTGACTTGATACTGTTGTTATAATCTAGACTTTAAATAACTAATTATGTATGCTTAAAAAACAATTCACAGAAGGGTCTCTTTGAAGAATTCTAGTTTATTGCAACTTCTGGATATATGTTCTCAGATCAGCTATGACACCTCAGTTCCTCATACACTAAAAGTACTAGATGACCACCACCTTTCAAAAAAAACCCCTCCAACAGACTTTGGAAAATAAACTGAAGCTGGATCAATCTCTATTGTCAGCTACAATAGTATGAATTTGAAGAAAATGTTAGTATTTTAGTGCTCAATATTTATGCTCACAAATTGCTTTGCTGACATGAAACATGTCAGTACTCTTATTGTAAAACTTATCAACCATCTTTTTTTCCTTTTCTCATAGGCCCCTTCTTACAACACAACTGCAGTATAGTACAGAAAGCGGGAAGCTTCCTATGACAAATAAAGGTCAGATAAAATATTGCACATAAATACTATACTGCCACCCACATTCAGGGAAACTTGAAGTATACTTAAACCATTTTATGAAGGTGAATGAAAATATGGCAATGTTTATTGAATTAAATAACCATAGTTACCCGAAACAAATTCTTATCTTACAAACAGACTAGCTGCAATGTTTATTACAGCCTTTCTTTCATTTATGGGTTGTTGCATATCTGGGATTGTTATGGAACTAAAAGCATATCAGCCAGGGGCAAAGAGACACTTTTTATGGATAGAGAAGTACATATTTGTTCCAGTCTAGACTTAAGCAAGTTCAGGACCCACTTAGCAAAGAACATTACAGCTAATGTAAGGAAGAATACAAGGTATTTTTCTTGCTCCTTTCTTTGCCTTTATCCCAGTGCCATGGCATGCTGTGAATGAAGACCTAGGGTTTCAGTCATTGTAAATGCAGTGTTAGCCCAAAGCAGTGAATGATCGTAACTAATGAGAAACTATATACATTTACTACTGCACTAAGTGAACTTACTAATCAAGCAGGCTGAACCAGTTCTTGGTCAGCTCCATTCCCATCTCAATTTAAGCACTGGGAATAAGAAAGACAGATCAAGAACAGATGATGAACAGAAACATTTCCTATTGCCATCAGTGAATTGTCTGGAATCGGTCTGGAATCCTCCTCTAAGCCTCCAAGAGGAGATACAGGGAGACTATTATCTCTCATCGAGTTGATGAATTGTTAACTGTTTAATCAATACAGAAAGCAACATGTGTCTAACAAACAGTCATTTATGTCTGTGAAGGAAGAGAAGGATCTTTATTGTAGTTAAGAAATACACTGATTAAGGAAAAGGACAAGTTTTAGGAGAAAATATCAATCTGCATTGATCTCCTGAAGAATTTCAAGAAGGAAATTAATCAGGAAGATGGATGTAATCAAGAGTTACAGAAACGCAGAATTCCTGGGCAGCTGAGAATCTCAGAAACACACAGCAAGTCTGCTGGATGAAGGGAGAACAGGGAGAATGGGGAGAGAGAGAGAAGAAGCCTTCCAATGAAATTTAGTAGCAGAGAGATCTAGCATAATCTACCTCACACGTCTTCTTTAATATCTTTTATAAATATTTTATAGACATCTTACAAGTATTTCACACCCAGATACAGAGCTCACATTCTCCAAATAGCCAAGAATAAAGGAGTACATCCATGTACATGCTGCAAAGGACATGTCAAGAGCTGGTATTCAACTGGTCCAGAAGAACTGTTGTGCAGTACCAGTGATAGACTGCAAGGCTTCCTGGCATGCAGAATGCCAAACATGTGAAGATGCCAAGGGACATTTCCACACACTGTCTAGTTTCATTATGTTCTATAGGGTTCTTCCAAATATCTTTCATGGCTTTGAAACTGATTGGATAGTACAGTAAAGGGAAGCAGCTTGCACTGCCTCAGAGCCTACAAAGGATGAGTGGTAGGAGCACATCCCAAGACTTGGCAAACTCTTGACATCTGCAATGATGTCAGCTGCAAAAGCTTAGTACATCATTATTCTGATTGCATAAGAAGTTACTCACCATCTGCATTGCCAGAAGATGAAATAGCAAAGTGAATAATAGCGTAATACACGTAAAGGAATTAAATGCCATAGCATGAGAATATAACTGTTGTGTGTGCTTGCTTCTCATCTGTAAGGTATGCTTGATACTGGTTGAGTATAACACACACAAGAAAACACAAGTAAAAAGGTAACTGGATGATGTTATGCAGCATAAACTGTCCTCTGGACCTTAAATATCATAAACTGCCATTTAAAAAAGAACAAAGGCAGTAAGGGTGTCACATCAACTAAACATTGTGGAACCCACCTTACTACAGCCTGTCTTTGCACAGGAAAACTGTAAGCAGTATTATAGCACAAGTTAATATTGATTTCTATTCTTATCTCCCAAGTGTGTAAAAGAGAACAACTAAAAGTGTATTTTTCAACAGCATCACAGTATTTATTTTACATCAATAACCTTCTCAAAAGCTCAGGCATTGGAAATTTTAGTTTCATCTGGACTTTGAAAAATCTAAATAGTTGGACTTCTGAAAAACATTAGTCTCTGAAGAGACAAACTGTTTATGTTATTTATACTGTGCTCAGTCTGAATTCCAGATAGACTCAACAGCCTCCTACATAATGTAACTGTCCTGGAATAAAATGAGTTTTTTTCTTTTTTTCAGGCATAAAATACAGGAACACTAGAAGCAGGCAACATGTCTCTAGTGCAGCATTTGGGCTCTATTAGTCAAAGTGTTGTATTCCTTAAGTATACATCAGAGGATAGATGTGCACATAAAATACCATATGTCAGTTTCAAAGCTATAATTTACATAGTTATTTAAACTTATGCAAATGAGGACGTTAAAGCTGAGATACACACCAATAAAAGGAAATTATAAGTTAGAGCTGCCACATTGTCCTTAACTTCCTGTGAGTGACTAGGTACAGCGGAACATATGGCATCCACGCTCTCCCACTGTTCCCACTGCTCCTGAGAGAAGGCCATATGGGCTGCAGTACCTAGACACAACAGGGTGCCTTAGGAACACACGGTAGCCTTACCTCGCCCTTTAACTCTTGCAGAGCTCGTGCCAACTACCTGAAGACAATCCTTGAGCCGTGGCCCTTTTTGTCCTGGTTACTTCTCCTGGTTCTTTTCACAAAGCAATATCAACTAGAAGGAAGAACTCACATCGGTTCCCTGACTCACCCTGGAGAATTCCAGATTTTCAAGCAAGGTTCATAGGATTTTTCTACCCCGCAACATATTCATGAAGTAGCTTGGTGTAAATCACAAAGATCTTTCATTTGCGAATCACAAGGCCTTTGCCTGCTCCAGCCTGGAAGTAAGGATCACAGAAGAATTTATCTCCTTAAGCCTGGACTCAATCTCCTGCAGTTTTCCCATGAACAAAATACTGAATATAGCATCTGAACAAGAGTTCTGTGTGTCAACTTTGGCAAAGTTTTAAGATCATAATACAGATGATGCTGACAACCAAGGATAAGATAACGTGATAACTCTTCCTTAGCAATAAGATTTATTTTGCAAAAGTTACAGAGACTCAATTTTACCCAGCTAAATAAAAATTGTGCTTTTTTTCAAGGAAATTATTATGGTTATCTTTCCAGTTCATAGTAAAATAATAGTGGTTTGGTTTGTTTGGGCCTTTTTTCACACAAAGCTCTTACCATTCCAGGATTTATTTTGCCAACTGAAAAAAAGCACATTTATAAATTTAACACATTTAAAAATTTATAAAATGGCCTCCCTCTAGTGTATATTTAATTTAAGACCTTTAAGTGCTTTTAAATTAAAAGAAACCCCAACCTTATTCATGCAGGTCTCTAAATTAAAGGAGACAGATCATGTATAATAAAATCAGGGAGATTAGCAAAAAAACCCTAGGAATCTAATAAAGACAGATACCATACAGTTAGGGTTCACCTATTTCTCCACATTTTCAAACAGTGAAAAAATCCAAAAAGTTTATGGTTTCTTCCAAATGGAAGAACATGGTAGAAGATCAGAAATACAGATGTCACCCATGCACCTTCCCATGTTGTTACTCAAAATTTAGCATCATTTTACTAAATAGCTTTAGTGAATCCATCAATAAGAACAGCAGAGCTGCTATCTTCTGAAAATCCCTCAAGTTTCCTGAGACTGTCTACTTACTCCTCTCAGCATTAAACTGTCAAAAGCTTAAAGCTTTACAAGACATCTTAATTCAGATCTATAAATTTTCCTTGACCATGTTTGAAAATGAATAGGTTGACAACTGCTATTTGTTACTGTGACTGCCTGCTAGGAGTTAAAGAGTCACAAGACAATGAAAATACTTGAAGCAGAAGTAGTATATTTAAACAAAAAAAGACAATAGAGCTTTTATTGCTCTAATTATACCTAGCCACTATCTCCAGAAATTGCTCCTAGCGAAACATGTAGGTCCTTTCATGAACCTTCCCCTTTCCTACATGATGATGTGATGCTCCAACAAAAGGCCCACCTGCTCAGGGGAGGAAATGGTCTGAGCGTATGTAGAATGTCTGCACCGTGTGACGTGTCTGCTGCTGACACATGCCAGAAGCCACGGCTTACAGATGCTCATGGTGTAAAATGCTCTTCTGGGCTTAGAAAAAGCTCTGCCAGTCAGCTGGGAACACACAAAACTGTATCTCTCCTGCAGGGAGGGGAGGTAGGTGTGGATTAACTGAATCTCTCCCTGACAGATTGATATTTGTGCCCTAGTACTTTATATTCCATGGTAGAAGAATCCGTGGGACACATGCACAACAAAACGAATGCAGAATAAAAAGAATCCCAAACAGTTAATTTACTCTGCATATTTGAATACACAGTTGTTGACAGTTCTCCACAAGTGCAGCCTTAGTGTAAACCATGTCAGGATCACTGACAACTCTCTGCAAGTTAGTCTGATCTCAGACTATTGTTTTTTCAGCTAAATGAGGCTATACCAGTTTCTTTTATTACCAATCATATGAAGTTTAACAATAGTAAATGCTAGATTCTGCTCTTGGGATGGGGCAACCCTGGCTGTGTGCACAGACTGGGGAGAGGCTCTGCAGAAAGAGACCTGGAGATCCTGGTTGAACACAAGCCAGCAGTGCCCTGGCAGCCAGGAGGGCAACTGTGTCCTGAGGCATATCAGACACAGCATCGCCAGCCAGGCAAGGGAGGGAATTCTCCTGCTCTGCACTGGGGTGGCCTCACCTCAAGTCTTGTGCACAGGGCACCACAATATAAGAAATGAAGCTATCAGAAAGCATCCAAAGGAGGGCCACAGGCACGATGAAGGGTCTGGAAGGGAAGCTGTATGAGGAGCAGCTGAGGTCACTTTGTTTCTTCAGCCTGGAGGAGACTGGAGAGACTTCACTGTGGTCTTCAACATCCCTACAATGTGAGGAGGAGCGGAAGGTACTCTTCTCTCTCATAACCAGTGACAGGACTCAGGGGAATGGCATGAAGCCAAGTCAGAGGAGGTTTAGGTTGGATATCAGGAGAAAGCTTTTCACTGGAACAGGCTCCCCAGGGAAGTGGTCACATCACCAAGCCTGAAAGAATGCAAGAAGCATTTGGACAATGCCTTTTAGGTACATGGTGTCATTTGTACATTTTAGGTACAGGAGGTGCATTTGATGATCCTGATGGATCCATTTAAACTGAGCTGTTCTATGATTCTACTGACTTATGTGAAGCTTCTGTCAGGAGTTACAGCCTCTCCTAGGAATGGCAGCCAGTATTTGCAGAAAGTGCTCCAACTGCTAGTGCCAGCCTTCCAGAGGACCATGAGGGATGGTGGGAAGAGTTATCACTGAGAGGGAACCTGAAGGGGCAACGGGGCCGATTAGTAAAAAAGTAAGAACAGAGCAGCTGCAGAACTCAGACAGAAAATGGCACACGGGGGAAGGCTATACTGAAACAATCATCCTTCAGTGACCCCTCGGCTGCTGCTGCTCAGGCCTTTCCCCTTCCCTACTGCTGAAGTTAGCCACTCAGAAAAAAAGAATCATGATGTGCTGAGGAAGAGAAAATTTTCCTCTCCTTCAAGCTGTGAAACATCTTCGCTGAGCAATACTTAAATGTCAACACCAATGTGTTATGGTCTACTAAAAAAGGCATTATTATTAGAAATCACAGATGCTCTTGCATTTCATTGTCCAGGTGGATTATGTTGTCTAGAAATATATTTTGAGAACGGTTCTTTGAAGCCCCAGCCACATATCCTAAACAATTTCATCTGCTCTATAAATAACTGAAATGTACTACCATCTGAATTTCTCACCTACAGACCTACTTTTCCAAAGTTCAGAGCTTATGGCCTGAGATCAATTAATTTAGCTTACCTTTGCCTAGCTGGCCAAAATAATTTAAAGGCTAGACCAAGATCCTTGGACTGCAAGGGCTTGCCACAACACGATGACTGTCTGTTGCATCCCAAACCAGTGTTTTTTGAGTGGTTTCAGTTTGGTGTTTTGGGTTTGTCTTTTTCATGTGAACTTAATGGT
The DNA here is from genome assembly GCA_013396995.1 of Dicaeum eximium. NCBI lineage: Eukaryota > Metazoa > Chordata > Aves > Passeriformes > Dicaeidae > Dicaeum > Dicaeum eximium. Next base: position 1,290,944 of record VWZP01009794.1, on the reverse strand, counting down.
TTTGGACTCATATTTTAGTAGGAAATTTCACAGCTTTCCAAATTTAGAAATATTCTAGGCAAAGGGACCAATGTGTTCCCACCACTGTAAGAGTGAGCCAAAGATTCAGCTAGTCCTTTTTTTCAAGAGCATGGCTTTGAGATTATTGCCAACAGCATTTCTCTTGAAAAAAAAATATGAAGAAAAGCAAACCTGTAGAGAAGTTTTTTCTTTCAGAAGAGTGTATTTCTTTATTTTCATAAAACTGAGTAATCTCTATCTCATTAACATGCCTAAATAAAGCCTGGTTTTTTTTTCCTCTCTTCTTGGTTTCTTTTTCTCTCTGTGCTTTTTATACCAGGCAGGATTGCTCTGGACCTTGGAGTTTTGTGGTTCCTGCATTTCTTTGTCAGGTTAGATTTGCAGATTGGCCAGAAACAAGACAAGACTTGTCAGTGTTAATGTTCCTGGCACTGTCTCTTCACAAATCTTCGATATTTGCTGTTTTGCTTATCTGCTGCAATAAAGTTCAACTAGATTTTGTATGTGATTAAGAACCAGCCATCCAAAACCATTTTCCCCTTTGCATCTGAAAAACTGAAAATGTACATACTGGAGTTAAACTAACCTATTCATTTAGGAAATAACACTGGAAAGGCTACACCCAAATTAAGTATATCTCAAGTATTACAGATGGTTCCATATGAGTTACTGAAAGTTTCCACTTTAGTGCACCACGAATCAGACCCTAAACATGGTTTGTTGAAACTAAATTACTACTGTTGGATCAATAAACACATTTACTGTTCTCTAGTCTCACTGATTATTAAATGGCTTATAAGGCCACATAAACAATTTTCAATGACTTCCAAAATAATCATACCTGGCATTTAATTCCCTTTTTCTCTTTAAGCCATATTATTTTAGGACAGGCTCAGATAGAATGGTGGTGGTATTCTTCTTTTAACATTCACTCTTAGGAGTACCAGGCTCTTCAACTGGTATCCAGGTTTGCTGGTATCTAGCTCATTAATAATATTAAAATATGGTTCATCTTTATTTTATCACAGAGCTCCTAACACCCACACTACACTTAACTACTGTTTTTTATAAGTACACAGTCATTGTTTAGTTGCTTACAGCTCTGGTAGACTGAACAATGGGGCTAAAATAATCCACACTTCATCTCCTACTCTGTCAGCCTTCAGAGGAGGGGGTGGGAGAGACACGACTAGCTTGTAGATTGAAATACTGATTTTCAAAAACTAAGCTGAGGCATAAATATGTAATTTTCTATGTGCTGGTATTCTCTCACTTCCCTCCTCCACCTTCTCTCCAGTCCACTTGTTTTGTTTAAAATATGAAAGGAGTCAAAAGCACTGACCCATGAAAATACATGCAAATTTGGTCAGGCTGAAGCTATTAGAAGTTGCTAGCTGTGGCTGATCCTAAATCTGACCTGTTATTCTTGCTAGAGAAAGCTGGCACAAAACTAATAGCACTATGAACTGCACATCCACTTCCTCCAACATGCATATCAATAATGCTTTGTATTTTTACTGGTACCATGTAGAGCAAGATACGACCTTAATTTAGCTTTCTTGTGGGTCTTTAATTTTATATCAAGCTTTCAGTCCTCCATTCAGCTGGACAACATAATGGGCAATAGCAAGAATGAGGACTGGAAGACTCCAGAGAATAATCTCTGGAGACTAGAGACATTGATCAAGAAGCAAATGCTTCTTCTATTCCTGTATGACTGTAAGGAAAGAAACCCATCCTAATACAAAAAGACAATGGAAATAAAGATGCCTGGGCAACATAATACTCAGCACTGCCTAGGTTTTAGTGCTTGACTTCACAGCTTTTACATTAATCTTCACTGTTATTTTATCCTGCATAGGTGTGCTAAATTGTGAGAACAGCTGAGATCAACATAGGCTTGCACGCCAGTTCTGCAAAATGGTCTCTAGCTTACCCACCACAATAAAAGCTGAACTGTACTTTAAGACTGGAAGAATGTATTTTCACTTATATCCAAATATAGTGGCATGCTGTTCCATGTTCTCTCTTTCTGTTAAAAACCCACATATTTTACATGCAAAGAAAAGTAGTATTTTCTCATTTTAATAAGAGATTAAATTTAGCTTACAGCTATAACTAGATTTTTAAACAGTTTGTCACCATTTAACTACTTGAATTAAGCTTAATTCAAATTTCTGTATTTCACTTTTAAAAAAAAATTACTGTCCTCTAAAAACTGTTATGTTGAAGCAAAAGGCTATTCAACAAGATAAGGCAAAAGCTGTCTCTCCCTTTCCCTATGCAACTAAAACCTTAATTTAGCACGTTACAAGTTGTAGTTTTACCAGGCAGGGCTGTATCAAATGATAAACTCTTTAAAGTCATTAGTAGTATAATTATCATTCAACAGTATTACAGATTATCATTCCTGCAGCAGGTATAACGTCATCTATAATTCACACCAAATTAAGTTTTTATAAAAGAAAATTGAAGAGTATTCCTTGTAAGATTACTTATTTTCTACCTCCAACTTGAAACCTCACTTCCCCACCCTATCAGAAGAAGGGGAAATAAAGATTCATGCTTATTTGAGCTGTTCACGTAATTGGACTCTTCCTGGCAACAGCAATTCCCTTGTCAAAGCTAGTAAGCATAGCACCCACTTTTGTTGCTACATGGTTCATTTTTGTAAGTTTAGTATATATTATGTAATACCTCACTATTTTTAAGTTATTTTGTTTTCTTTTCACAAGGATTATTTTGAAGTTTGATCAATCTCTCATTAAAAGCCAGGGAAAGACTCAAACCATCTATGAGTAACTGCACTGGTCCTTAAGGTCCAAGAAGTGCCTGCGCAGCCCAGACTTCCTGCATATGCAAATAAATAAGAGGTTTGCAATATTTTTTGCTCTGAAGTAAAGTGATAAAAGAAGTGTGTATTTCTGCACCTAATGTGAGCTGAACAGTTAATAATCAGACTTAAATGAAGCAACTTTGACAAAAAGGAAGATGTTTCTAGTAAGTACAGTCAGGTTAGCTTACCAATTATTCATGTATTACAATTCAAGTAAACATTACCTGGAAGGATGCAATCATCACCCTGCCAAGAGTATGGATATACTATAGACTGATTAAAATTCCTCTTTACGTAACTTACATTCTATTAAAGTTCAAAGCCGGATTGTTGCTATTACTCAAGTTAGCATAACAAAGCAGCACCACAGATTTCAGGAACAGAAAGGACTTCTTGAGAACTTTTTAAACTTCAGCATTGAATATGACAGAAACATTAATTCTTTGGTGAGAAGTAAATATAGTACTGAAAATGGCAACATGATTGTTCACCACTTTGTCCTGTTATTCTCCTTGTGTATTTGTCCTGAGATACGATTTGCTTTAGAAAGAACGACATTTGAAAATGTTTGTTTCCAAGCATTTGTTCAGAATTTTGCACAGCAACCCAAAAAGGAGGTTTTGCACTGAAATTGTCTTCTGCAATCCTATAATAATTTCTTCCGACATCATGACTTTTAGCGACCTTATCACACACGGACAATAATGAATCATTGTCTGTCTGGGGGCAAATCAGCTGTCACAGTTGTGACTTCTTCTGCAAGAGGAGAACCTACCCCAAGGAGTTAGCAGGCAGCCACATGGAAAACCTCTGAGCAGCAGCATGAGTTTACTGGCTTATTCATTCATCGCTTTCATTCCAGTGTTTGCTCCTGACTTCTGATCTTAGCTTATCCTTTGCTCTGATTTAATCTATGGATCCATTATCAAGGACTCCTGACCTTGATATAATCAGTATTGGGGAGTTTTTGCTCTGGCTTCTCTTTCAGCTCCTGATGGTTGATTTGGCAGAGTGGTGTTTCCTTTCCTAATCAACACGCCTTCCTACCTGCCTGCAAGACACCCAAAGCAGGTAGACCACAGGAATGCATAACTTCTTTTCTAAATTCTCTTTCTGGTTTAAAAAAGAACATAGCCTGTATTTGATTAGAGGTTTCCAAAATGTTCCTTTCAACATTTATCTAAACAATCTTTGCTTCTATCACACCTGTTTTTGACCTCCTCCTTTATCTTCCCAGTAGCCCTGTCCTTCTGCTGCATACTGTTATAGACACATAGGAGTAACAAAAGTGGCCAGATATAAAGTTTCAAAATTCAAAAAAAATCAGTTTCATAGATTTTGAGTAGCTGAGATATCACGACTGCAGGAGGCATGAGGCTTACACTGCTGATTCTGCTGCCAGTGATGACACAGAGCCAGAAAAGAAAGAGGGTCGAGTCAGAGAACATGAAATCACACCTACCTCCTCATCACCAACACAGAAACCTTTGTGCTTTTTTTGTGAGGCATATTCATAATCTAAATATTGCCCAAGAGTTTGCAGAAGAAAAAAAAAAGTAAATTGAAATCCTGAACTGCTTGCAGTGATCTCATTTAGCAAGCTATGACAGCCACCACAGCAAAGTAAAAGTGAAGGATACCCTTAGTTCATAATAACAGAGAATAATATATATTGATTAAATTTTACTAACAAGATTTCTAGATGTTTCAAAAGCAAGCAAATCTTGGTGACTTTAGTGTAGGCAAGTGGAGAAATTTAAATAGTTATTTTGTATAGTTAATTCCTTTAATTGGTAAAATCCAATGACAGAGAAAGTATTTACTTTTGAATTACACAAATACTTGACGATAACCCAGTATCCATACTGTGAAAAAACAAAAAGGACCAATATTTTCAGCCTAGCTAACAGAACAAAACACTTGCAAATCATATTTAAATAGATGCATAGGTTTTAAAACCAAAGAGTAGGACACTTAAAAAAAGATTATTTTGATAACAAATATTACAAACAGTTACATGTGATTTGATTCTTCCTGGAGGGATGTTGGTTGAATTTACAGACAAAATAATCCATAACTCAATATAAAAGGAAGCATGTGTGTCTGGAAAGAAGGTGAAACAGTATGCTAGCAAATGGCAATTTAATTTTTAAGCTTTACATCCTAACTTTCTGTGAAGACTCCAGTTAGTTTAATCATTAGCATGAAAAATTATCTAACACTTCCACTGATGACTAATTTTGCCACCCCAGTGGTAGCTGATCAAATCTCTTGCTGCACATATGCTGAACACATAGCTCCCAGAATGTCTGGCAAAACATTCAGTATTTTTTCCTTCACTTGGATTCACAAAGCGTGTTATGTCACTCACTTGCTTGGGCTCCTTCCACCTTTTCATCTTTCCATTCTGGTATAAATGTCTGTGCAAGGCAACTGAGAAAGAGGTTTATAAACCATTAAGTGTATTACAGGACTGAGAATACAATATCAGAGAAGCCCCAATGAGGCATGTGGTGCTATCAAACACACCTCTGAGTACACCAAGCATCTTCCAGGAATGGGATGTGGACCTCTCATGGCTCTTGTGTAGCACCCAGAAGCCCTGCAGAGAAATCTCACACCATCTATGAAATACCAAAAAAATACAGGTGCCTCTGTCTTTGTGGGTAAATCAATCAAGTTCCACACCTGTCCTTATGCAGCTAGGAGAAGATGATAGAAAAACCTCACAATAATTCAAGTTCAAGTTAGGAAATGAAAGGTCTGACTGAACAAGAGAGCACGAGCTCCATCTGAGTTTGAGTTCTTACCTTAACCATTACAACTACCACTTGGACAACCTTCCTTTAAAAATCTCCCCTCTCCCATTTGTCCTCCATCACTTCTTGTGTGACTGGAAACCTGCAAGCATTCACCAATTTCCCCATTTCTTGGTAACTTGAGCCTCACAGCTTCCTGCACTGTACCACTGTGCTAATGTTAGCACAGTCTAACAGTGGGTGGATCTAAAAGATACTAGTTGTATTAACATTATATACATATTATATATCTTGGCTACATTTCCATTTTTCATAGTATAGCTGTTAAGAGACAAACAATATATTTCTAAAATATCACTATTCCTTCCCATTCTTTTCCATTCATTCTCTTTTTAAAATACAATATTGAGTAGTCCTCTAAATTCCTTGAATTCTTTTCATTCTGACTAAATTTTCCTCAAAGTTTAAGAAATAGGAAAAATCAAACAGCAAACTCAATTCCTTAAACATCCTCTAGCTGGGGATGAAACCAAGAGACAAGAATTTTTCTTTTTCAGACATTCAATACAACATCCTGCAAAACACAACAATAGGGACATAGTATTTTGAACTGCTTAAATAACAACCCACAGATCCCTGCTTCTGTATGTTCTTTATGTAAGAAAACAGAGTTCTCTATAGAAGCACACACAATCAGCATCTGTATTTTCCTGAGGTCCAACATAAACAGCTTGGAAAAAACTCCATAGGCTGCACATTCTGCATCTCCAAAAAAGCAGAGCTGCAGGCATAAAATGACCTGACCTGACAAAGTCTCTGTGGACTGGGCAGTATCACGTGGAAAACTGCAATGGGCATTGCCTACTATCTTTTCTACTTAATTACAGGCATAGCAGGAAAGTGACCTGGCATTTCTGTTGAAGGAGGCTATATTACTATACTATAAATCTAACTACAGAAAATCCAATCTCTTCTTTCCTTAAATTGTTGCTAAGACACAGGGAGCAGAATCACAGAACAAGTTTCTAGAACACAGAAGTAACCATTAACAACTTGAGTTGTCACCTAGCAAATGAAGTAAAGGACTAAGGTAACAGCTCTTGAGTTTTCAGGACTAGCTATGACAATATCCCCCCTTGTGGCCTTGGGAAAGTTACTTAACCTCTCCAGATGAGAGTCCCCATCTGTAAAAACGAGGATAATGATATTTACTTACCTCTCTCAGAGGAGATGTGAGAACTAATTACAATAATTTGTGTAAAGGGTTTTGAACCTGAAGAGCACTATGTAAAGTGCTAAGGAAATAGTGTTCATATAAAAGACTGAGGGGAAGAGACAGTAACACATTTTAAGAAAGAAACATAACTTGGTTTTTGTGCCCAATTAAACTATACTCTGAGATAATTTTCCTACTACGAAGTAAGTTTAGTTACAAAGCACTGTAACTGAGTATTGAGGCTTGTTCACAGCACTGACCATGCATATTTCCCTTCTGTCTAAACTTAGTGAAGGGGATCATGCAAGGCAGTTGCCAAAATTGCCCTATAGTATTCCAAAATATGCCATGCACATAGACTGTGACCAAATTTGTTAGGCATACTGACATTTGTTTACCCCAAGCACGCCAATGCTTGTTTTGGTCAAGACCTGGATGTTGTTTACCTATTTGTTCTGACTTTGGTGACTGTCACTGTCTTTATAAGGGCCTCACTATGTTATTTTACAACTGTATTTTAATGTGACAACATAACCAGGTGAAAAAAAAAAAAGAAGAGCAGTTATTCTAACTAGAAGTAAGTAAAATTATTCTCTGTATATACTTTTTGGCAAGTCTACCAACATACCAAAAAAGACTTGTTTCCCCTTGCCCCAAGTCAGGGAAGGCAAACTTACTACAAAGGGGGAGAAACCAATTGCAGGAGACCAAGGTGACTCCAACTAGATGTGTAAACCAGAGGAAACAAGGTTTGGGGCTTGGTTTGATTTCTGGGTTTTTTTCAGGTGGTTTTAGCTTTTAGTGGAAAAACAACAAATGCACAAAAGCAAGAAATCTGCTCACACACATGCAGGAGATTATTTTGGTGCTGATCATACAACATGGAAGACTGGACAAGAATGAAATAGCACAGACAGGTGGCTGATTGAGAGACACCCTTATATCACTCGTTTATTTAAAACCTGAGCTAACCAACATACTCTTACACCTCTGATCAACTAGTCTAGGCCATACTGACTGCCTCTTGCCACATATTTGAACACAAGCCAGAGTATGGAGTTAAATTATTTTTATTTACAATACAATTCTGTTTTCTTCTTTGCTTATGATTAAAAATACTAATCAGACAGTTCAGAACTGTTGATTAATGTTCTTCATAATTACAACCAATTCTTTAGATGGCATAATTGCTTTAAAATCTATTTCTGGATTGGTATAAATTCATGAATAAAAACTTTTTGTCTAATAAGGGAAAAAAACCCAAATGTGACCACATATGCAAGCAGCTGAACAGCTACCTCAGCATCACTATACCTGCTCTGGCATCCTATTACAAACCAAAGCATTAGCATTCTGAACCCTACTCAAAAATAGTAACCAGAATTATCTCTAGTTCAATGTCTCTCTCACTGGATAATTCCACTATGATTTTCAGAGAGTATACTTCATCTTTAGAACAGTTATTTCAGGTTATTGACATTGAAATTGGAACAACCGGAACTAATCTAGAATTCTGCATTGCTTCATCTTTTGTACTGTAAGTTTTAATTATTCTGCTACTTTATTATGCTTTCCAAATGAAAATTAGCCTTAGGCAGAAAAGATGTTTAGATCTCATAAAACATTTTGGGTATCATTGTGAGGTGTGCATATCAAGTGTTTAGTTGCAGGGTTTCCTTCCCTGCCATAACAAAGCTCTCTGGTGCATTTGTTACTTCTCCAAGTTGACTGCTAACCATCCACAGATATTAATACCCTGCTGATCTCTGTTCTTTTGAAGTGTTTTCTTTGGGTTGGTTTTCTTTGGGGTTTTTTTGTTGTTGTTGTTTGTATGGTTGGTTGCGTTTTTTTGTTCAGTTTTCTTGTTGTTTGCTTTTTTTGTTTGTTTAGTTTTTGGTTTTGGTGGGTTTTTTCTATTTAAACAAGTTGATTGCCATTTTCAAAGACTCACCTAGAAGTAAAAGTCAGATGAATAAATATTGTCAAAAGATTGTTTTCATCAGTAATTTTCTTAAAAATGCAAGATTTCAAATAGAAAGTTAAAATTTAAATTATAAAATAAGATGAATACTAAAACATGTCAGCCATCTGAGGTAATATGAAAACTCTGTGAAGATGCTGACAAATAAAGTAACAGATCATGTATTACTTTTCATAAAGAATCAAGTATATACTTTTGATCATTTTACACATAGGATAAAGTAGTTCCTATTCTGATCATTTTAATTACTTCAGCAAAACATGGCAGTAGCAGCATAAGAGTTCTGCACCAAAACTAACACTTGTGCTTCTTAAAAGTTGGTATAATACTTGAACTGTAACTTACAAAATTATTTTATCTGACACTGTCATGACATTCAAGCTTAAGACAAAAAGCCAATTTATGCTGCCACAAAAACATTCCCTCACCTCAAATACATCACTTTTGCTTTAAAAAAAAGTAATTGCAAAAGTTATTATAATTTACTTTATGTTAAATAAAAGTTTGAGTGATAACCAACATGACTTCTTCATAAAGAATTTTCATTAAACAGATCAAGTTTCACCAAGTGCCTTTCTCCTCACCATTCACATTACAATCTCAGTGATTATCTGAGAGGAGACTGTGTCATGACATATCTTACTCTTTGCTTTCATAGGGAGAATATTCAAGGGGCTCCAAGCATAGCCCAGAACTGCACTGACTCACATGACTTCAAGATGGAGTTAAACTCTAGCTCTGTCTGAGGATTTATTAACTAACAGACCATAACCATTCTTTCATTCTACAAGACTGCACTGAAAACCTGAGAGAATGAAACTGCAGTCTTACAAGTATATACAGTATTGGTAAGCTATTTGCAAACCATGTTATATTTCAAAAAGCAGCCGTCCTATTCCAAGGATTTTTACCCTGAAGGGGGTAGGATTGTTGGAGAGAATGGCAGCCACACTGAGCCTGGTGACTGCTGTCTGAAGTAGGGTCATTCTACCACTTTGCTTCAGTTACGGCACTGGTTGCAGTTTTTGGTACCTACTCTAGGGCTGCTCAGGCATTCACTCTTTGTATGGAAATGACTATGAAATTCTGTATGATTTTCTTCATCCAGAGAAGCTGGCTTTTGAGGAAAACTGCTTCTCTTTTAAGCTTGAACAATACAGATCCCGCTTCAATTTGATCCAAAGGTGAGCAATTTCGCATTTATAAAAAGCCCCAAAAGTTTCCAGCGGAGCTACAGACCTCAGCAGCTACAGTGCTGATTCTTTGTAATTCAAATCAAATACACACACACACACACTTAAACAACAATTGGCACCAGATGTTATAGTCACCATGACTAAACACCACCAGCAGGCCAAATGAGCAGAACCATGGGTCTATTAAAATTTTAACCATTACTCCTCTTTGAGCTAAAATCCACTCTCTGAGCCCAACTATCAGTGTGCATAAATTAGTTTTCAGTTGAATTTAACACGTAGTAAGAGCTAGTAACTGATACCAGATAAAACACCATCCATTTCTTCAGTGGAACCCCATAACCAAACCTCCTAGAACTTCAAAGGCAGCAAAGACATAATTCTGCTTCTGCTTGATCTCTGTCTTCCCTATGACGGAAGGCAAAAGTATGGATGGTGTTAGATGTTCCTAATTAGTATTTCTTCCTACAATCTGCTTTGGCCAAGTGTCAGCAGAACAAAATGTTTAAACAAGCAGCATTAATAACATCGTTATTAATGATGCTTTAACAAATCCATTTTACCAATGAACAAGATAGAAATGACATAATGAAAAGCAAAAAAAAAAAGGAATTAGAGGATATAAAAGAATAAGGCTGTTTGAAAATCCCATGTATACTTCCAAATTTTGAAGTGTAGTCTCTCAGCCAGGCACTGCTGCCAACATGAATAAAAGGAAAAAATAGGCTATAAACAGGAAAGGAGGGTTTAATTTTAATAATTTCTGCATACTAAAGTATTCTTAAAAACAGATCATAAATTTTAAAACATTAATGAAATATATTTTTTTTTTTTAATTACTAAGTACAAGGTGTAAGTTCCCGGAACACCATCCATGCATACAAGACAAGAAGTCTTCTGCTGGCTCTGCATATTTGCCTCTCAAGGCGAAGATGAACCAGCCTCCTGTGGAGGCACTCACCTACAGGTCACTTGGTATGATAAGGAGGTGTCTGTCCCAAACCACAAGGCACCATCCTTTCACCACTGGGTGAAAAACTGAGTTCTTGCATAAGCACAACAGAGCTTCAGCTTGATTTACAGTGCCTGTTCCCTCCCATGTCTAAAGGGGGAAAACTTCAATAATGTCAACACTTTTTGTTTACCAAAATATAAAATAAAGAAGGATCCTAGTCATAAATCGATCACTGCCACCAGTTTTCTGAGATTCGCTGTCCAAACAGTGCAAGACAAACATTCAGTGCTTTCTATTAGAATCACGCTCAATGCAGGCACTCAGTCAAACGTTCTACAAGATAAAAGGCACTATAATAGCAGCAAAACACCACGAGCTAGACAGACAAAGCAAAGGCACAATCAGTTTTCAATTCTCTTCCCATGCCTTGGCCTCCATGACATCACACAGCAGCGTTTTAGCTTTGCAAAGAACAATTACTTTCTTTCTACCACCCCCAAGGTTTTTACATTTCCTCTATGATGGGGAAGAAACATTCAGCATCAAAATGTTTATGGGTGGGGGCTGAACACATAGAAGAAAAACAAACCCCAAAAAATAACACCACACATGCTCAAAGCACATCTGCTCTCTCCTCTTTCAAACTCTAAACATCAAGCAGTACCTACAGCTTTAATAGAACAGGAAAACAAGCTATGTAAAAAAATAAGCAAGATTGTGGAATACCTCAAATGGCTCTTCCTCAAAAGGTGCTCCTATTCCTATTATCCTGTTACATCATTTAGAAACATGATTTAGATTTTATTTAACCTAGATCCTTTACTTGCTGGCACGCAGTAGTTCTGTCACAGCTTTTGACAGGCAACATTATCAAAGTTTATTTTAGAGAACACAAGGTGTTTGCCTAAATGAAAATAGCAGTTTAGTTTCATAAATTATGGGGAGACTTTTTTTTAAGTCAGAGAGATCTTCTTTGGATCTGTGAGATTTTAAAATTTCGAGAACTAAAAAATAATAATCATAACCATAAATAAATCACTGCAGAAAAACTGTAATAGTTTTTATTCAGTAATTTAAGATTTCTTCAAAAAGTTGATTAAATAGTGAAGCATCTCACTTCAATTTTAATATGAATGATAGTGAAGGGAGAAGTTCAAGAGCTAAACTTTGATAAATGCTTCAGATGAATAGCTGCTGAAGATGGGAACCCCATTCCCAGTTTCAGCAGGCAGGAGTTACTCAACACTACCAAAGCTCTGTGTAGTGCTAGTAAAGATGAAACAAGCACATATTCTAAAACTAGCCATCTGCTAAACCATGGATAATAGCACTTGTTCGCTCTGATCAGTATAGGCAAGGTTTATGTCATTGCATTTGTTAAATCCTTTCAACACTCAAGTAAGTCTAAGTAGAAAAGTTTTTGAAATAAGTCTGTTTGCAGCCCTTCAAGGAATTCAGCAGATGACTCTCAAACTCAGTTAAGCAAGAATTAAATAAGCAGCAACAGATCTTGAGTGTTGCACTCAAGCACAAAACCACATTCACCAGTGGATCTGACTCTCACAGGAGTTAGCATCTCATGACATGGGTGGAGAGCAGAGATCACACATTGAAGTTGGGGTGTGAAGACTACAGTGTTTATCAGGTTCTGAGATATTATATAAAAATTACAAATAAAACTCCAAGTGCAACACATTATAATAAAGAATTATTTTGAGATATCCGTGATGAGATCTATAAATTACAGTTTTCTCCATGTGAAGCAAAAGCAGGTATGTTGATCCAGTTCAGTAGTTTCAAAGCAATGACCTGTAGTGTCGTCACTAAAAAGAAAATTTCTGTATTTCCCTTGTCCAAAGGAAAAAAACAAAAAAGCAATCTTACTGAGTAGTTTAGAATTACTCATTCCCCTGCAACCTTACTCAGGTCCTTCTTCTGTGCCCTCTGCTTCTCAGTTACCTTGTTCCTTCTCTGTAATGACAAGTCCCAAAAAGATGGGAGTAACACAACAACTAATCACTAACACAATTTGGAAATGCAACTTTTCCAGCATCCTGAGTAATAAAACAAAGATCCAAACACAGAGGGCCAAGTGCAAAGGAGGTCCTGATCCCACTGGTAAGGGGCACATGCAACATAAATGCAATGATGAGAAAGTGTTAACTGCTAAACTTCAAGGCTCTGATGCAAAAGTCCTCTAGAAACTCAACTTCCATTAATTTTAGGTCTGTCCACTAACAATTATTCATGAGCTGTATTTCAAGTCCAACTAAAACAGACACAGTAGAGCTGCTGCTAAGAAGGTCACTAAATGTTGTCAATGTGCCTAGCAGAACAAACATTTAATATGTGCAGAACAAGGCAAAAATAAATGAATGTCCTATATAAGGCTTTTTTTCTGAGAACAAAGACTGGATATCCACACCAGAAAAAGACCACTCATTATTAGTCTCTGGATTTCCAGTGGATAGGAAAATGAATTCCTATAGATTTGTACTACTGGGTAAAGTACTTTCAGTGACACCAAGGCAGAATTAAGCTATAAAAAGCTATTTTAAAATACAGGTCTGATTTTTCAGGCATACCTAGTTATTCTGAATAGTCAACCATAAAACTAAAGCACATTCTTTTTATGTATTGCAAGTTCTTTTTGATTTGTTTAGAAAACAGGAATTATCTAGTATTAATATTTTAAACCTCTGTATAATAAAGTAAGAATTATCTATATAACAGCAATCCATGTTGCTCAGTTTTCAGCAGATTGACAATACATTTCCTTCTTACTGCTTTTCTCACTTTCACTGCTGCTTTGTTTGCTCTCACCTTTCTTGAGGAAAGAGTTAACCCAGCCTCTAATTGTGAGCTTTCTTTAGCTAAAGGAAGATAAAGCAGGATTTAAAGACTATTTTCAACTAGCTTAACTATATACTAAAAGGTCACTTGCTTGTTTGACTAATTCTGACTTCAGGTTCGATGGCTATTTTAAAGACACTGATCTTCAGACTACTTTTATTTATAGAACAAAGAAAATAAACACAGATTTTAAAACAAATCCCAGGAAATGCCCTATCAATTTGTAATTTACTATGTTCTTCAATTAATGGTAGTAGTTCTGGTTACCTGAAAACATATCAGAACATGTTAATTTTACAAAAATTAGACTTTTATAATCAACATATAGAGGTGGATCACTCATATGATAAGGGAGCCAAATATATAAATAATAAGGTTTCCAAATAAGGATACCAGAAATAAACAGCTACATTTTATCTGAACATAATTTCTTTTTAGACCAGTATTTCTTTTATTATCATTAGAGAAAGAGAAAACCCAATTGTAGTATTTCTTAATATTTCTAGAACTGGATAACAACTTCAAATTGTAAGCTGTGCATGTTGCCTCTTTAAATTAGCAAATTAACTTAACATTTTCTCAGTATAGAAAATATGCACCATAAAATCTGAGATTTAAGAGTTACATTACTGTTTAGGAAGCTCTGCCTACTTTGTGTTATTAATCTGGGAGTGCTATTGAAGCTTGTTTCTGGGGGAATTTATCATTGAAATAATTAACTTCATTCTTCTTTTGGTTGTACTCTAGGTATTTTAATATTAATAAATTTATTTTCTCAATTTATATAAATTACCTATTTAGTTTCTATTGTCAGAGTTGTAAAAAGAAACAATATGAAGTTTGCATCAATGCAGGAACCTGAAATCCTGGCTTATGTAGTTTCATGTTCTAGAAAAGAGTCAGATTCCAGCGTCTCACTTCAATTACACACATTCTTGGGAGTTAATAATAGATAAATATACACAGATATCAAATTGTTATATAATGCTATTATGGCTACGCAGAGACTCCACATTCACAACAGTATGCAAATGTGTCTAGTCAATACTTCTGACCTATTTTGTTGAGTGAATTTTTTACATATATAATTGGGTCATGTTCCACTAATATCATGCTTTCCTCTTCAACTCATTTTTATTCATTTATTTTATCACATTTGAACAGCTTCTGCTAATCCTATTCTCTGTCAAATTTGGATTAGAGCTGTGCAGAACTTTAACATCATTTGAGCTGACAGATAGGATTTCTGGCAACCCTAAAGATGTGGGTGGAAAAGGCTGCAGAGTGAAATGTTTTCCTTCACGCACATCTATTAGTTACAGTCCCAGGCTGCATTAAGAGACCTGCAAACAAAGCTTCAGATTCAAAAAGCGTTCTAAGAAAATGCTTCAGTCCTCATTATGATTAACATTTGTAATCCAACTATTAAATAATTCACACAGAACCCTCACTTTCAGACTGCTAGGTGGGTCAGCACGTATGGAAGCAATGGCTGTTTACATAAGAAAGATGAGACTATTGAAGAGATGTGCTCAGATTCGTAAATCATTTTCCTGGCAACTCTAATAGCTATTTTGCAGGTATCTCCTTTCTACAAGTCTTTCTTTAAGAAAACCCCTTCCTAGATTTCTTTCTGTCTTTTCATAGTATTGTGAAAATAAAAATGATTAAGTAGGAGGAAAATTGTCTCCTCAAATCAATGGCACAATGAGGTCAGGAAGAGTTATACTTCCATGGGAATACATCCAGCTGAATGTTTCCTGCATGCTCTACAGTTCTGCAGGTAATTTGTCTGTATCTATCACAACCCTCTTGGACCCTACTCCCTCTTTGCACTACCCCTAAACTTAGATTAAAATAATGCTACGGTTGCTAAGGTAAGCACTGAAGTTAAGGGAAACCAGAAGTAAGATTGCTGGTACAAAGTTAACTTGACCCCCTAGTGCAACACAGTCTTTAAAGCTCCAGTATTTTTCTCTGCAGGATCCTGCATCATTTAGTGCACTGAATGCTCTGGGGATTAATTTAGGTTATGTAGTGAAGAAGAGTGTCAGTAGAATTCCAGCTTCATTTACTGCAGTAATAGGAAAGTGTGTAGTAAATGAAGCAGAGGAGTGCCTCAATCCCTTCCTTTCCACCACCTGCTCCCAGACCACTCTTCCTTCCTATTTCCCTGACTCACATTCGCTCTCTCCAAGTTGTAACACCTTTGACCAGGCATTTCACCTTTTCCCTACAACTTCTCTCCAATCTACCTCCAGGCTGGTACCATCACCTGAAGAACAAGGACAGGCTCCCTCTACACACTGTCTGGGCAGCTGCAGGGAGGAGAAACGGCGTGTGCAGCTTCCATACCCAGGGCTCGCTGCTGTGCCAAGTTGCCATCAGATCCTGAGATAATCAATACATGAAGAGTAAGATAGTGGCTATAACCCATTTTGGCGGCTGGTAAGTATTTGATAGCTCCCACACTCTGGGCAGGGTTTGTTGCTTTGCCATTGAGCAAAGTAAGCAAATTCAGTCTTGCTGGACACATTATTTAGAAATACTTCAAAATTATTAATAACACTATACTAATTAATTAGCTTATTCATATTAAAATAACTTTCTTACTAAAATAACTACTTCAACTTTCATTCATTGATAATTCACAGCAAAGACCTCCAAATCCAAAATACTGAGTAGCTAGAGCCCAGCCTCAGTTTTATACACAAACCCACCAGAACAACTAGACAGCACTTCCACTTAAAAAAGCAATTACTATGTAAGTCAGTATAAAATTTCTAGGAGTTGCTATTCAATTAGAATCTATCACATCAAGAAAAACAAATCAAGTAGCACCATTTTTTATGTGCCCAGATGCAACGCCTTTCGCAGAGTTTGCCAGAGTGTAGGTGGCAGTGACAAAACATGAAGTCATTACTGAGCATTAGAATCACAAACAGATTTATACGCAGTTGTGGGAGCAAACACCATACCCAGTGACACCTATTAATTGAACTTGCTTCAGCTGAAACCCTCATGTGACGCATTTCAGTCATACAGCCTGGAGCTGTGTGCCACTGGAGTAACCGGCAGAAAGAGCAGCTGGCTAGTCGGAAAAATCAATCTGGTTTTATTCCTTGCACTTACATTTTAGGTTAGCAAAAGCGTGAATTGTAAATCTATTCCTGCACTTATAAATTACACTATTCTACATATGCTTCACATTCACATTCAAACTACAGCATAGCAAGTGTAATATTTAGTTGGGGTCTTTTTCCCCTGAAAGATTTAAAACTCCATGATTCATGACTTTTCATGTAATTGAATTTCTATTTCTCAAATTAAAAAAAATATATATAAACATTAGAAGTAATCTGTAAAATAAAATTTTCTGCCAGTTTCATATTTGAGGTCTAATTTCTTGAATACTATGATAAATATCCTTAAAGTAGCTAAGGAATTAATGAAAAACCAATTGGATATTCTCCATGATGCTCAACATGTGATCCTACACACCAACTTCTAGAAACAAGGAGGAACACATCAATAATGGCTAACAAATGAATAATTACAATAAAAAAAACAATGTTATGAATATAGGCATATTTCTACATTTGTTATATAAGAATACTTTTGTTTTTTAAATTGTTTAAACTATCCATCCAAGTCCCAGAAAAACTACAAATGCTGTTCGGATAAGTCAGTTGAAGTTATTTTTCCCAAAGACAAAACCAGGAAATGTAAAATTTCAAATCACTTTACAAATATGTCAGAACACAAAACCCAAAATTTAAGGCTGTATCAGGATTTTTTAAGTCAATATAGGTATTCATGCTGAAAAAAACCCTTGTTTCTGTACTAACTTCATCATCTGGCCTACATTTCTGCATAATAAGTCTTACAGCTTTTACACCCCTGCTGAGTGGTACTCAGGCAAAGATGTGCTCTTGGTGCCACACCATGTGCAGACTTCCTCACTCTCCATGCATGGGACACACCCACTGTATCCTGTTCTCCAGAGCTGCACTTTCCCAGGGCTGGCAGAAGCACCAGTGCTGGTTCAGGTGCCACTCCAGAATACCTACACTCTAAATTTGTGCTCCTCAGGTTTGTGGGTCCTTTATCTGTTTATCTACAATACTGCTTTTTACTCAGCTCAAAAACTACAACATCCTTTTAAGCAATGCCATAAACTAATAGCATACTTATTTAACAACTTCATTACCCCTTCTTGCAGTGTTTCAGGTTTGTCTCCAATGACCATTTTCAGTTTTCCTTTCTACTACAGCATTTGAACAACATTTTTTTGTTACCATGAAGCAACACACAGAATATGAGGTGGGAAACTACATTTGCCTTGTTCGATGCTGTTCTAGAAGGATCATTATCTTATATGTATTACTTTAATTAACTCTATTCCTGAAATATTTACACTAACTCTATTCCCTATATTGACCTGTTTTTGTGAAGTTTGCTTGGAAAGAAACTGCTCAAAACAAATTCTTAACAGCACAAAACTGAGATGGGAAGTTGAAATAATGTATTTGTTAAACAGAACATTTTAGAAACTGATAGTTATAGAGCAGTGCTATACTCTTCATATTAAATTTAGAAATTTGTGAACCTGCATTATTATAGGTGTTCTGAACACTTCTTTTACTTCTTTCATGTCATGCAAGTTCATGGACACATTAGAAAGACTTCTTGCTAGTGCACGGTCTAGAGAGATTCATTAAATCTGTAGCATTTGAGTAGCTCATAAAAATTATACAGCAAAGCCAGATATCAAACATCTCAAATTACGAGCAACACGACAAGAAACAACATGTCACCAAAACTACTGACTGCTAAATTATGATACTCCACAGTTTACCAGTTTTTTATACTATCTGATAGACTTACATTGGCTAAAGCATCCAACCTGTACTAAAATAAATATAGACTTATAATGCATTTTTTTCTGAAAACAGGAAATAGATTTAACACAACCATTTCTCATTCACATTGCAATTCCAAAAGTTCATCTTAAATCCCATTTCAATTTACTTTGGCATTCTCAAATAATTCTGACAGCTCTCTCCTTTGATCTACATGCTGAAACTGCCAAGTCTTAGAGAGGCTTCTGGTGAGGTTTATTCTTTACAGGGAAAAAAACANTTTTTTTTTTTTTTTGCTTGCTCTGTCTTCTAGACTAACGTCTTTTGATTTCTTCATTAAAACTGCTTCAATTTACACTTTTGGAACACATACATTAAGATTCATTTAACTATCTCATGAGGGTATGCCTGGGGTAGATTTTGAGCATCTGCAGTGGTAAACTGTAGGCAATATATTTACTCCATAAACATGGTCAGATGAGAAAGCAAAAATCTCTTTTGCATTTTAATTAATGATCAAATAAATAGTGACCATTTATGTATTTTATTCAGTGTCTTTAAACCAGGAAAAATAAAGGAACAATCCTAGGAACAAGACTGAAAAGTCAATTATCTTCATTCTGAATCTCTTCTGAGAGATGATGGATTTGAAGGAACCAATCACTGTATGATGAGTATTTCCCAATATATTTTCCCTTCTTAAGGGAAGGAAAGCAGACAGACTTATCTTTATGGGAATAATATAAAAACACTGATTTTCAGAAGAGAGCTTGGGGCTGCTGAAACCCAGTCCTTGAGAATGCTTGCAGGCTGCCTAAACATAGGAGCTCGGTGATGGCACCATGCAAAAAATATCTTGACAGCATCTTGCAACATTGCAGAGCTACCATTCCAGCTTTTGGAAAACCTAAGATGCCCAACCTGTACGTGCCATTAAGGTTCTTTTGCAAAATAAAGGATTATAAATTATTTTGCCTAATGGCAAAATAATTATGATTTTTTCAGCATCACAGTGTTGAAGATTCTTTGAGGATACTAGAGTAAGTAAACTGAGCACAAGGTTAAACAAACAAATACCCTTTAGCCATTAACTGTCCAAATATTTTACTATTTGATTGCTGAAAACCAATGTCCTTTAGTAGCCATTGCTATGTTCTTAGGGACCAGTATACTATTAGGGGGAGGTAAAAAAAAATCTCAAAAAAATGTTGGCTGTTTGATTGGAGTTTTGTTTTCTTCAACTATTATGAGTTATTAATTTAAAGTCTTTCACAATTAATGGAAATTGTCACTTAAATCTTTGGAGCTGTTGTATGAAATGTTCTTGCTCCTACTAGGAGCAAAAGCCTAAGAACTTACCTTTGTTTCAGCAACAGGTGGAGAATGAGAGTTATTCCCCAGAATTTTCTAGTATTCTTGCCACTGAAATCTAATCCTCCATGCCCAAAGCTCCACCCACAGAATTCTCAAAAAAAGACTTCAACACATGCCAATGTGAAAAGCTTGGAAATTTGTGTTTGGGANAAACCCAAAAAAAAAAACCACCAGGGGCTGGCATAACTCTTTATAAGCTTATTTGTTTTATTGGTGCTAGACACTGGCATTAAGTCTGTATAATACAATCATAAGTCTGTAGGCTTGTGGTTGCTTCCTTACATGTCATTTTATTGTATTTTATTAAAAGAACATCTTGTTTGCACAAAATAATTAATTTAGCACCACTAAAGCATTTTTATTCTTCATTCCAGCCTTTATTCTAATTTAACTGACGGACAGCTAATATAGGTAGCTTGAAGAAAACAACTGCACATGTTCACACTATCCCTAAGGATATAAAATACCCAGTATTTGCACATATATTTGCATGTACATATTTTCATACTCACCCTCAAGACTGTACATCCACAGAAAGTTTATAATCAAAGGCTTCCCTCTGAAGAACTGGAGAGGCTGTTTGCATGCATAATGCTTAAATGCTCAGTGTAGCTACCCAAGACAAGGTCACTCCCAAAGTATCCTAGCTAAATGACATTTAGCATCCCCAAACTTTTTCCCACAAATAGAGTATGACAGAATATGAGGCAATGTCCAAGCTCCTAAGAACAGCAAAGACATGCCCAAAGCCAAACACAACCATGCCAGGCTAGAAACATCCTAATTGGCAGAGGTGTGCATGCTGCACAATACCAATGTATATTGCACACAGACCTACACAGTCATGTGTGCACATTAACTCAGCTGAAGAAGCAACATCATTACTTATAAATGTGGGATTCACAGTACCATAAATGCAGTTAGATTAAGAAATAAAGTATCAGCAAGAGACTTCTGCTGAGATTTTGTAGTTTTCAGAAATCTGTTTGGATGTGCCAGCAGGTATCCTGCTTCCAAGACCTTAAGAAAAAATGTTTAATGACTAGTCCCTCTGGATCCCATTAAGTGATCATATAAACAGCACAGCACTGAAAGGTACTCAACAGAAATCTCTTAGTAACATTTTATGCCACCACGCAGTGTTTTATTTGTTCCTGAGGAAACTTGAAAATTCATTCCAGTTTGCAGAACCAAAGTATCATATGAGACTCTGTCCTAAATACTAACTGGAGTACAAATCAACTATAAGCATGAAAGAAAACAAAATTACAAGGACAGAAGACAGAGGCATCCTGAGCGCAAAGCAGGTATTATGAACATGTTATTCAACCTTTATTCAATAGTGTTCTGTGATAGGGAATAAGTAGAAACCCACTACTCTCAAAAAATGCTGAAAGCTACTGGACTGGTCTAGAAAAGTGTGTTTTACCTAGTAATCAATTACACAGTACAGCTATGCTCATCTCAAATATCTTATGTGGAAGGCATCTGAGCAGTACTGAGATTATCATGGACTGGGAAGACAGGCCTACAACACAGCATCAGACTTTCCATCAGGCAGGGCTCTCTACAGTCATATCAGTCATGTGGTCAAAGTGCCTCTATCTCATAGTTTTGCTAACTGATGAATAAAATTTGCCTTTGGGCCAAGCATGAATTAAGCCTGATTTTAGCAGCATGCGTGCCCAGCACCTGCTGAAAACAAGACACTTCCAAATGTGCTTCAAGCTGGGCACTGTTGGTAGAACTGGTCATTTACAAATCCTGACCTGCTTAAGCAGCAATAATTTTGCCGTTCATCCCAAAAACTAGGAGAGATCTGTCAAGTATTGCCTCTCATATATGCTTAAGATGGACAGGATTCTGTCCTTGCCTAGGCTGTGTTTTTCTTTATAGTAGCTGGTATAGTGCTGTGTTTTGAATTTCAGAAAAAAATGTTGTGAACACATTGACTGATGTTTTTAGCTGTGGCTGAGAAGGGTTTACACTAAGTCACGGATCTTTTCTGCTTCTCACACCACCCCAAAGCAAGGAGGCTGGGGGGCACTAGAAGCTGGGAGAAGACATAGCCAGGACAGATGACCACAGCTGGCCACCGAGATATTCCATACCATATGATGGCAAGCTCAGTATACACACTGAGAGGAAAGCTGGCCCCATTGCTTGGATACTTGGAATAGGCATCAGTCAGTAGGTACCACCTACAGCAATTCCACTGTACATCATTTGCTTTGTATATTCAAATTCTTATATCATTATTACTGTTTTTCCTTCTTTTTCTGTACTACCAAAATGCCTTCATGTCAACTCCTGAATTTTACTTCCTGTGCCCTTCCCTCCAGTGCTCGCTCCATTCTACTGGGAAAGGGAATGAGCAGGCATCTGAGTGGTGTCTCCAGACCTGCCAGCTTAAGTCAGGACAATTGTTAAGTATGTATAATATTAACACTGTTACATTCTTACTATATTATTTTTTCCAGTATCTACTGCAGTGAGTTTCAAGCTGTTTGTCACAGTAGTATCTGTCTTAGATGTCTTTTTCTGGCAAAGAAAGCTCTTCAACAATGAAACAATTGTAGTAGCACACTAACCATATCTTGAGTTTGGGCATATGTCCCAAGTAGATCTATTTAAAAAGCAATGAAACACAACCTAAAATCGAACAGAATAATATGTCACTTTCTTTTACCAAGGAAGGGAACTCCTGGGCAGCTTTACTTCTTGATGCAAAAAGTAACCTTTGAAGTCCTTATACACTGTGCGACTACTGCTATTGTAAGCATAACTAATTTTTTTCATTCCAAAAAATATTCTGAGAACTAAAACAGTACTGAAAACTATCCATGTAAAAATATTTTGTGTCATGTTGCTATATCGCCCCAAAATTCTCTTGCACCTTGAAACCTTCCCTCACCTCAACCCTAACAATTGTCCATTTCTATTAATGCTACAATGATATCAGGTCCTAAAGGCAAAATATTAAAAAAAAAAANAAAAAAAAAAAAAAAAAAAAAAAAAAAAAAAAAAAAAGAAGGAAAAAAAACCCTACCTTGACATTCTTAAAATATGAACTACTTTTACTTAAGATGTCAACAGAAAGCATTAAGACATTCTGTTCCACAACAGGGATAATCTTAAGGCCCTATTACTTGCATAATTGAAATTTGGAAGTTTTAATGAACTCTACTTTGTACAACGCTGTTCATCACAAGTGGACAAGAACAATTCAAAGGGTTATATTCTTTTTTATAATATGTAGAATTAAAAATGACTATTCATTTTGACAAAGGCTAATAAGTCTAAAGTATTCAGTGTCAAAAATTATTTGAGTAATGACTGGTTTTCTGTTGTTGAGCAAAAATTAAAGCTGCTTAGAAATGTATTTGTGAAAGTTTTATTTTATTACTGTTCAGCATTAGGGGTCTGAAAAAAATGGCCTTCTCTGGAGTGCTTAGATCATGCACTCATGTTTCCCATGTGGGATTTATACTTCCTTTTGCAGACACTGATGTGATAGTCATCTGAACTTATACACTTAAGAGTTATTTTTAAACACTGCTGTAATACAGCAGAGGTAAGAACATCTTTGATTTCCAAGTGATAGTTTGGAAAGAAGCTTTGGAAAATTTACACCATACAAAAGTCTCAAGACAAAATCTTGCTGCAATAACAACAAGGTGATTAAGGTTTCAAAAGAGCTCACATTTGCTGATTAACCATAATAGGAAGTCCTAGGGTTCAACAGCATTGTAAAGCAGTCCCTGCAACTGTAATTGTTTAAGTGTTTGGAAGAGTTGAGAGGAGAGTAAGGAACCAACCAAAGAAACCACGTACACACAAAAAAACCCCCAAACAATTCCCCCCACACACAAACAACCCAATACAAACAAACCTAACAACACAAAAAAAAAACTTAGCAGAAATTTACGCGCTTTTCATAAGCTATTTGAAATCTCAAAATTCACCTTATCTCCCTGGTACACCTACACAAGTTTTAATGGTTGGACTCAATGATCTTAAGGACCTTAAGAACCTAAATGATTCTGTGATTCTGTTCTCAGACAACATATCAATAATGTGTTGTCTGAAGAGATTCTCAGCTCAGATATGCTGTTTCTCTTACGCAAATAACCTGATGAAAGGTTTTCACAAAACCTTCCAGAAAAATTAAATCTATACACAGTAGTAATTTTTTAGCAGTACCTCATGCTTCCACTTCAGAAGTTTGTATTTTAGCTAGGAGTACACCTTCACTCATACAGATCACTTTAATGTCAGAGGGATTTCCAGATGCTCAGCAATTCACATGCACATAGCACTGCACAGAATGAGCATCTTACCATAGGGAACTTCAGGGCTCACCCAACCACCACTGTGGTTTCTGGGAAAATACAACAGAAACACTCAGAAATCCAGACTCTGAGGAGGAAACTACTGAGGAACCGTTAACTCATTAAATCAGTCATAAACATAGTTTTAATAGGGTCATACCAAATCACCTTGTATACTGCATTAATGACAGTTACTTTTTGGTTATATACAGGGCACCTCTTTAGCCTTTACCGTACATTAAGTGTTATTTGCCTCCTAACCAGACCTTATTGCAGTTTTTAGTTATGTTTCCCATCCTTCTCCCCTCACAGTGTTAAAAGTACAGAAAGGAAGGGCACATGCATGGGAAGAAAAATGTGCAGAAACTGTTTGGTCAATTCAAATCCTAACAGCCACAGGTAAAAATCAATCAAAGAATTGTATTTGGGTGTTCCAAAAAAAAAGCAAATGTTGCTTAAGGTCGCTGCAAGATTGACATTGTACCTGTAAACACATTGTGCTAACTTTGAATTTTCACACACCATCTCTATTCTCTAGTGAATACTTTTGTCGAACGTGAAAAAAAGTGTAATTGTTTACATACTTCACCTGACATACCTGATATTACACTAAGAACTCAGCTACAGCAGAATTGATAAGACAAATAGCTTACCAAAACTAATACCCAGAATAAAAAAGTTTGAAGTGCTTTGGTGCAGCAGACACACTTAGAAACACTGAAAAATTCAATTTCATTAGAAAGGCGATAGGAGGCTGCAGTTTTATATATCAGTTTCTGAACACTGAAATCTCTCCTTTCCACAGAAGGATGCTGCTTCAAACCCTTCCTATCTGGAAATTAAAGCAGCACAGTAGCTGCTACAGGAAGGGCTGCCCAACTGCTCCAAATGAGTCAACGTGCCCAGCACCTTGGGCTGTTGGATGCAAGGCCAGCAGCTGAACAGATTGGGCCGTGTGTGTCCCTGTCCCTGCATACACAGGAGCCATCTGGAAACAAACAGCTCAATCATGAAAGAGTAAAGCTAACAAGGAAAATTGCACCTTCCTGATCAAAAAAACCCAATTCCCCCAAAAAACCAAATTAAAAAAAAAAAAAAAGAAGGTACTTGCCTACCTCCTTACTACTTCTGTTTTAAGACTCACAAAAGATGAGGGTTTTTCTTTATCTGCTTCTGTAACTATCCTTTTTATTTACATTAAAATCATCACCATGGGAAATGGGAAGGCAAAGGCTAGCACATCATTCACCTGGTGCTGATGCCCCGCTCCGAGGCACCGCAGATCCAGCAGCCCAGCAAGTTTTGCTGAAGGCTGCTGTCAGGTCATGGAGACCTTGTGAGTGGATGCTTAAATACAACTAAATTTAAGGCCACAGCAGCCTCTGTAATACTCAAGAGAAACAGCAACTGGAGGAAGGAGACAAGAAGTGAAGCAAATCCAGCACGTCACCTGGGATCACGCTCTGACCGCTGTCCAGGAGCGCTGGCCGATGAAAGCCGCACTAACCATGTGCTATTTAGCTTGGCCAACTTCACAGCAGCTCCAAGCCAGCCTGTGCCCAGGCTTGGCTCCACCAGCAGCAGCAGCCTCTGAGAATCAACCCCAGCTGCTCTGAAGTTTGTGACTTCACCTTTAATGAGCCTAATTAATTTACTTTCAAGGTAGCCTGATTCCAGATTGCACTGTGGTTTCCAAATGTTTCCTGCAAAGCTGGGGGAAGAGATGTCCACTCCCTAGGAGCCTTGACATGGTCCTGGGGTATCCCTCCAGTTCAGGTGCTGCTCAGCACCAGTCCCTGCCAAGGGGAAAGACCCACTGCCTGCTTCCAGGAGAGCCTGGGGAAAAAAGCCAAAAGGTAAAATACTCCAGAGCAAAATATTCTGACTGAAAATTGAACCAGGACTTTATCATTAAAATCAGTCCTCAGATTAAAGATTATAACTCCTAAAAGTTGGGGGGGGGGGGGTATAAAAAGGC
>VWZP01009794.1:1252230-1264566 GCA_013396995.1 Dicaeum eximium | reverse complement strand
GGGGTGTTAAATACCTTTTTAACATGAAGTAATACAGAAACGGGATCACTACCCTCATTAAGAGGTGCTTTTATTTCTTTATTCAATCCCTCAGTCTTCTAACGTAATTTTTCCTCTGCCACTGACAACTTCTGCATTATTTATACAACGGCCAAACTATAATTGGCCTCTTTCACATGGGTGAATATCAACATATGGGGGAGAAATAGGGCAAGGAGAGAATGCAGATAAGTGACAATTTCCATATTTGTAGAGAAAACAGTTGTACTCTGACAGTGTGACAGGTTTTAGATGTACTGTTCTGCATTTATACATAGCTGATGTCTAGCTTATAAAGGTTCATTTAGCTAGAAAATCATCATGTTTAGCTGCTGAAAGGAGGCTGGAACAGAATGAGAAATTCTCATGATCTGTGTGAACACGACAACCATTTTGCTGTAATATAATTTTTCAGAGTACTAGATTGATTTTTCTTTCTAGACCATTCTGATTTAACTTTACTTTAGATCTAACATAAAGATACAATTTTTACTGTACACAGTACCATGAAACCAGTGGCCAATTTCCAATTTTTAGAGGCAGAAATTACATAAGTTTCAAACATACATCCTATTTTACTCCTGACATTGCCAGCTTTTCTTTTAGCTTAATATAGCACATTTTATTCCCTTTGTACCATAGCAATCAATTGAAAAAAAAGAACAAACCTGAAATTTACATTCTGAAGCTCTGAAATCACAGTATATTCCCACGTCAAGAAATGTGATGCCATGAATTAGAGGGTCACATATTACTAGGATGTTCTGGCTCACAGCTGGGACAGGATCATCTGAGATGATTTCTACATATAAACTACACAAAGCTGTTTAAACAGATCTTGCACTACAGTTCAGAAAATATGATTTCATCTCACTTACAAGCTACACTAAAACTACAGCCTTGAATTAGGTTAAGGAGGGAGGGATGGGTTGGGCATGTGCAGGGAGGCAAGCAGGGAAGAACCAACTTAACCCCTAAAAGCACGGTGCTCATTCAGGCACAAAACTTACTGCAGGTTCAGAGAGGGAAAATACACACTAGCAACACCTGAGCTGCTGCTTTTCTTCTCTCCACTGAGAGCTTTACTGACCAGATAACCAGAGGAGAGGCAATTCTTGCACTTTGCCCAGTGTGCTACCACTTGTGCAGACCTCACTGGTTCCCTGCGTGCTTCAGGCAAGATCCAAAGCCTGCTGGAGCCACTATCACTCCCAGATCAGCCTCCATATTCAGGTTTCAGGAAACATCAAGTCCCTTAGTGGTTGTGACTCACACTAATATAAGGCATTTTCTCTCAGGGAAGCCCATTTTCTTCAGCACTGACTGGACAAGTCTGACTTCAAACCGCCCATAACTGCAAGTAAAATATCATCACTCCCAACACAAAGCATCTTTATCTACAATGTTACTGACAAGATACCCATCTTTCTGTGGAGCTGATAGCAAACTTTTCACTTTTTTTAAGACTCTGAGATACAAAGTTTATTCTTAGTACTTCTTTTTCCCTCTAAGATCCTGCAGAAATACACATTGTGATTAGCTTCATTAACTTGGAACCAGAAAACTTGGGTTCAATTCCCAGCACTGCCATGGGCTCCCCATAAGGCCTTAAAAACACCACTTAGGATTCCAGTGTCCCGTGTCAGGTGTCTATAAATCAGCTGGCAAAGTCTCATCTAGTAATCCCAGACTTCTTACAGTCACTGGAAAGGAACAGAGAAAGGACTGCTGCAGAGAGCAGTCCATCTCCACCTCCACACACAGCAGTCCATCTCACACCAAGACAGACGCCTAAGGTAGGTCAAATGAATCACCTTCTGAAGGTATTTAAACTTAAATGAGATGAATCCTATCCTTAATCTCCCTCTGCCATTGATCCCCATCTGTCATATGGGATTTATGTTTCAACACATCAATAGGACATTACTTTGATTGGCGCCTACGTAGTATAAATGACTGTCTGATGTGTACAGATTTGCACACTTCACAAAAAGCTATTCCTAAGCTCTTTACCTGAAATCTTCATGTCTACATTCAAGACAGACTATGTGAGCAGCTATGGTTTTGACCTTGTATTTGTTTTGGCCCTTTAGGCTATCACATATCAGAGTAGTACTAGGTGTTCTCCTGTATTAGCCTCTCATTGAGAGGGGGAGCAGAAATCTCCAATAATTACATCAAGCTCTGGACAGATAAACTGGCTCCTGTACTGGGGAAGCTGCTGTAGCAGAATTTTGCTAATTCCTTTATCATAGAAACTGCATTCTGGTATGAAGTAGCTAGTCTTTTAAGTATTACTAGAGCTGAAACTAGTTTATGTCCTTTATGTCAGAAATTCCCTCCTGACCACAGAAGGCTAAAATCCAGGTCCTTTGTACCATCCCACCTGTAAATAATTCAAATCCCAGTTGTGAACATGGCATTATACATAAAATAGCTTTCTTCAGTAACAAGTCAAACAGCTCACCTAGTTTTCAACTGGAAGATAGCAAATCATGATTACTGGGAAACAGGAAACTGTCTTCTATTTAAAACTGAAAAAAATTATCATTTATGCCAGGGTGAAGGTAAAGAGGTTTTAAAGAGTAACTCAGCATAGTTTCTGAACAGAGCTCCAAACTGGATGTCCAAACTTAATGGCCAGCAAAATATACTTATATCTGGCAGAATGCCTAACAGACAAGTGCTCACATTCGCAGGTCTGAAGTTTCCATTATTCAATTAAAATCCCTCTGAAGGAGAGGGTTGATATGGTTACGGCAGTGAGTCGTTTATTGATCTCTGGGGGCCTTAAGAGATGGCACTTTTTCCAACATTTGGATTAGTTTTTTTGTTTGTTTTTGCACAATAGACCATGTCCCCAGTCAAAGATCTGGATCCTATTATGTTAGGCACAGTATAAACACATTACAAGATATGTCAGGCCCTGTTCTAAAGAGACTGCAGGGCAAACACTGTTCCTCGCAAACACGAAGCAGCTCTTGATGAAACAGCTGTCGCCGGCTACAACCCACATTTGGAAGTCATGTGTTAACAGAGCATCCATACATAAAAAATAATATAAAACAAAAACAACAACCAAAAAAAAAGAAAAAGAAAAAAGGGAAAAAAAAAGAATGAAGGAACATGGCCACCACACACTATGATGTTTCCTTTTGATTTTTCCCATGTGTCCAGGCAAGCAAGCAGCCTACAAAAACAGAACAGGTAAACAGGTTTAAAAAAGCCTAACTACCTATTTGAAGTGATGGTGACAATAAATGACTTTTTATGCAGTCTTCCAACTCAACTATAAAAGTGCTTTGAAGGGAAAAAAGAAATAGAACTGTTTTTCCGGGACATAATTCTGCTCATCTGAAAAAATTATTATTCACTACATTAACAAGAATTCTGGTCTATGTGAGCCAGAACTGGAAGAACACTATTAGACCAAGTCCAATGGAAAAAGCAACATTACCTGAAGCACTTGTTTTGAACAGGAAAAAATGTAGCAAATATTCATTTCAGACTCTCTTTCTGTGCCTTATCTAGGGAAACACTCACATGTATTTATTACTATTAAAACTCATAGCAATTGCACATGCTGTGACTGTATCCATGTGTACAAGGGTGCTGTCCCATATGGTGAATATGCTTATTACAGGTTAGTGTTAGACACTAACTTGCTGAAACCAGCCAGCTAAGGTTTAGCTCTAACTCTGCAAGGCAGAGTTTGTGTATGTCATCGTCTTTATCCCTGCAGCAACAGGTACCACCATGGAAGAACACAGAGCCTCCCCACTCGCACACCTCACTGCTAAGCCCATTACTTTTAGTTCCTCCTAATCTTGCCACACATAAGTACAGAAAACTCATATAGCCAATAATAGTGGGACAACAGCTTGACTTGACAATCAATAAACTTGCTGATGGTCTTTAGGAGTGGAAAAGTTTCAGTACATTCCTCTACTCTTTTTTTCATAAGTGCTACAGCTTAAGCTAAACACTAAGCACAGTTCTACACTATTTACTATACAATCTCTTAAACTTTGTACCTAGAATTTATTCCATACAATTACCTCTAAGTCTGATTGAAGCAACTACCTCTAAGTGTCTTAACAGCACTACAGCTATAAGTAGGACAGGCTGAGCTAATATTTTTCACAGTTCAAGGATAAATTCTTATATTACTTCATCAGCATAATCCCTAAAGTATTCCGAATGATCAATACACTTACTCCAAAATGACCCAAGGAAAAGCCAGTATTTGGCCTACTGGAAGACACAACCTTAAATAACTTGTTAACTATAACAATCTCAACTAGGCTCAATACTCATTACATCCACCTATGACCTTTTGTACATCCTTGAGCTCAACCTTTCAGACTTACACATTCACCTACTTGAAACCCCTAAAGCCAACACTGCAAACTATGACAAGAGGTTGGATTTTTACCTCCCCAGGAAGATTACTTTTCATCACAGAAAGAGTCATAGAGCTGAGTGGAAGAAGCCACAGTGACACCACAGACTAGGGAATGCCAGGTGTGGATCGCTTCCAGCAAAAATAATTTAGCTTTGTTCTGTGAAATCAGTAAACACCACTGAATCCATACATTGTTTTAAAAGTAGGTGAAGCACACAGACATTCTAAGAGCCAAATTTCAACACATATCTGGAAAGGCAGAAAAAAGTTTATGGCTTTTGGGATTCATTTGAATCCTTAAGCAACAGTGCAGACAGTCCCTACTATGCCTGCAAAAGACTGGTTCATCACCTTTAATGGACATTTAGCTGGTTTTTGCTTTAGAATCTAATTCACAGAATCTAATTACATGAATAAGCAGTGCTCAATTCAAAAATATGAGCTCTAGCTGCTTGATATAAAGATAAAATATTAATTACTATTATTCTTCCAAAATGCTGATTTCCATAGTGAGTTGTATGTCTTGCTCACCTATAACACAACTTTCATCAGTATTTATAAAGAATAATTGATTTTGAGTAAACAGCTCACAATTATTAGCCAGTATATGATTTATAAAGCAAATATTTACATATCAAATATTAAAGTAAGCTCAAGTTGTTACTAAAAACAGACATATATTTTGAAAATGACAAATGCAAGAGAAAACTATAGCATGTGACTTCAGATGGTTTTGTCCCAGATGATTTTACTTCAATTTTCCACTATCAGCATTTTCTCAGTCAGCTAAAAAAAAATAAGCAGTAAATACACATTAATAAAAACCCCAAACAGATCAATCCTCTTATGCAAGATTTACAAAAATAATGCAAATATACAAGATAAGAGCAACAAAGGCCTTTACACAGCTATAACACATCATGAAGAAGCAAGTGACCTCTGCCAAGGTCACATGGATATTGCCTGGTGTTTCTCTGCTCTAACTAGCAGCTGAGTAAGCTAACAAAGCATGAAGTAAGAAAGTCAAAGAGGATGAGCAAGTGCTTGTTATCAGCATATGAAAAACTACGAAGAAATAAAAAATCTCAAAAAGAAAAGCCCTACTCTCAGGCTTTTAATAAGAAAATATTAGTATGTCCCAGATATGGTTATCAAATGCAACAGTGTAACAGACAGATCTTTAATTAAATATTTGGGCTGTTAGAAAATGCATAAACTTTAATTTCAGGATCTAGAAATCCTGCAATTCAAGCAATATTCCACTTGCAGTCAAAAAACGTATTTGCCTTCTACCCTCAGCTGGACTACTCGAGGACATCTTTGGCAATTCAGCTGGAGCAGACTCTCAAAGGCAGCCCTCTCATCAGAGACACCCGTTTTCTTACCAATGCCACCAATTAACTCTCCATAGCCTGACACACGGAAAGAGGACATGGAAGATGCTGATTAAGACAAGTTTATCCTGGTTCAAAGCAGAATCATGACAGGATTCCCTGGTTCACATGCCAGCCACAAGGTCTGCCACCTGCACAGACAGCTCCAAACCCAGGATGGGTTTGACAGAAGACCATCCTTCTGGTATCATCTCACTGAAGGGCACCTGGAACCCAAAGCCTATTTACACAAATCCAGGCCATAACAATGACACACAGGCACTGGCACTCCAACTTCTCCAAGAGTAACAGGAATTATCTTTTTAAGTGAAGTATCTACTAATAAGCACAATTTATAGTTTTAGGACACATCAGAGGAACAAAATAAATGGAAAGAAAAATTTGCAACTTTAAGGGGCTTTAAATCACATCTCAAATGCTAACACTAGTTAGATAAATAAACAAAAATTTCTCGTCAGTTACAATAGATGAAATAGGATTATAACATACAAGGGCAGCTTAAGGAAAGTTCAGACAGAACCTCTTCACACTACACAACATGTCACGTCTTTTACAACAAATGCTATTTAATCCAAGAGACACAACAGGAGTTAATAGCAGCAAGTTCAAAAGGTTGGTGATTTTTAGTTCAAAAGGACAGGCAATTGCCTCCTCCATTCCCAAGGATTAACACAAAACACAAATCCAGCAATTTCAACATCAAATCTAGAACTTGTACCTGGTCCAGTCAAAAGAAAAGGAAATATTAATCTACAGACTACAGACTAAGTAGAAAGGTGTCATCTTCCCAGCAAGGTGGCTCATACACTTGCTACTCTGATGGACAAAACATGATTCCTCATTTCTAGTCTGGGCTCTTGTAGCTTGGGTGCCCAGCCAGGTTGCTGTGTGAACTTCTACATATCAGGGCAGAACTTAATACTGGTATTTTCACTGTGTGGGGATCCAGGAGAATTGCAGCATATCCAGCTTTCCAAAGAGAACAGTAAGCTTTTAGGAGTCCCATTAGGAAACAGACCAGACACATCTCAATTGAGATAAATCAAATCCCTCCTCTAAACTAATTCTAGTCCAGCATCCTTTCTGAGTTAGGCACCTTTCCTACTCTCAACACTCCAGTCAGTGTTTACAGCTGCATACAACTTCTTTTCTCTTTAAAATAAGAGCAGATCATGTTAACTGGCTGTAATCCTGAATCCTTCTCAGAAACAGTATTTTTGGGGGGTCTCACTTTTTTTTTTTTACTGGAAGTAGCCAAAAGTATTACAGTGCACTTTGTTAAAACACATTCAGATGTAGAATGAGAAACCAAATGAAATCAGTCTATAATAGCACTTGTCCCAACTTTATTAAAATCGGCACAAAAAATCCAGAAGTATTCTCATGAATATGGATTTTCTATTTTATTCCAGATCATTGTCAAAGGTAATGAAAAGAATTGGAATAATGGAGATAGTAATTCCCCATACACTATCTGTTCTGCAATTTATTACATGGAAAAAAGAAAACCTGTTCACATGAACAATAGTGCTGTTCTACAGTATTATTTTTACAACTAGAACATCATCCTGGACTAAATAAAATACCTTACTGAATTCAAAACACAAAGCTTACAATTTCAACAAGAAATATAAAGAGTCCTTTTTTAACTAAAAAAAAAAAAGGTTTCAAAACTCTTTTGATTGGGATGTATTACAGTATCATTTTTTTAACTACTTGCCAGTATATTGTGTCTTCTATCAACACATCATACCATAAAGTTTTCCTTATCACTTCATCCTTTAAAAAATTTAAAAATACAACCCTCCCCATCTCTATCTGCATCATCGCATATTTTAAGAATTCCTCCCAACTCTAATGCTTTATGCTAGAAATAAATGTTTATAAAGAAATGCTGTCCATAGCTTTGGAAAGAAGTAGAACCAAAACAAGTAACCACAAAAAACCCAAACCAACCAAATAAACAAACAAACAAAAACAAACAAACAAACAAAAAACCCAAAAAAACCCACCAAAACAAAAAAAAACCTACACGCTACTAGTGGTCATTAACTTTTCTAAAAAAGAGTTTGATCTAGTGTTCAGCTGTACACAGACATATTTTCTAGGAAAAGCATGACTGTTACCCTGAACAAGATAAGGTATTTGTCAAGGAATCTTTATTTCCACAGTGCTTTGCACAAAAGCACTCCAATTATTTTTAACTGCACTATCTACATAGTTATTTAAACACATGGACATGAGAGTTCATGGGTAGATTCATAACTCTGAGCCAAGCTGAGGAATGGTTACCAGCTTTACCATTTTTCAAGTGCTACACTGATTTTTCAGCCACATAATTACAGAAAAACAATACCCTTAAGATAAAGGTACAAAACAGAACTTTTAAGTGGATTTCTAATCACTTTCTTAAAACATCACTGAACAGCTTTGAGGCACTGGACTACCTAGTAACTATAGTCATGGCAACTGTAATTATTAAAGCTCTTATTATTAAAGCTACTACAATACATTTGGCCATAAATCCTGAATAGTGTCCAGGAAACTTAAGACAACATCCTTAAAAGAACCAAATTAAATGTAGCCACTCCTAAATAAAATTTTATTTTCCTGAAATTTTTATATAACTATAATAATTCAGAGATTAATAATTATTTGGATCATTTCTCATGACTGTTTTAAAATTTGTTAAATCTTCTCCATTTAAAAAGATACTATAAATATTAAAAGCATATCAGATAACTACACTGCACAGGAGACATTAGAGATTTATTTCATGTCCTGATGGATTTCTATGAGCCTATTTAGAGATGTCTAGAAAAGAGAAGTGGCATCCGAGTTTGCAATTCTCTGAGAATTTAGAAGATGGCAACACCACTCCCTCTAGTATGGAGAGGGAGAAGTGCTCAGTGCCTGCTGTTTCGGGGAAATACCTCCAGACTGGCAGTGATAAGAAAACAGGTTAAGAAAAATGGTCAGCTCTCTCATAAGCCATTCATGTGCTCCTCCTTTAGCTACCTGGGGAAAAAAACAGAAGAGAAAAGCCAGCCTCTAAAGCATACTGATTAGACATTTGTCAAAAGTAGGACATAAGGAGATGTTCTCACTACAGTTCCTATCCAGCTTTCAGTCATTACAGGACTCAAAGAAAAAATTAGTATTAGTAAATATTTTCCCTTCTTTTTTTATTTAAACAAGAAAAATTTTCCACATGCTGCTGCACAGATCACTCAGCTAATCCATGCAGTCCCTGAAAGAGATTGCCTGTAGCCTGCTCTTACCCTACCACCAGAAGAAATCATGAAAAACCCTTGTCAGTTGTCCTTCTCCTAATGCATTCTGCTTTGGTGTCTGCTATTTCTGCAAAAGATGTAACAGTATAACCACCATTTCCTAATCCCCTCTTTTACTAGGGTGTATGAGAGGAGTAAAGCCTACTCTAGCAAAGATGACATTTGTACGTAACGATCCTGAAAATATTTGTTAACCTAATGCTTTGTTTACTTAGTCTGGCAAATGCTTTTATTTTAACCTCGAGTATCTTTAGGAAATGTCAGCAGTAAACAAAAAATTAATAGTTTGCTCCCTTATCTGTATTTCTAATTAAGTTTTTTCCTAGATACAGAGTTATGTCTAAAACATTCTACAGAGAATCGAAGTAAAATCAAACGATGAAGTATTTCTTTTTGTGAAACTGCATATTTATATAGGCATCACCAGCAGAGGGAAGGAGATCATGGTATCCATGCATAATAATTCCTCCATGCTTTTCTTCCAGATATGCAGAAATATTTTCTTGTCCTTTTCATTTGTATCACAAACTTTAATGTCTCTTCCACAGTATGTAATACGAGGTTGCGTGTACCCTTTATTCAGAAAGCAGTTCCCAGTAAAGAGTTTATCTCTGTGTTTAAACATGCATACAAACATAAAGCTACATATAAATATTTTAAAAATTGTAAGCAGACTGCTGAATGGACAGGAAAAGACAACAATATGCTAAATAAGAGCTTCATTTTCATGTGAAGAAACATCAATTAACTGAGTTCTGTACAGCTGAGTGGCTTAAAAACTTCTGCCAAGACACTAAGCTGCTCCTTCTTTTTACTTATTACAGCCAACCCTGCCAAAAGACCATAAAAATTGATTTTATGTTTCCGGTGTCTCTATGCTAGCTGGAAGAATATAGATTTTTTTTTCCCCTAGGTTTCTGACAAACAGAACCTTCCCTTATCTCACACCTTCGCTACACTAACCAACACTGAGCATCTTCTTGGTGATCTCTCACATCTGATTTAAGTTATCATTAAGGTAGGAGAACATCTCAGATTGTTAAATCAAACACTGTTCTGTATGGTTTTAAAGGGTGTCTTGCCCATCAGTGTTACACAGGAGGCGAAATCCCACTTGTACTGCTATGGCATAAGAGGCAACTGATTATTTTTCACATTTGTTTTAAGGAAGTATTAGAACTGCTCTGTTAGTCTGTGAGCTACCTCTTTAAATTCCAGTATCAATCCTTAAAATGGATTTAGCATCTTTCGCATCAAACATTAATAAGGCTCACTTAGACGCTCTTAATGTGAAGGAAAATTTGGCTTGTATGAAATGGCTACACTGGAACATTTCATGCTTTTGCAAGTGCAGCAGTATGATTATTTCCTACAGTATGTCATTATCTTATGCCCTGTGGTTCTTTTTGAAATTATCTCTTCTCACTCAAGCTGCCTACACTATGTTTTTAAGCTATATAGTTTCAATTTATGAATTGTATGCATGCAAATTTTGAACAACTATACCACAAGCCAAGTAATACACCACATTAAAGTATATTTCCCTCAGATACTACTAATAGAACTAAAACCCCAAAAAGCTAGGAACAAAAGAAGATATATATTTGACTCAAGACGTAAAATCAGGTCATTTGTTTCCAAGACACACAGGAAAATACTATTCTAGACACATGTGCAATCTCCTTGCGCTTTTCCTGAGCAGGTTTATTTAAGCATGGCAGAAGATGTCATTTCACATCCTCACAAAGCAAATTAGTTCGCTGCCTACTTGTCCTTGTACCCAAAAGCTTCCCCCTCCCTTTTTCAGGGACACTCCTAAAACAACTGCCCATCTGTAACTCTAGATGTCAACTCACCAGGGAAAGGAAACTCCCCTTGGGTCTGCAAGTACCATCTTCCCTTTCTTAGGATGAAGTAACTCTCTTGGAGAATAAAGCAATTTAAGCAGTGCGTAACAGATTAACATGCAACATGGATGGCCCAGTGCACAGCAGCTCCCAGGATCAATAGCACCGCTGCAGATTAGCAGTCTACTTGTCGTCTACAACATGCATGCGTATCTAAAACTACTCTACTGACCTTTGTACGGAAGATATTGTTTCAGAGACAGTGAAATATTATTGCACTACAACATTCTGCATTGAGTTTACAAGGTAATAAAGACAGAGCTACTTCTTCACACGCAAATGGCTATTAAATAAGGAAAATAAAACTTGACATCCCCCAGACAATCAAAAGAAATGATTTATTCGCATGCCAACATCTGTCTTGAGATTGTGGCCAAGTGCTTTTCTGTGCTCATTTAGGACTCTACTTGGAAAGCTTTTCAGTTACATCTACCTAGAGATTTCTCTCTACCGCTTCCCATCTGACAGAAATCACTCAGCTGGGTCTGATGAATAATAGCAAAAGGCAGCTTGTATCAGAGATGATTGAATTACAGATTGTTGAAAGTGCCATAAAGGCTCATTCCAATGACTACATTTAATTTATTTACTATACTGACTACCAGAAGCTAGCAGTCGCTTGATATCTTTATTTCAGAAGACTAGAAACAAAGGAAATATTAACATTCGTTGTCACTTTCTTACTACTGTACCTAGTGGAGTTTGACAGGCGAAATTAACTTTTAAACAGAGTGCTGATCCCCTACCCATACCGTGTGCATCTAGGAACCAGAACAGAACATACCCAAACCAAAGCAGAGCAAGTGGTACTGGGTATGAAGAGAACAATGTCAGAGAAGATGAAATTGCATGGAAAGAAAACACATTAGCTTGACAGCCTTTCTAAGTAATGAGGGAGAGGCTTTTGTGAATTGATTCATAAACGATTAGCTGTTGTCCTGTGGTCCGGAGGGGAGACCAGCGCCGGGGCGGGGCACTCCGCCGCGCCCCACCGTCCTCCGCCGGGGCGACCGTCGGGACAGACCACCCTGCCGAGGGCGGGGGCACGGCGGTGGCAGCCGCCAGGTGACACCCGGAGAAACAAGTTGGCCCGGCAGCCGCCTCGGCACCGGCTCCGGGCAGCGGCGGGGAGGGATGGAGAGATGCCGAGCGGACGGCTCCCCTCTCCCGCAGCCGGGGCGGGGGGCGACAGCGGAGCTCCGCGGGGGCGGGGAGCAAGGAGGGCGTTGGGGGCGCGGGCGTCCCCTTTGTCTGTGTCGCCCCTCCCGTAACGCCCCCACCCCCGCCGGGAGTGCCCG